>VYXB01001840.1:529457-800619 GCA_013397135.1 Pachyramphus minor | reverse complement strand
AGCACAATGAAATGGCAGAAAACCACAATTTCAAATTTACCTAGGATTTTGTTTTCGTTATCTGTGAAAAAGTGTAGCTTTACTCACTTTTCTGAGGCCAAGGAGTGCCAGAATGTCGTTCCTCACAGCAGTAGCAGCAAAACCACACCCAATTCATGTTGCTTATCCAAAGCTTATGAGAAAGAGGGGCAACAACCCCTCTTAAATCTTCTCTGTTCTGAAAGCTTCCCAAAATTTGAATGAAGTGCAAGCTGTCTTGTTTCTCTAGTAGGTAATGAGCCTTGCTGGGCATCTGACAGCTTATCACCAGTGTATTGATGTCATCTGTGAGGGACCAGCACTCACACTTGGGGTGAAAACAGGCTCACCTGGGAGTAAAAAGTTTTCTTTCCTCTTTCCCCACCCTGTTTTTCCCCACATCAGACCAGACTGACAAAAATACAGAATGAAAATATGAAGTCTGGGTTGAATTCAAGACAATTACTGTTGGTAGCTTCCTATCAGATTTACCTTCCTCATTATTTGTCCTGATGCTGTAAGGGCATCTTCAGAGGAAAGAAAAATATTTTCCTGAGAGATGAGAAATACATGATTTACTACAGAGTGCAAACTGTACGTTCAGAGCTGTAATCTGTGTCGGACTAAGGAAAGTTTTGAAGATGTTTGGTATGTGTGTGCTGTACTAAAGGTACAGTGCCACTCTTCCCACTCAAGGGAGGAACAGATCTGAGCTGCATTTTCACATGATGGATGTGAGTGATTTTCATAAGCAAGCTACATTGTCCTTTTTGTATTACAGCTCTAGGATCCTGAGAGGGGAATGTAGCTAAAAGCATCAATTTTTATACAAATCCTTTATGGTCTTTAAATTGGGCGCTGCCACTTTAATAAGCCACACCTGGTTAAGATTCGTGTTCAGCTGAATTCCTCCTGCTGTAATGAGCCCTGAACATCAGGCTGAGGCTGTGATCAAGACAATACAATTAATCACCAGACCGTGCACAATTTCAGTAACGTGAAAATTGCACGCAGTTAGATTTTCTAAGTAAAACTAATATTTCATGCAGGGGAAAGGGTGAAGTTTCAGTGCGTAACAAAAAAGAATTTTGGAGTTTTAAAAAAACCTGGCAGTCAGCAGGGCCACGTGAAGGTGAATGCATAAATCAAATAACTATACCATCTGTTACAGAAAACTTAACGGGAATTAAGTGGCCCATATTTTCTAAAAATATCTTTCTTCACAGTGTGCTGAAGCGCTGAATGTCTAAGGAGGAATACTGGAATTGGACTTTAATTAGGAAACTCTGAGTTTTGAATACAACATGAGCTTAGTCAAACTATCAGCAAGATAAGCTTATTAAGAGAGAAATAGGAATGAATATTTGCATGGCGAAAAAAAATTAAATCTTTGCAGTGAGAGGAAGAGGGGGGATTAAAAACATGTAGTGGCCCCATTTGCAGTATTTTTTCAGCTGTAGTGTGAGGCCTCACAGAGAGACACAGACAGTGACAGGCAGGCCACGGGCAGCTTCTGGGAGACTTTCTATTCTGGTGTAATCTAAAATACAGTGGTCATTTAAGCATCTTGAAAATGGACAAGCAAGAAGTTTTGTGTGTATTTGAAAGTATGTTTCCATACAGCAGTTGTTTCTGTGTAAATGCAGCATCCACCAGAAATACACTCAAAATGCAGAGACAAAATGCCATTGTCGTGTCTTTTCAGGCTCATCTCCAACACCAGCCAGTGGGAAGGCACAACTTCTAGAGAGCACTGGTAGCTCCTTTCTTCCTTTTACCCATTAAAAAACCCCAACCAAAATATGGTAATTTGGTTTCTCCACCACTGGGTTATAAAATCTTTCGGGATTTTTTTTTTTTTGTGCAAGAGTTTGCACATCTCTAATCAAGGAATCAAACAGTCCTGTCTGCACACAAACAATAAAGATAAAAACAGCAGTCAAAACTGAAAATTTTGTATAGGAGTGGAACAACAGACTCCTTTGGAGAGGAGGTATATTTGCTTGTTCAAGAGTTGATATTAAATCCTAAAGAGAATAGATTAAATGTGATGATACAACTGAATGTTTTAGGNTTTTTTTTTTTTTGTGCAAGAGTTTGCACATCTCTAATCAAGGAATCAAACAGTCCTGTCTGCACACAAACAATAAAGATAAAAACAGCAGTCAAAACTGAAAATTTTGTATAGGAGTGGAACAACAGACTCCTTTGGAGAGGAGGTATATTTGCTTGTTCAAGAGTTGATATTAAGTCCTAAAGAGAATAGATTAAATGTGATGATACAACTGAATGTTTTAGGAAAATGGTTTTCAGACCAAGTAATCAAGAAGAGAGAGAGAAATTAAAAGAAGGAAAGAAGTGACATAGAAAAAGGCAAAGTGACACACAGAAAGACAATCAACAAAGTGTGTTTTCAAAAACCAGCTAAAAGGCTGATTTCAAGGGAGAAACAGATTGAGGTTTAGAAATAAACCAAAATAAAGTAAAGGTTTCCCATTTCTTATACTGTTACTGGTCTGCTCCAGCCTTTAATTTCTTCTGCTCCCCTTCCTCAATCTTACCCCCTCTACAGATACTCTAAACTCTCTTGGGAAAGATCTCCTGTTATATATTTTTGCTATGTCTAACAAAATAGAGCCTTGCTCTCAGCTTGTGCCTCTTTATATTAGTGTAGCACAAACAGTGAAGGGCAGTAATGGTAATAGTTGGGAAAGCTGCTCAATAATTTTTCACCTTAGCATTTTTAACAGCAAATGGCAGTTCTGTGACACTGACACAGTTCAACTAGGACAATGATATTCAATTTTGCTGTCAGGAAAACTGGAAGGAAATGCCATGTTAAATCCCAGCTCATCCAAAATAAAAATGCTTGCTACCTGAACTGATCCAAAACACTTCAGAAACTGCATTTCGTAACCTGCACATGGATTCATGGGGACTCATCTTTTAAATAGCATAATCCATTTGCCACTCAGCAACCTGGGCTTATTTCAAGTGGAAGTCCAGCTACACTGTCTGTTAGACACCACAAAAACCCTCTTCTATAGGGCCATACAGTTTAAGATTGAGCTGACTTGAAACAACCAACCAACCAATCAACCACACAAATATATATATATATATATATGTGAAAATCCTGGAAAACCATCTTTTCCAATGAAGAAAAATTCCCAACTTTTAAAAATCTATGAAAAAATTTGTTTTTCAATCTTTTATCCCGCTTCAAGACAACAACCCAAAATGTGAGTATTAGGGATTTTTCCCAGAGTAATGAATTTCTGCTAATTTTCATTACTGAGGAACAGTTGCTAGATTGTAGCAATAACCAGACTTTGTGGTTTCCAGGTTGAGAGTGACAGGGAGTGACCACCTGTGATGGAAGGGGAGAAAGGAAAGAAGTAATACTTCAGAAGTTATAAAACAGTGCTGGAAAGTGTTAAGAAAACAGGTTGCCATGGAAAACAATAGCTAAGTGAAGCAGTTGTGGATGCAGTGTAAGGGTGTAAAGAGTAAGGAAAGGATATTTTGAATATGCATACTTCTAGAAGTGACTAAAAAGTGCTTTTTTTGTGTGTGTGTTTCTGGAAATGGGAAATAGCAGGAGTAGAACTATGTCATAGTTAAAATGGCTCCAGAGAGCACATGTGAGCAAGAAAAAAGGGATTTCATTGCTCTTTAGTGTTCATGGAGAAAGACTGCTTTCTCTTGCAAAATCTAATACAAGGCATAGAAGTGTATATTTAAAGTATAATAAAAGAAAATTAACATATATAGAAGAGAAATCACAAGACTAAACATTTTATTTGTGGGGTTTTTTTGGAAGTCCTTGTAGCAACCCTTTGTGGCCCAATGCCTTACTCTTCGTTTGCTGGTGCACCTTAAATACTCCAAAAATACTAATTATCAATAAACCATTAACTAATTTTGATTAAATCTGGTTTAGGTCATGCATTGCCCAGGTTGTCTGTGGCTGGAGCTGGTCCTTCACCATCCCCAGTGCAGACACAGTGTCTGGCTCCTTGGCAGGGGATGTTGCCAAGGGCTACACTCAGGCAGTAAAACTAAACACCTTTTCAAGACTAAATCAGGAGCAGAGTGTATTGGGGGGGATATAACAATATTCCTGGCTCTGAGGCACGTGCACACACACACAGTTTATTTAAAGCTTTTATTGTTAGCATTATAATTAGGCCCCCAAATATACTGTGTGTCTATACCAAATTAAGCTCCGGTAACCAGGGATTTTCTAGCAATATATACTACAGTTGAATTCCTGTAATTCTCATGTTAAAAATCCTTTACCATAACAGTCTGTATTTCAATAAATAGCCTGTTACGTTGCTCATGCTCACTGTGTGTTATTGCTACCTCTTTCCAAGAGAGAGCAGTAGTGAATTGTGCTATCATTACACTGGATAGTTTTACTCAAACACATTCAATTTACATTTTCGACTCTATAACCTTTCAACCTATTGACCATGAAAAATGCTCCAACATAACGTGACACATATAAATGTTTAAAGTCCAAAGGGTAATTATCTATATTCATAGTTAAAACTGTGCCTTGATTTCACAATAGAAACCATATGTTCACTCAAAACACTTTCAATAGGCTAAATAGCACCCAGATTAACCCTGAGTTAGTTTACTGGTTAAAATAATAGCAGCATCTTCTTCTAATTCAGTAGTTCATTTATCATTTTTGATCAAGGCATGAATGTGAACTTTCAATATTTGAAAGCTTAACTTGAAAAATAAACTGCATGCAAGAATGGTAGAAACTGCCCGATTCTTAAATTTTATCTTTAGTGTCATGTAATGTGCCTGATAACAGTTCAAAATATGTCATTTAGCTTCGAGTAGAATTCTGTGTTGCTTTGCATTTAATAGACGAATTTTCTCACCCAGAAGAAAAGGGCAATGATGTTCTGACTTTTTTTTTTTTGTCCACAGAACAGTGCCTACCAAATTGCCATTTAGAACCAATCTTGACCATTTTCTTTCAAGAGAAATGCTTTTGGCCCAAATCACTTCTAGGAAGTATGAAAAGTATAAAGCACAAGCACTGTAATACCCCTGTAAAGCCTCTGTGGCATCAGGAAGAAAAGTCTAGCAATGAAAGGCGTACTAAATAGGACCTCATTTAGGTTTTGAAATAAGCAAACTATTCAGAGACATATTTCCTTATCTTGTTTCTAGTAAGATAGAAAGAGATTATTTGGAAGCTTTGGAATCACTGCAGCAGAAAATTACAAACAGAAAACAAAATTGTATATTACAGGAGTAATGACAAGTCAAAGGAAAGAGACATATTTAAAAAAAAAAATAGCAAACAGGCAAATGACTTTTCAGCGAGTGCCAACTCTCTGCACATTAAACTGGTTAAAAGCTCTTTCTCTTCCTGCTTGTCATGTCATTGTTCCCTGTCAGGCAGCAGAGAACACCTCCAGCTAGTACATGATATACAGGATGCTTCATCAAAAAAGGTATTCTGTGTCTTTGAATTTGAATTGACACTTTCCTTATGTATATCATAAAAGCCCCGTGGAAATGGCAATGGACTATGGTGCCAAAAAAGCTGTGAATTTTGCAGGAAGCTTACTGGAACGCTGGTCTCATTTCAAAAGGGTTTAATTACACATGGACAGGATTGCCTTAAAAGTGCAGAGGTATAAGTATGAAAACAAAACAAAAAAATAAGTCTTTGCCTGGTCTTCAGCTGAGCTTCAGCATTACAGAGTAAAACTGAATTCTTGTGCATGCAAGGTGCTTTGTTCTACCTCTCCTGCCTTGGAACAGAAAAATTATTCTCCTGCAGGGAGAGGCTGAGGCCACATGTTTGGTTTATTAGAATAAGAGTGTTGTCCCTCATAAATTTGGAATCTTCCCTTGAACTGTTGCCATTCTGAAACGTTGTAATTTTGCATCCATCATTGCATGATATGCCCTAAACAAGTCAGTGGAACCATTCACCCTTAGAAAAGCTGGCACTCAACCAATTTATTCACTCTGCAAGAGTCTTTATACGGTTCTCTTGTACACCTTTGCCATCATTTATGCATCATTTACCATGAAGTTAGTAACTGCTAATAAATCTGTTATCCTGAATGCTGTAAGTAAATCGGAAAGGTCTTTCATATTTAATATCACTATGACTCTCTAGCCTTCATTTTTTCATGCTGTAGATTATTTCTGGAGAAGTTTTACTTGAGTCCCAGTGTTATTTAACAGCAATCCTTCTGCACATCATCATATCAACAAACAGGCTGATCATGTGTGTTTCTGTGAGAACTGTTTTGCAAGATCAGTCCAGGTTGATATAGGTATGGTGTGACTTTCCTGGCTGCGTGTAATTACAGCTTGGATTGTGTGAACCTGGCTTGGAGAAGACAATGAATTTGTCAGAATTGCTTGCTGTGTTTGCAGACCTCAGTATTTCTAAAATTCAGGTAGAAAGTGGGTTTCTTTTTGCTGGGTCTGCAGTGACATTTTAGTAGGGGTTCCCAAGTGGAAGAGCTTGGTTAATGGTGCTGCTGGAAGGGACTGAGGTGGAGGAACGCAAGAACAAGAGAGGAGGTGTCTCCATAACATATATTAATAAATGCATTGATACCTGTCTCTTCCCACATCACACAGTTATAATCCTGCTGTGGCTGTGGGGAGAAGGATGAGCTGGGTGTAGAAACCATGTCCCCTTTGGTGCCTGCAGTGGCTTTCCTGGGAGCTGCTGCCATCTGAGCTCCACCTGGCTGCTGTGACAGTGGTGTCTGATCATGCTGAGCTGAGGAACCTCCTCCTTTGTAAAAGGAGAAGAACAATTTGTGCACTTTCCATTACATTTCAAACCCAGACAAAAGGTGGATAACAAAGCCAGGTGTAGAGTCATTAAATTTCCCTTGTCAGGAAGTCAACCAGGAAAGATGTAGTGATGTTAATGTTAATGTTAATCGAGCTAAATCATGATCTGCAGATTAACAGGTTCTTGACTGTTAATGCCCAAAGTTATAAGAAAAGAGAGGCTGTTAGAAAATGAGCCAAGCAGCAGTTTCTGTTGTAAAATGATGGGACCAAATTTTTTTACAGGTATAAAGACAGTGGATAAAGAAGCTTCCAACATCATCATTGTGTAAAAGACGGAAACATGATTCCTTATTGAACTGCATTTAAAGGATACTCCAGCAAGATTCAGTTTCAAGGAACTGGCTACTTCCTGATCTTGCTCTTTTATATGGCCACATCCTTCTGATCCTCCATTTGAGCCTAAATTTAACACACTGAGGTACCTAGCAATTCTAACTTACATCAAGTACTCTGGCAAGTTTGATTCCTTACAGTCATTCTCCTAAAATGTTTGTGCCTGGATAAGAAGTTCATTATTTTGATTAGGTTTTTTTTATTGGTTACATGGGTTTGTTTTTTGGTTTTTGGTTTTTTGTAGTCTTGGCTCTTAGAAAGACTTACATGTGCCTCTTGATACCTAAACTGAGCCACAACTTGCAGGACAAAAACTTCAGTGATTAATCTAAGTGGAAGGTAATTGCTAGGCTTCCTGCAATTTTCTTGTAGACAAACTTCCTCCTTTCTTCCAGTAGCTTTACAGCAAATATTTGTCAACGGTACAAAACATGTTTGTAGAATCTCTTAATATCAGAGGACAATAAAATTAAGGAGGGCTGACTCAGCTGTGTTCAAATCTGTACACCATGCTCTTATCTGCTCTTTTTTAAAAGTCAATTAATACAAAGACCTTTTTGTTAATTGTTCACATTTATCTTTACTGTCTTCCATTCGTTTTCATTTTTATTATTGTTAAGGGTGTATTTTTAAATAATTGTTCATCATTATTATAATTCTGAATTGTTATTAATGTAATCTCCCTTTTCTATTGAAAGGACTTTCTTTCTCATTAGGAATTTTAGGAAAACTTTAAATCTTTTGTGTTCTTACAGCCCCACAAAATTTCTTCTTTATCCTTTTCTTTTACAACTTTTATCCTACAGTGCTCTGTTGGTTACAAAGTTATCTCATCTGGTTACTTTCTAATTTCAGTAGAATTTTGTGTGTTTTACCAAACTTCAAGTTTTTTCTTGTGAAGTCACAATAGCTGATTCTTTGATTAAGAGACATAGAAAAGAGGAAGATTTTAATATACATCCTCAGTCATCTTCCATGGATTTTCTTAATCTGAAATTAAACTCTGGACCCCCTGGAGTCAATGACAACATTGATATTGACTTTGAAATGCCCAAGAACTTAGGTTAGATGTCTTAATACAAATATGCTCATTTGTCTTTGCACTCTGCAATGGATCCATCATTTGCCATACTAAATTTAAAAAGCTTATGGAACTTGGCTCCAGCATATTCCTTTATTTTCATATCCTCAGGCAACTCCATCCTCACAGTAAGAATTAGATCTAGGGCAGTTTTGCCTTTTTTTACAGATGATGAAATTCTCTTTTTGACACAGCATGCTTGGATATATCTGTTTCCCAACAGATTTATGAGCAGCTAAAATCCCCCATGAAGAAAGTGTCTTCTAGCCAAGAATTTTCTGTACCCTGCTGTCCTTATGTTTGACTGGTTTGTAGCTGATACCCACTATTTTTCAGTTTTGCTTTCTGGTTCCCTGTATCACTGTTGCTAATTATTTTGAGCAACCTTGCAGGAAAAGATGTGTGTGCATTTATTGGCCACGTTGCTGGAAGCAGCACCACCTTACTGGCTTCACCAGCATCACAGAACATACTGACAGGATTTTTAATGAATGTGCTGGAATTTGAAGACCAAGATCTATATCCAAAAATTCATCCCACTGGTAGTCAGCAGGGCAGTCACCTAAGGAAAAAATTAAACATTTATGTAGGTGGACTCTAAACCTCAAGTTCCCTTTCTGCTAATGGTAAACAATGCTGGTTTGACATTTGTCATAGCTAAAAAATTCAATAGGAAGGGGAGAAGATGCAGTTTCACTAAAGTTCTGACAGGATTCATTTGAATCCCTTTATGTCTCACGTGTCCATGTGTTATTTTGTGGCTCCTTAGCCGCTATGACTATTATTATTGCAGACCATTTCTTGGATAGGAGTTTTAAATTTTTGCTGGTGTCCACAAATGGACTTGAAAATAGTGTTCCTCAATCCCTTCTGCATGAACCACAAAAGCAAAAACTTAGGTCTTTGCTCTTTTTTTCCAGGTGCTTCTTGAATGCTTTTCCATGCATGTTGTTCCTCAGGCAACAGTCCAGGAGACATTTAGGACAAATAATGAAATGAAAACTTCTGTTAAATTTCTACTTAGCAAATGTTAACAATAAATTTCCATCAATTAAATAGTTGGAAAAACATTTCCTCTCTATAGAGTTTCAAAGAAGAGACAACTATCTGATCTCATCCTCTATAAATAAGTTTATTATTTCAATGGAGCCTCATCTTCAGTAGCAGATGGATGATGCTACAAAGGATTTACAGTTTTTAACGTTAGGTCTCTTTTTTTTTTTTTCTGGTTAGTGACTGTGATTCTCAGAAATTACATTAATAGAGATGATGACTTGAAAATGAGACGTTTACTTTCTATTTATATTTCTTTATACAGTGTAAGTGGAAAGCAGATGAAATACTGCAGCAATGGCTGTGCTTCACTTTTCACCTGGGTGCAAATCTGTGGCAGTGGTGGTGGTGCTGCTGTTGGAAGGTGCTCTGTGCTCAGCCAAGGTCACTACTTTGGGGCTAGCTGAAGGATTTACAGGGCAACCCGTGAGCAGATATGACCTTGGGTGCACATTTCAGTGGCAGGGGGCACCAGGCACACCAGAAAGTGCTGAAAAGCTGCAACTCCCATTAACAACACTGCATAAACTTGCTTGGACCCTGCTCCAGGCAGGGTCAGTGTGCAGTGGTTTTACACCCAAAACCTGCCAATGCACAGAACAGCCACAACACCAGGGCCTGGGGGCTGTGCCACGGGGCTCCATGGGGCAGGGCAGGGTCTGTCCCGTGCCCCAGCCAGGCAGCAGCAGGATGGAGGCAGCCACAGCCCTGGCACCTCCCTGGGCTGGGGCTGGGGCGAGGCCTGGCTGGGATGGAGGCCCATGGCCACTGCTGTGGCACGGCTGGGACAGGGACAGATGGCCCTGGGGGTCTCAAATGGGGTCCTGGGCCATGGGAGCTGTGGGGGACCCCAGGCAGGTGCTGTAAGGCCTGTGGATGCCCTGCAGCAGTGCTGTTCCCTGAGCAAGGAGAACAGCCAGGAGCAGGAGGATGCCCTCACCTGCCTGGGGCAGGGGGCAAGGGGTGGAAAACCTGTGGGTGTGGGGAAGTTTCAGAGGCTGCTGCTGGTGGCAGAGAAATGCTCAAGTGCCCCCTGTGCACGCTGTGGGAGCCATAGACCCTGGAGTCCTTGGGTCTGGGCAGCCTTGCCAGGTGTCTTCCCTGCTCCGCTGCCCTGGATGTGGCTTTTCCATGTCCCACAGTCCTGGGTCTGGCACCCTCTTATCTCTCCTTTCCCCAGAACCAGGTAGCAGGCTCCAGGCTCCCCAAAGGGGTATTTTGCTGCTATAGAAGCAGAGAAAATTGTAGTGAATCCACCTCAGCCCAAGAATAACACTTGTTTAATGCTGAAGTATCTTCAGAGAGTTTAGCTGCCGAGCTCTAGGAAGTTTTCACAGGGTATATGCAAACTGCACATTTCCATGTAACCTCAGTTCCCTCAAATAGATTTTATCCGAGAAAATAAATAAATATCATCTGCCTCACACAACCTTTTATATTTTCTCTTTTTATTGCAATTCTTTGTAGGGTCTCCAAACTGTCACACAATGGAACGTCCCTGTTTACATATATGCACAGTATGAAAAAATATAATGGCCTAAGAAACTTGGATTTAATGCAAAACAGCTGACAAATTAAGGCATACTTTTCTATTCCAGCCTCCCTGTATAATAACATTTCACCGTTTCTATAAGGCTGAAGTGGGTTTTTTTTGTGTGCATTTGTCTTGCAGAATATTTTTTAGTTAAGGAAAAAATTGCTTCCCTGTGTCTTAGAGTTCTCCTGTAATTTCAATTTACAGTATGTCCTCTTACTGCAATATTTGTTTTAGGGGGAAAATAGTAACCTGGATTGACTGTGTCTGCAGCATATTAGATTTTATGTATTACAATTAAATCCCCCTCTGAGCCATCTGGTTTAGAGATTGTATAGATTTTTAAATTTTAATTTGTCTTCCCAATTGACCCAGATTAGGACCACCTTTTCTAGTTTTACTCTTCAAACATTCCCTATATTTTAACTTTCCAGTAAAAGTAATGGTTACTGGCACATGAGGTGGTTAATAATCCTGGAATCACAATTTCAAATATTATCCCATGAAAGATATTTGCCAGGCAAAGGAGCACAAACGTGACCTTTCAAATCTTGCTAATTTTCCACCAGATAGAGGATAACTCACCTGCATCTACAATATTTCCTTGCTCTTGGCCATGCTTAATATAGGCAACACTATAAACTCTGCTGTTCTGTATTTGAGCAATTTTTTGGGGTCATAGTTGTGCAAACTTGGTTTTGAGTTTTCCAGGATTTCAGTGAGCAGAGACTGGCTTTAAATCAGGTTGAAAAAAAGGATACTCTCAGCAAAACCAAGATGGTGGGTGTGTAAATCCAAAATATCACACTGCAAAAACCTCAGCAAAATGTCTAAACAGCACCTGAACTGCCCAGTCCTGTGCATTTGTCTTGCAGGTTCTTGGGGTGTCTGCAGGGCTGTCCCTGCACAGACTCTGGCAGTCATTCCTGGCGTCATTCCTGATGCACACAGATCTGGAAATGCCCTCAGCAAGCACACAGGAAAGTTTAGGTATTTCTTAGATAAGGTGAGTTGGAGTACAAGCCTTGGGGGCTGTAATTTTAGATGAACTTAAATCCTGCTTGGTTCCTGGGTCAATGGCTTGATCCTGCCACAAGCTATTTCTTCTGAGGAACCTGAGACTAAATTGCTGATAGCTTTGGACTGGGAATTGCATAGATAGTTATTCCATATGCTAAAAGAAGGTCTTACAAATTATGGCTCCTCTGAATCCTGTATGACAAGTTGTATTTTAGGAAAGGAGCCTAAGCAAAAGGTAATGTACATTTGGCAATGTGTTCCTTAACTCTCCAGGCAACTGCTAAGGTTTTCATGTTGCTGTGCACATTTTTATTAACATTCACTTGTTCAAGTGTAGAAATATATAATTAGAGCACATACATGAATATTCTGAAGCCATCATAGAGAGGATGGCAGACCAGCAGTGCAGAACAGCACTATCAAACAGTAGGAATACCCTGTAGTGGTGTTATTGCTGTAGTTGGAATTAGTGTAGAACTTTTGAAAACCATGTTCTAAGTGTGAGGGTAATTGCCAGTCTTGTAATGACAGTAAGTAGGGTTTTGTGTGTTAAACTTATTTTTGCACTTTTAGCAGATTATTAGAATTACATATACTGGGATACCACACTTACTGTTGAGGAAATTGGTCTTGTCAGATCACTGTGGTGAAGTTTCCTGTGTTCCCTATTCATAGTGGCTATTTCAGTTCTTGCCTCATAGCTGAGTTTCTTTGTGTACACACAGTCTGGTTCTAAATTAGCATCACATTTAACATGCACAGTCATCAGCTCATACAACAAAAGAGCAATATACCCAAATAAATTGAATACACCACAAAATTTTGTGTGATCCCAGCACACCCACTGTAAGTCTTGATGTGAGTCTTGATGAGAAGGAAATTCTCAGAATCATCCTGTTCAATCTTACAGGGAGATTTTCTCACAGATCCTGCTGAGATTTGTGAGTAGAATTAGTCCAAGCAAAGAAAAAAATTTGTTTGGTTACAGCAACAGTGGTAAGGAATGGAGGGAAGTGTATGGGAGGCAGAAAGTCTGCTGTGCCCAGAATATGCAAAACAGGGGTAACATTGCCATTAGCTATCTCTGTGCTCTCTGGTGAAGTGCTTCTATGGTATCAATTTATAATTATCAAGCAGAGTTCTGAAGCTTTCATGACATTAATTCATAATTCTCAAGATCAGTTATATTGCAAGGGCCTCTTTCGTTCACCAACTTTATTTCATAGTTTTCAGCATCAAGGGGCTGAGAGTAAAGTATGCACCACTAAAAAGAAAAAGAAGATTGAAAGTAAACTTGATAAAATCAGCCTGGTAAAACTGTAGAGTGAAGATATTTTCATAGTAGAATTTCTTAGAAATCAAAAGTCCAAGTTATTACCAGATTAGGAAAACAATAAGTAACAAGCTAAAAAAAAATGATTAATATTCACACAAATAAAATTTTATAGAATGCTTATCAGACTTTATACATGACTGAGGTAAAAATGGAGCCCAAGGAAATGGGGCAATAAAGAATGGTGAGGAGAGATCGAGCCTCAGAGGGAAGCACCAGAAGAAGAATTTTAAGAACAAACCATTAAAACAAATAGTAGCACATTTCCAGATGTTCTTGGAGAGTTTTAAAGGGCTTCAAAGATGAAAGAGCTGCTCAGTAGAATGTGTTGCCTAACTTGCTGCTTAAATCAGTGCTGGTGTCACTATTTAGGTTCCAGGTGTACAACTACAGATTTGTCAGCTATATCTGATCTTTTGGGCCAAAGCAAATAACACAGATCTAAGGAAGACCAACAGAGATTTATGTAACCAGGCAGAATTAACTGAGAACCAGTAAAAAAAGGAATGACCTACTTGTTCTCTTTGCATTAGTTCTCCCACAAGAACTTCCCAAAGAAAATAAGGTGCTATGGAATAGAAAGGAGTGTTTTCATATGCTGGTTCACAGGGGAGAAGCAAGGTGCAGGAGTGTTTTTAATAATAGAGAGCTTTCTAAGTGGATCCTCTGGAGATTGATACTGGAACATGAGTTATTCAACAAATTTTTAAATGTTCTGGGAAGGTGGATGGATAGTGGTGTAAAAACTGTTTTCCTGGTAATGTCATTCAGAAAATGTACTGAAAACTGCCAGGAGAGTGTTGAATTCATATAGGAATAAAAGGGTCTGAAGTGGACAATGTTGTGGATGGTCCTTCAAAAATGTCATAGCAGTGCTCATGAGCACTCAAAAGAAAAGCTCAGAAGGAAAACATGATGTTAAGAATTATTGGTAGGCTGGGAATTTCTGAGAGCTACAAAACAGAAAAGGCAGTCATGCCATTTTACAGGTTTTACTTCTCTCAGATCTGTGTGTTGTTCTGGCCATGCTGTCTGCATAAACAACAAGTGAGGAATGGAAGATTGTTAAAGAAAAGAATTATTGAAGGGCTGTGTTGGTGTCTGTATGGGGAGAAAATTAGAAAAGTTAGTGTTAGAATGTGTTCTGTAAAATATGACCAAGATGTCCATATGATCATAGATCAAAATGAGTAGGAAACAATATTCTTCAATATTTCTGATTAAATAAGGATTAAATTATTTTAATTCAGTGGTCAGATGATGTATTTTAAACAAACAAAAGAAACCAACAAAGAGAGTATTTTTTCACAGAGCTTATAACTGTGGATCTCACTATGACAAGCTGCTGTAGATAACAAGAATAAAACTAATCCAGAAGGGGATGTGAATTATTTTGAAGGAAATCCCTACTAGTTACTGTGAAAGGTGTTGGATGTGAGGCTCAGAAAGACCAAACCAGTGAATTACAACCTAGAAAGCTCTCCTGTGGGGGTGGTGGTCCATTTGCCCTGTTCTAAATTGCATTTCCTGAGAATCTGCATCTGACCACCAGTGGCTGGGAAAAGCTGCTGGTTGATTTGTTGTTACTCCTACTGTAGTAACTGGGACCTCTGTTACTATCCTTGGGTTTGTGATTAGCTGATATTTTTTGGAAATGCTAGCAAGAGCTAGCCAGTTATTCACTGGCATTAAGCTCACCTGTGTGTGCGTGCATGTACAAATTACCTTGATTTCTTCCAGTTTATTTGCTAATCAGATTTAATTAGCTTGGGTGGACTCCTGCTACCATTTCTCATATGCTGTTGAGTCAGAAACTGGGCATACTGGATTCAGTTTTGCCATGAGTAGAACCTCTTAAAGATTATAGATTTACCCTAAATCATTCTACCTCTGTTTTAAAGCCCTGTTCTAAGATGAAAAGTGACTTAATCTATTATTGTTGGATCTATTCCATGAATATCCATGACTTTCTTGGCCTCAATATCATGAATATTTTATTGCATACTAGAACACTCTCTACATATTAGAGAGCCCATTTTTGTAGCTGAATTTGGCAGATGATTGTGCTTTTCTGTTTCATTACAGTTATTTTTACTGCCCAGAGCTGCTGTGTGCACTGAAGCCCCCTGGTGCTGGATGCTTTGGCAGAACCAGAAGATTCTTTGCTGTCTGAAAACACTGGTGGTCCAAACATGTAAAACAGGCAGAAGTGAGAAAGTAAAAGCAGAGCAGAGGAATGAATTGCCTTGCTCACCGTTACAGTGCATGTTTATGAGAGAAATGGGGATTAAAACCTTCAGCCTCTCTCGATGATTTTTGAGTGGTCTTGGGAATCCAGAGAGGTCCCAGCTGACTGGAAGCTGGTGAATGTTATCCCAGGAAGGGCAAGAAGGAGGACACTGAAAGCTACAGGCCTGTCAGTCTCACTTCAGTGCCAGGTAAAATCATGGAAAATATTGTTCTGGGAAGTACTGAAAAACACCTGAAAGGCCCAGCAGTCATTGGTCACAGCCTGCATGGCTTCATGAGGGGAAAGTCTGTCCAACCTGACTTCCTTCTATGACAGGGTAACCAACCTAATTGATCTAGGAAAAGCAGTAGATGCAATCTTCTGGGATTTGAAAAAAGCTTTTGCTACTGTCTCTCACAGGATCCATCTGGACAAATGTCCAGCTTGCAGCTGAATAACCATGTTACATGACAGGTGAGCAGCTGCCTCACAGGGTTATGGTCCAAAGGATGGGGAAAGAAGGGGAGAGGAAGCCTTATGAGGAGTGGCTGAGGGCACTTGGTCTGTTCAGCTGGAGGAGGAGAATGAGGACAATCTGCCACATCATCAGGAGGGACAGCAGGGGGGGCAGGTATAGATCTCTTCTCTGTGGTGACCCGTGACAGGACTTGAGGAAACAGCATGAAGTTGTGCCAGGAGAGGTTTAGGTTGGATCTCAGGAAAAGGTTTGTCCCCTAGAGGGTGGTTGAGCACTGGAACAGGCTCCCCAGGGCAGTGGTCACAGTGTCAAGCCTGTCTGAGTTCAAGAAGTGTTTGGACAACGCTCTCAGGCACATGGTGTGACTCTTGGGATCTCCTGCTCAGGGCCACACTCAATGATTTTCAGCTCAACATATTCAGCTATTCCATGATTTTCTAACTCCAGCAGCTCTCTTGTTCACCCTTTCAATTGAATGCAATGGAAGAATGCAGTGTTCATCTTTGAAAAGTGTATTTATACTTTTTACAATTTATTTTTGTATTAGGTAAAATGGTTTTTGCTATATCCCCTTTATAGCACACAAGTTGTGCTTACTTACAAAACACTCATACATAAGAAGACTCTTACACAGTACATTGCAGTTATTATCCTTTTTTTTAGAGAATTAGCATCAACACACTTGCAATATGCTTCTTACTGTAGCCAAAATATGTTGTGTTTTTATCTTTTATGACTACAGATGATGGCAAATCTGTTCTGGTTCAGAAGTATTGCAAAGCTTTTTAAGGCAGAGTCAAGGACTTAAAAAAAATGTAAATATACAGATATGTATATATAAAATACTGTTCTTAGATTACCAATTACTATGTTATTATATATTAAAAATATTAAAAAGCTGCTGCTGATATAAAACAGTGACAAAGGGTACAAGGTGTCAGTGCCTAGGAAAACTTGTTCACAGCAAATGTATCCAGTAGCAGTGCTAAAAAAGAAAAAAATCCCTAGAGGCCAAGTTAGTTTTTAAATCCCCATGTGAGCCCTGGCATTGCAAACAAGGTACTATGAAAATTTCTACAGATGGTTGCTTAATGTGTAAATTAATCTGACTCAGTAAGGATCATGCCAGTCAGTGGCAGTTATAATTATAGATCAGTAAAGATCTTGCTCTACAAATTTGTACAACCACGAAACTACCACACAAGCACACGTTTATTTAAATACTTTAATTATTTACTGTCAGGATTTGTGACACATGTATGCTTCAGCTTGCAAACATTAACTGGGAATGATACACGACAGTGTAACTAGCATGAAAATAAACAAGGTAGTTAAAAACCCTCCCAAACAACAAACCCCCAACCTGCAGGAATAAAGAGCACCAGAACACATCAAATAATCCAATCAGACATAAAACATCTCACTGCTTGCAGCTGTCCTCAGGAAGTCAAGAGAACCATTAAAGAGCAACATTTTAGAGAGAAAGAAAAGATGTAGGTATCCTCAATTTGGATGTGTATTTACAACTGGAATAGAAAGGTATGGAAGAACTTCAAGGCAACTGAGGGAAGTTTATTTAAAGCAAACATGTTCACACTTAATGAGATTTGTGGGAGTTTTCAATATTTTTTTTTTTCCTCAGGAGTTAAGGGAAGCAACAACCTTGAAAAGCTCATCTGTTCTGGTAACTCATGTAGGAAAACAATCCCTTGCTCTCTCTATATCAACATGTGCCAAAGAACTCACCATGGCAAATGGGCAGTGATTGACAAATGCACTCTTCCTTTTTCCTTTCATTTTTTTTGTTTGTTTGTTTGTTTTTGTTTTCTTTCTTTTTTTAAAAATTTCATTTTGTAGGAAAAACATAGGCTATAGTCAATTAAATGAAAACCTAATTAAAATTTGAAAGTGTTCTTTGCTTTACAAAAGAAATAAAATAAATAAAAGAGAGAAAGGGATATAAAGAAAAAGAAAAGCAGATGAAAAAAAGAATGAAGAAAAAACCAGAATGATAGTGGAAGAGGAGGAAGGAAGGAAGGGAAGAAGGGAGGGAAGAAGGGAGGAAAGGATGAAGAAAGAAAGAGAGAGAGAAAGAAAGTGAGAGTAGGTGAGATCTATTGCTGTTATACTTCAAAGTGATCCTAATTTCCTTACTAGTGTATACTTTCAGATAGCACTGCAGCAACATTTCTGCAAGTTTAGGGAGTGAAAGGTACTGATTAAAGTGGGCTGTTGTGGCATTTGAGAAATGCTCACACTGTACATCGAGTTTATAATATATATAATGTGAAAATGGAACCTCAGCTTCATTGCTTTTGTCTGAAATGTTAGACAAACTGTAAAAAAGAAAAATTGTTTCAGTGATATACTTAAAGCTTAAAGTACAAGCATTTGGACATTTTTCTGAAGGGTTCATGCTGTGGCTTGTCTAAACTCCCCACAACCACTGAATTCTTAAATATGTTTACTTGAAAAGGTCAATAGCTGGTTATCCTGTAAACTTTCCTCTAGGCTAGATAATAACAAAGTATTACTTTTTGCTCATCTTTAGTTGTCAGCCACTCACTAGGAGGTATCCAGTGTGCTCATTTTTCCTCAGATTGTAAATGAGAGGGATAAAAGTGAATCAGAGGCAAACAGTTGACTGCCTTTCTTAAACAAAACAAAAAAAAAAGTCCTGGAAAAAAACCTTAAAAAAAAAGGCAGAGACATGTAATTAAGTCATAACCCTGTACATGAAGAAGTGAGTGCATTCAGCTCACAGACAACAAAGGAAAGAAAAGCTGTTTGTAAAACCAAACAATGATGTATCTTGGTAACGTGAGGTTTCCATGAGGTTGTCACTGTTCTGCAACAACACACAAAATCTGTGTTAGTCAAAGGGTTCCTGTAGCCAATCACATCACTGTGAAGAAAGACTGTTCTAGAACTCCATAGCAGAAACCAAATTTCTCTGAGTTGTAAGCACTACCAATGGAAAACCAAAGCCCCAAACCAAACAAAAACCTGAACAAGAACAAAACACCTTCTCCCCTCTTTCCCACACCCCCACCCCCTAAATCTTTTGCAAAGTTGGTTTCTACAATGCTTGGTATTTTCTCTAAGGTTTCTAAAGGAAAATTAGGTGAATTGTCCAGAGAGTCCCACCCCAGTGTGTGTTTTAGTGCAGGATTGAAAGTCATCCCCTAGACAAGACCAGAGCAATGAGGTTGCCTGGAGGAAATGGTAAATATACTTGTTCCTTTAATTGCAGGGATACACTGATCATTGACTTGTCAAGAGTACCAGAAAGGGGGAGACTGTTACAGTGGAAGATCAGGCAGCAGCAACAAGTAACTCCATAGTTATATTCTATCATGTAGACAGAGGTCTGTGGTTGCTCTCTCAGGCTAAGAATATCCTTGCTATATCCAAAATAGTGCTACTCCAGCAATCTCTAGGTAAAGGTTAAGCTTGGAGCCTTCAGAAAACAAAATTAATTAGCAGAGTGACAAATACTTGAGGAGACCACAAATGAACTCAGGGTGGGCTCTGAGCTGGTTGTCAACAATGTAAACCATCACCACATGAAGGAGGCCACCAGAAAAGGGTTTTTTTATCTAAACACGCTACAGAACATGATTCAGGGGGCAGTTTGTGTACACAGGAATGGGCTCCTCCTGCTTTTGAAACTGCTTTCCCATCTGTCTCTGGTAGCCAGGACACCTCTCCCCCAGCTTGGTCCATCAGTGCTGGATATTTTTGTCTGTAACACATTCCAAAGTGCTTGACAGGTTTATGGTATCCATGGAGTCTGCTGTGTTCCTTGCAGCAGATTTTACCCTGCATTTTAAGGGCAGTTGGGTACAATTTGCTATTTGTCTGTTGGTAACCATGCAAAGAATGTTTAGGCTATGAATGATTTTTTAAATTTGATCTTTATCTAAACTCAAACAAATAAGGTGTATTCTTCTGGCAAATTTTTGCTTCTTCACAGAATCACAGAATATTCTGAGTTGGAAGAGACCCAGAAGGACCATCAAGTCCAGCTCCTAAATGAATGTCCCTCCTAGGGATTGAACCCAAAATTTGCCATTATTGCATCATGCTCTGACCAAATGAGCCACCCAGTTCCCCCCCAAATTAATAATCTATGACAGCTAAGTTAGCAGAATTTTTCAGTGACCACATATTTTGAATTTGATGATTTTCTATAATAAATCTGCGATTTGCAAGTTAAGACTTGAATCTGATTCAAAGCCAGAATTACCCTTAGAAAAAATTGAGTTATTTGGTCTGATTACATGTGGAGGTCAATTGGAATTGATTATGGTTCCCTTACTGGAAATGAATGTTCTGATAAGAATGTTTTCTCCAGCATTTGTTTTTCCTGAGCATTCTCCAATGACATAATTATTAGAAGAGTTGAAAGTATTCTACTGATTAAAAAGGTCAGATCAGTTCAGTGTCTTTGTCTTGGCCACTGAAAAAATAAAAGATGTTTGAAAATAAAGAAACAGACAGCTGGGTGGAAGGAAGGGAAGTCATAATAGAGTGTAATATTGATTTTCCTCTTCTCTTAGGCATTTAGTGCTTCATCCAGAGGATTCCTCCCTGATTTTCTGCTGCAAGGCAGTGTCTAGTATACCACATATAGTTAATTAGTTGAGCTAAATAATATGCAAAGATTAGCATAAAGTACAACTAACCATGTCTGCCATATGTTCAATTGTGCTTCAATGTGAATATGGAGGAATAATCACATAGTATCTGGCATATTACACTTTTTCTATAATTTACGTAGCAGTGCTGCAATAAAATTGTGTTCATAACCTCAAACAAGCTCTTAAAAGTAATGAAAGTCACAGGTCAGGACCAAAATTTTCATGCTAGTTGCAATGGGCATCAAGTTAAAATGAGAGCATCACTTTAGTGCATTATGTGTATTATGTGATCCATGTATCACGTATTTAAATACAATGTTCAATCCTTACCTAAGTCTACTTTTTTTTTTTTTTAATTTAAAAAATCCCATTGCTTCAATATCAGATATCACAGCTTTGTTGATTATGCCCCAAATAATGTTTCTTTGGGTTCTTTTGGCTGGAGAGGTACCAGTGTGATGTGGCTTTGCAGGTGGGAGCCAAAGGCAGTCACTGAGTTATACCTGCAAGATGTTCTGCAGTGATTACAGGGATTCACTCTGTCACATAAAGCTTTACACACTGAATACATGGAAAACTATTTCCAAGAGGGACCCAGGACCATACTGCAAGGGAGCCAAAACACCTCTATCACTACCCCCAACCTAGAAAAACTACAGAAAAAGCAAAGTGAGCCATAAATAAGTCTACTTTTTGTGCCACAGTAGACAAAGCTGAAAGCTTTGAAATCATCAGGGTGAAAGTTGAATTAACTTTCTGATGCTCCAGACATCTTCTTGCAGTTTATTTCCCTCCAGCTAAATTGTTCTCTTGCACCTCAGCTAATATTTTCAGGTATTTCTTAATATGACTTTTCCTTGAAAAGCAGGGAAAAATTAAAATATGCATGTCTAGAGAAGATTTCTGACACTGTAATGGTGAAAGGCCAAATTCACCTGGTCAAAACAGAAATAGCCATATGAAAGTCAAGAAACTGGTTGAACTTGTGTACAAATACACTTTTGTATTCATGGCAAAACCCATGAATATGGCACCAACTCCTCCCTTCAGTGCAACCACTGTATTTCTGGTACTTTGTACCTCCTAAAAGGCCATTAAAAGCTCTTTACCCTAAACATCCTGCAGCTTCTGGGTCATTGTGCTGCTACTTGTGGAATCATGTTCTTAATATTGTGTTTTTACTCCTCAAGCACAATGTTACTGTAATCATGTAATCCGTTTAGCTAAAATCTGAGGGCTGCTAGAAAAGTCTTTAATGTCTCCAATTTTGTCTACTTTTCTGGGTGGATGTGCAGTTGCATTTTGTTGTATGCAAGAGGGGAAAATAATGAGAAAAAAGAAGGGAAACTAAAGTTGGTTAGACTCAGGATGCTTTTGTTTGCTCTTTTGCTGGCTCCTAAATAGGAAAAAGTAAATAAGTTGTGCAAGCATTTCTGATTTGTGTCTGAGCTGGACTTGTTTTCAAGATCTCTGAATTTTCAATACTTAGAAGAAGTAGAGACTGAAAAATCCACTTTTAAAGACACCAGAGTAAGTTCACATTAATCGATTTCACCTTTTTTACTCGACAATTCTGATAAAAGCGTTCAGAGGAATGACTATTGACAGACTTTTCAGAATAATTGCAGTGCAGCTCAGGATAATCTTAGATGATACTCTCTCTCTGTAAATCTACACTGATTTACAGCAAAAATACCCCACCAAAATTCCTACAGGAAAAATCTAAGGACAGGAACTGGGAGGACAGACCTTCCATGAACAGCCAGCATGAAAATCCTGACCTCCCCTCTCCCTCTGTTGCTCTGTCCTGCTCTGCTTCTTGCACTGACCCAGTGCAAAGCACAAACAGGACTCTGAGCAAACCACACCAGTTCAACAGAAATCACTGCTGGTACACTTTGGCTCAACTATAAACCCACGTTTTCATGAGTAGAGACACAAAGCCCTAAGTGGGGCAGCAGTTCTTTAAAATGTCTTGGAGTAGAAGTGGTCTTTTGCTTTATTAGCAAACACATGTGCAATTGTTTGCACAATTATGCACAATACTGAGCATATAAAAGTACTAAAAACATTTTTAGGAGGGACTGCATGTGCTCTGTTAGGGCTGCAGGATTGTAATTTGCTACATACAAAAAGGAACATAGCAAATGTTGCCCCACGTTCTCAGCTTCTTGAGTTTATATGCTGAGTTTAAACATTCTGCATTTTATTGCAACTATTTGGCACCAAATCTCCCATGCAATAAACCAAAAATGAACTTGTGCTGTTTCCTCATTTCAGCTGTTATATCTGTGCTAATCTCTAGCCTGTGCATGGCTCCTCCCTCCAGCTATTTATGATTTTAAAGACTTTTCTAAGTTTCCAGTAATGCTGAATAATGCTGTTTATAAAATTTCAAATTCTCCAAGGTCTTTTTTGAATTAGTTCTTAAAGATACTGGGCTTTAATGATTCCATCCACTTTCATATATAAAATGTGGTAAAATAAAACACTGACTTTTTCCTCATCTTTCATTTTTCTCATTAGAAATGTATTCAATCTTTTTTTTTTTTTAATATACAATCCATTTTCCTCATTACAGCTGAATTTTACTTCAACCCACTGTTCAATTTTTTCTTTCTTTTGATAAGACACAGCATATTTTTCTCAAATCTGATTTGGGGTTTTCAGGGAGAAGAGTTTTCCAATGGCAGTGGGAACCAAAGTTTTAAAATCCTTTACTTGTTCCTCCCAGAATGCTGATTGACAAAAAGAGTTCAGAACTATTATAAAGCCTTCTCTTATTTATTATCTAGTTGCATGTCTAAACCCTTGCTTCACTTGAATACCCAATATTCCATTGGAGCTCAGACCTGTGCAGTGTTAGGAAACAAAGGCTGAATTCTCCAGAAGCTTCCAAGCATGTTTTGAACTATTGTTTAAATAACATGATCCATTAAACTTCTTTTTCTCATCTTCCTCCTGGTTTTTTTTATTCATTTTTTGTCTCACATTTCAGTTCTATCTCCTGTCTTGTCTTCCATCAACCTTTCATTTCCTATTTTCAATTCTAATATTTCACTGCCATATTTCCCCAGTTCACAGTCCTTTTCTGTTTACCTTAAAATATCTCCTGAGATTTTTTTTTAACCTCTGATTTTAGTTTTCTTTCACCATCTCACATGAACTAAAACTCTGGATGCCAGACCTCCTGTATATGAAAAAAAGAAAAAAATATTTTTCCCTCATTTCATGAACCTTTCCCTGTGAGAGAGAAGCATGAAGGCTGAAATAGGGAAAGGCAAAAAAAGTCAGCTTTACTGCATTTAAATTTAGTAGTTAGAGGAAAACCCTGAAGGAAAAGTGGCACCAACCTGATGCAGATTTTAATGAAATTAGTCTGTGGAATCTTGTGCCTTCACTGGCTAAACATGAACCCTTCTTTTCCCCCATTACTGCAGTGCAAGGGAAGGGACAGAGATTCAATCCTTGCCACGGATTTACAGAACTGGCTGTAAATCTGACTCCAGAGCTTTCAGCAGTTTGGCAGATGACTCCAGAAAAACTGTCCATGAAACCAGGGAGAAGCAGCAACAGGGAATCTATATTAAGCCAGATAACCTGACTCAGGATTTTAATGAAAAGAGTGGCTGGATTCTTCTTTTTTTTTTTCACTAAGTGTATGGTTCTTGTAGTTTGAACTAGGATGAAAATGTTTTTCTTCTGATGTTGAAATGAAATAAAAATTACCTCTGTTTTATTAAAAATAAATCATATTTAGCCAAATTCTGCTCAATGTAGCCCTATGGGAATCTGGATGACCAATTCACATTCACTGTCATGGGAGCTGGACAACTGTTAAGTTCATTTTTATATAATGCTTTAAAAAGCTTCAGTGGATACATTTAGCAATAATCTCTAAGGATTGGCTCTAATACAGTTGCAACCCCCCCATAACATCTAATTTTGTGTACCCTCCTAGATATACATGGCCCAATAACAGACATGGTTCTTAAGAAATCTTTCCAGGGTTCACTAAAATAACTTTTACTTGATCACAGTGTCTTTCTATCAGTGTTGATTGTTCAGTTTTTATACTTAAAAGGGGAATTTTAGAGAACATCTAATGGGGGTCTGAGGTTGTGACTCTAAAAGAATCACCTAATATTATTTTAAAAATAGTTGCATACTGAATCTGCTGATGCTGTAACATTTATAACCATTATGTTGTAGTGTTTTTAACTTAAAAATCTACTCCAAATAATTCATATATACATTTCACAAGAAGAAAGGAGGAAGCAGAAGCCCTTGTTTGAACACTGTTCAAAGTGTTTTCCAAGAAATGGCCATCAGCCAGTTCAAGTCTGTAGGAGAAGATGCTCAAAGAACTCACAGTTCACTATCATGAGCATTAACAGCACTGCTGATTAGAGTTTCCTTCCTTCTGTGTTACAGTCAGCTGTGATGATCCATGGTCATTTTAGGACTAAGAATTCCCAAATGGTCTCAGTTTAAATGATGTGCCTATACTGAGCACAATGCTACTGCCTTTATTAAAACAGATCAGTCATGCTTGCCACAAGTAGAGACAGACCAAAAGGAAATAAAGGAAAAATTAAAGAAACAAAAAAGGTGTTCAATCTTTTAAAATACTCCATCTGGTTTCTTTGGATTTTTTTTTCTTAGAAGTTTTGCCTCAGAGATGAGGAGAATATTGGTTTACAATGTATGATAACTGGGAGAATCTATGAATGTGGTCACACACTAAGCATGATGGAATTTACTGTTGCTGCACTGCCTGTCTCAGATGCACAGTAGGTTGCCCACTTTTCAACACGGAGCAGTTACATTTTCTCAGCTGGGAGCACAGAATTATCTCTACTGCTGCATTTCTCACAAGTCCATTTCGAAGGTTTAGGCACTGTGGACCTCATCACTTCTGTGTTAAGATACAATAAGGTGTAACATGGACATGACCATCCAAATCCCCCCTTTTTATCAGTAACATTAACTGTCTGACTGCCAAAAATGTCAAATAGAGCAGGAACAACAGGAACAGTCGTCTACTTTTGGAGGAAGGTGACATTTCCACTCTTTTGGTACATTAGCTCCTTTTGAAATGCCACAGAAAGTGCACAGAACTGGTAAAATTTCAAATAAAAATTACTTATGCAAAAGAGAACATAAAAAAATTACTTATGCAAAAGAGAACATAAAAAAAAGACAGAGAAGGTTATAGTTGGAAGTTTAGAGAAGTTAAAGTATAGATATACTTATAAAATAAATCAAACCCCCAAAACCAAACAACAAAAATAGATTTTCTCTGGGGGAAGTAGACACAAATGGCAGTATGTTAGTCAGACCCATTATATTCCAGGGGAAGAACAAGGAATAACTCCATGGGTGGCCAAGACACATAGACCTGTCCTCCAGTCCAGTAAATGGCCCAGAATCCTAAACAGGAAAGCACAGAAGAAAATAAACAACTTGTGCAAGTGAGCAGTAGCAGCTGGAATCAGTCTGCTCCCCACCCTTTAACAAATCCAAGATGGAAATAACTCAGAGGAACAAATCTCTGCAGCAAGAGCGACTGGCACGTGGGTAATACCTCGATTTTCAAGGTGCCATGTAGCAATTTAAGGCACAGCAGGTGAGCATGGGCAGTTCAGGGCACTGAGGGAAACAGGGGCAATCTGAGGAGCATGTGCTGGAAGAATGATCCCAGTGTCAGCTTTCCTGGAATGGCTGAATGGATAAAACTGCCAGGACTGCTCCAGCTGTAGAAAAAGAACAGGCAAATTATGAGAAACATCCCTTTTTCCTTATTGGCAGTCAGGGACACTTACTGAGGTAGAGTGTGTCTTGATATTCATGGTATAAGGTCTGGAATTTTTTCTTTTCTTTTTTTTTTTCCCATTTGACTGAAATTTTAAGAAATCTGCTATTTTTTATTTAAAGAAAAGAAAAAGTCTATGCTTTCAAAAGCTGTCAGAGTTCAAGAGTTTTGCTGATGTAGGTATTTGTTGCAGGATAATATTCTGGGTCGGTGTCTACCATAAATGACTCATAATTTAAGCTCCATCAAATGAAGGCATGAAGTGGTGTCTCTCAGAGCTGCCACAACACTTTTGCAGTACTTTCCCTCTTTGTAAGTCAGGAGATTCCTCTCCTGTGGAGCTTGGGAATGAGCAGTAATGAGGAAGATTTGACTCTTCCCACTGCCAGTCTCAAACTAGTCTGAGATGCAGAAAAACCTCTGGTCTATAAACCACTGGTCCTGTGACTAAAATAGGGTCCCTTGTATGAACTGAAGCAAGAGTAAGATCTTGACGAGTGTTTCATTTCTGGACAAATGGCATTAAAACTCTTTGCAGGTATTTAACAAGGGGCTTGTAAGCTTTGCTAACATCAGGAAGAAATAATTTGGAGTGGAAAATTTATTCTTGCAACTGTATGTTAAAAGGAAAAAAAACCACCACAAATCTGGAAATAGGTGAGTTCAATGTGAAATGGTACATCCTTCATCTCTCCTTCCTAAACTAGCAACTCTAGAAAACAACACTTTTGGGGACTTGCTCAGTATCTCAAAAATGAACATTATTTGCCCCTCCACTTCCCCTTGTGAGGATGTTGAAGACCACAGTGATCTCTGTCTCCCCTCAGTCTGCCCTTCTCCAGGCCCAAATCCCAAGCTTCTCCTCTGATCCCATCAGCATCCTCATGGCAATCCTTTGGACACTCTAATGGCTTCATATTTGTAGTAATTCTCTTTTCTAGTTAGGTTAGAAAGTCACAGTTAAGAGGAGCTAAAGGCTTCATTTATTTGAATTATTCTAATCTGAAAAACTACCTTTGATCTCAAGATGTTCATATTTGTACTCTGGCCCTGGTCAGAAGTAGGAAATGAAGTGGGAAAGTGAAAAGCAAATCAATGAAGTACAAAGCTATTTTGAAATTTGTAGGGGAATTAAGAAAAAAAAAGGGTTACCATGAGCATTAATGACAATTTAGATTCTGCTCTTATTTTAACTAAAGCCGTTCAGCCATCTGATATTGGAAAGTGATATTTTCAGGATGAATAGCAGAACATACTGCAAGGAACAATTCTGATCTTTTTGGAGTACTGAGAAACATTTTATGACTGATTAGGGTTCAGTTAGTAACTATTCAACCTATGCTTTTTGGTTAACTGGAGCAGACTGGCTATTTGAGCTTCTAAGAAATACAGATGGACAAGGTCAGTACATCTCTGTTTTTCATCCAGGCACTCAGGTAGAAAATTAGCCAACTGAACTCCATCTGTCTTTTTTTTTTTTAACTTCTTCCTTTTTTAATGTTTTTTTTCTTTTTTTTTTTCCCCCTTCTCTCCTAATTAGGCTTGTGGAAAAGCTTTCAGCTTACTTTTCCTGTTCTTTCCCTCTCAGCCTTTCCCTGTAGGCTGGTATTGTCCTGTCATAGCATTCCACAGAGCTCTTTGTTTCTGTGCTTTTTGCACCACTGGTTACAGACTTTAAATTGGAGTCATTAAGTTGTTGTGTAGTTTTTAGACGTATGACCACCAATGTAAAGGTCAGGTCACCCATTTCTAAGATAAACTGCTGAGTTATACTTTATTGAGTATAAGCCTGCATAGACCTTGCTTGGAATTCTTCAGTAGAAAACACCCCTACGTTGACACAAAGTGAAGTGAGATAAATTTAAATGGATTAGTCATAAATATAAAAAAGACTTGCTTCTTTTTCTTGCCCTACACTTGGACCAGAATACATGTTAGACAGCAGTGAGGTGACTGAGAAACTGAAGTATAATTCCTGATTTAAACAGAAAAAGACCTTGAATCACTATGTCTCACAGGAATTTTCTAATTATTTTGACTAACTGCCATTTTTGTGATTTGTAATAATTTTTTCTCTCTCCTACTTCCCTCCTTCTCCTGCCTCATCTTGATTTCATTGAAACTCAGAATTGGGTTTGTTTTAAAATGCCATATTTAATATGGAAACCTCGATTCTAGGAATGTTAATATCTCGAGGTACAGATATTCTATCAGATATCACATTTTAAGCAATTCTTATATTAAGTACCAACTCCACTGCAAAGGGGCAGACATTTTCCAGGGGAAATGATCATTCCCAGGTATTTGGCACTGGTGAAGCCCCACCTCGAATCCTGTGTTCAGTTTTGGGCCCCTCACTGCAAGAGAGACACTGAGGTGCTGGAGACAACCCAGAGAAGGGCAGAGGAGCTGGGGCAGGGTCTGGAGCACAGGGCTGATGAGGAGCAGCTCTTGGAGCTGGGGGTCCTTAGCCTGGACAAAGCTCTTGTCAAGGGAGACTTTATCACTTCCTGAAAGGAGTTTGTAGCCATGTGGGGTCAGTCCCTTGTTAACAAGCAATAGGATAAGAAGAAATGGCCTCAAGTTGCACCATGGGGGAATTAAATTAGATATTAGGAAAAATTTCTTCACTAAAAGTGTTGTCAAGCACCAGAACAGGCTGCCCAGGGAAGTGGTAAAATCACCATCCCTGGAGATATTTAAAGTGTAGCAGATGTGGCACACTGGGTCATGGTTTAGTGGATTTGGCAGTCCTGGGTTAAGGGTTAGACTGGGTGATCTTAGGGGTCTTTTCCAACCCAAATGATTCAGTGATTTTAAAAGATAATATTATCTGACTTCAGGTTGTGGTGCCATAGAATCCTTCAATAATAACATTTATGTTAGCTAGGAATATGGGCTCAGTAGCCTTACCTATTTCTCCATTTGGACTATTTTTTTCTTCTTTAACAGACTATGTAATTCTTTCCATAACCAAATATCCAAAAAGAATGGTGAGCAGTGATGAAATGCCACTGAACCAGCATCCATTTCTGAGGTCTGGTTCAGCAAATAGCATTGACCAGAATATAAGTATTAGATACAGACAATAGAACAGTATTGGTCAAATGACTGACTTTCCAGTTTATCATAAGGGTATCACCAACACACAAGCTGTAATTTTTCTGGTAGACAGAAATATGGAGTCTTTTAGTGACACAAATTTTATTTGGTGTGTTCTGAAGGACAGAAATGAATACCATACTTAATAAATGCAATAAACACCTATAAAACATAATGCTAATGGTTTCTCACTAGCCTTTTAGGGAGAAAGAACTTGCTACTTTAATTTGGATTGAAACACATTTTAAAAGTTCCTGACCCCTAATATCAAAGTTTTAAATGTTCTACTTTTATGCAGGGTAAAGAAGCAGTGATGACAAAACCACACACAAGTATCCCACTAAATGAGATCTAAAATAACTTCTGTGCATCAAAAATGCATTTTCAGAATGTAATATACCCAGTGAAATCCTGGTAATGATCTTTTTCAGAGGGGAAAAATACCATTTTAAATCTGCCAGGTTTTAAGATAAAGAGACTTTAGGTCATCCCACAGCATAATCTGTTTCTGGACTTAAATATGCACACATTTTGTAAAGAGATTTTGAATTTGTAGGAAAAGTGGAGAAAGACATCAGCTGACTTGCTTTAAAAAGTAGCTTTAAATTGCTGAGGGGTCACAACCTTACATAAAATTCCAAGGGCATGGGGTTAACACACAGGAGCCAGATCAGGAGGTTAGGATGAATAAAAAACTATTTGCAACATTTTATGTCATGCTGGATAGTTTCTTACGTGATTAATTCCATCACTGGGTGCTGTGGCTGTTATCACCCTTTACACTCATGCACACACAGCATCATATGTCCTGTTCTCCCATGCTAGAAGAGAAAGATGTCCTGGTCTCAGCATGAAAGTCAGCAGTACTTCCTAATCAGATGAGGCAATTCAGTTTTAATCCACTGGAAACATCCATGCTTCCATGGCTCTCTGTTGAGGAATGTCAGGAGCCAACAGCCAAACTCTTCTGCCTCAGGATTTAAAGAGTCGTGTCAGTTCAACAGAGACACAACCCTTGTCTTACCCTCAAACATTGTATTTTGTCTTTTTTTTCCCACAATGGTAAACCTTGGAATTTAGAACTTTTCCATCAAATCCACTGACTGCTTTGCCTGACTAATGTGACCCCAAAGCTTTTCTCCAAAGAACATTTTCAAAAGCTTTATGTTGGCCATCACTTGTTTTGCTTGTACTTTTCTTTATTTTCTACGTGTGAAATTTAGTAAACCTAAAATTCGGACACAGGTTCTGGCAAACACCAATTTCACCTTTGAAATTTTCACCTGTCCAAGGCATAACTAAAGATGAAATCCTCTGGGAGCAAAGCAAGTGCGTGTGTGTTTCCAGCCAACAATGGTGCCTTGTTACCTTCTCAAAATTAATCAAAATTCAGTAAGGCAAAAGAAATCTAGGCTTGACAGGTATCTTGCTTCACAGGGGGAGCTGTTGTAAATGAGAAAGTTGTGTTCTTTGTTGTGCACTTAAATTGTTCTTGCTGTTTACATTGCCCACAAAACTTTGTCAGTGCTTGTGTGGAACTAAAGCAGAGGTTTCTGTTTGCCTCTGCAATGCATGCAGGTGACCACGATGTTTTTGTTTATCAGAAACCACAAAAACATGTCAAGGGCACTGTTCCATACGAGCTGGGGAACAGATGTTTAGGTTTAAGTGGTTATAAAAAGGCCCATTTTGAGAATGGGATTAGGACAGCACCTATATATGATAATGTCTTGGGGAGAATCCAGGTGGTACTGGAATGGAAAATGGTAACTAATGTCTTTTCTTTCCCTAAATTCAAATAAAGAATAATTTTAAATAATAATGAACATACATGAGAATATTGAGACTATTTTTAAAGGCATAATTTAAGGACAGTATTGTTAAATTCACCAAATGTACTTAATGTGAATTCTTCATTACTATGGATGGAGCAACAGCAACACTTTTCCTTTTGGGCTGTTAACGTAACGCTGGGGCTCTGATATCTGAAATTGTGTCTTCAGAAGCCAAGTAGAACTGCCTTGCTGAATATTATTATTTAAAAATATCAGGTTGCACTCAAAACAACATGGGAAAAGCACAGATAAATGCAATATTATTTTTACAAATGCATTCATCACAAAGTCTGTGTCTTAATCTACCGAGTGTTCTTCAGACAGAACGTTCAGCACCATCTCCCTCCTTTTGATGAAATGTAGTCATTTTTAAATCACCATTTCCATAGCAGTGTGAGAGAACATATGACAATTTATTATAGGATTAGAAAAAAATTACTCAAGCCTGCCAGTACAGCTTTATGATGCTTTTGTCTGCTCTGCATTTCTTAAAGATCAAAATTTTTGCTGTCCTTACACACATGTACATAAATTTACTCGGGGTAAAACTGAAGCAACATAATTATTTGGAAGCTTTATTTCTGTTATAAGTTAAAGCAATTGCTCAGTGGTATTAGTTTCTTTTTTAAATGTAAGTATATTGCATAAAGACAAAAATGGAAAATTAAAAATACTGAAGGTGAACTGAAATTATCAAGTTACCTAAAGTATTTTGACTGAAGTGATGCCAATTGCTATCATATTATAAATTGTATTTTTAATGGCAAAACCTATTATTTTCACCTGGAATTCTGAAATTTAGAGGGACAACTTCCCACTGGATTAGCAGTTAAAAATGTCAGGATCCTTAGCAACCTCCCAGTACAACAATCTCACCTTTGGCTTCAATCCAAAAAAGCAGCACTACTATGGGCTGCTTATTTTAATTTTATCTTGGCATGGTATCTTCTGGATTAGGAGATAGAAATGAGCTCAGCTCTTGGGTTTACATCTAATCATAATGTATAGAGATACGTGCTTTATTCTATCTCTATTCAGAAAAAAATAGTATTAGTTTTATAGAGGGAATGTAAAATATTCGTCCAATTAGTAGGAATTTCAAATTGATTCTGAAGCTACTGAAATGCCTGTTTGTCTGAATTGTGCATTAATAGAAAAACTGTGAAATTGGTAGGGTTTTGGTACATGGGACACAGTATTTTGTCATTTGTGTTTTGACAATGAAATGCTTTTGAGTACCTTATTTTGGAGGACACGAGAGCAGTCTTTGATTACAACACAGATGAAAAATCAGATTTAATATGTTCCCTTTTAAAAGTCTGAATGCATTTATAAGGAACCATCAGCTATTATCAGAATCCTCTGAAGCCCTGCAAAACAGTCTAATACATGAAAGTCAACATTTAATATGCTATAGTCTCATGTTTCCGTGCAGTAGCTCCAAGGAAATCAATTTTTCAGCTCGAGGGTGTTTTGAATTGGTGCAGTTCTGTAACATTCGTAAATGTTATCCAGAACGCCTTCAAAAATAACACAATTTAATAATCACAGATGTTCCTACTCTGTCTTCATAGCAGTGTTAAAATATCACGACAATGAGATTTATCAGATTTCATGGTACCCACAATATGCACAGAGCTATTTCTGGCAAGGGTTTAATATGACTAAAAGTGAATAAACTCAATTGTAAACTTTCAGAAGAGTTTGCATGAAAGTTTTTTTGATATTTTCCAAAGAAGTGCTCCCCTCTTCACAGCTGAGATAGGATTGAATTACAGTCACGTGAGAAATGCTGCATTTGTGCTCCAGGATATTGAAATTTTAAAAGCTTCTCCCAAATCTGGCTGAGGGACAAAATGCTTTAGAGTATGAAGCACCCAGGGCTGTTTCAAGTGGTGCTGCCCACAATTGCTCTGCAGAGACTTTTGCAGTTAACATGGTGTTCTCTCCCCCGTGTCTCATGGTGCTGGACAGGGGTAGGGATAACTTAGACTTTGGATTTGCCACAGTGTGCCTCTAAAATCAGGGAGTAGATGGAGATGTTACCAAGTGCTTTGAGTTGCATTCTGCAGATTGAGGGGATCTTTGGAGGCACCCATGTCTCCTCACTGACTGCAGGGGTGGTAATGACACAAAACAGGCTCAGTTCAGAGGCTGAACACAGCACTGCAGGTCTTTGCCCTACAGTTTAATAAGGAGAGATTTCCTCCTCCTTTATTCTGCTAAAGCAGTGCTGCAGGCAGCAGAGAGGTTGATAATCTGTCCCTGAAAGTCCTAACAATCAATAAGTAAGAGGGAGCTTTGTTTTAAAGTATGAATCAGAAGCTGTACAAGAAAGTATATATGTTATGTTTTAAGTTTTGTTTCGTGGGGCAGTGAAGCTGGTGATGGTCACAGATCCTGGGACATCAGGATTCTCCCTTAAGTGCCTGGAGGCAGAAGGAGCCTTGAATCTGAGAATAGAAAAGTAATGACTGACAGTAAAAAACAATCCCAGAACAGAGGCATTTACCAGAAGACACTTTAGTTCTTTGTCTACAGATCTGTGCTTTAACTACATATTGAACATGCAAGGTCAGTCTGCATTGTCTGCATCCTCCACTTGTTGTTGTTACACAAATACATCCCTCTAACCTTCTTTCTACTTAAATAAATTTTGTAATGCTTAAGGAGCCACAGTTCTGTGCTTGTGGAAATTGCATTTAGAAAACTGGAACCCACATGATAAAGGCAAAAATCTACACATAAAATAACATTAGTTGCTATTAAAACAATACATCCATAAGCCTTTAGAGTGAATTCCACAGGAAAAAAAATCAGTGAATTTAATATGGTGCTTTGAATTGGCTGCAAACACGGCATTACTGTGAGGATGAAATAATGTGAAGAAACTTGTCCATGATTTTTTGTTAACTTGTCTTTTTTATTCAGCATTTGGAAAATGTTCTTGAAGGTATAAAATTATTGTTGTTCCAAAAAGATCACAGGTTAGCATTTTTAACCAGCCTACTGCATATCTTGCTTTTGACAAGGAACATTTGCCATGCTGTGTATTTGCCATATACTTATAGCTCAATTACCTGTGGAGAATTCTGATTTTTGAGTAGCATGAGAAAACAGAACACATTGTGGTGTGCTGTGACTTTTGTAACTCATGGATTACACAGAAGCCACGAATATACAAGAGTAATTTGGAGTGTTGCTGTTTGATTCACTGTCTAAACAGCAGCACAGGGAGAGCTCATAACCTGCTGGGTCCACATGTACAATTCCAGCTGTGTTTTAACTGCAGAAGGACATGAGACACTGTCCCAGGCCATTCCCCATCTGCCATCCCATGGTTTTCCTTCAACAGGGAGTGCAGACATGCAGCCCATCGAGCACTCATGGTGCTTCCAGTAATCCTACTTGTCTGTACCACTGGGTTTGGGAATTACTAGAAACCACTTGCAGTGTATAGCCACAGACAAACAATCTAGGATTTCTAAAAGTGACCCCAGGGCATTTCCCCTCTCAAGTAAAGCAGTATTAGCAATATTTTCAAAACAGGATTAACCATATTTTTACAATATTTTAAAAATTAACCTTCTTTTGTGTATCTCTTATTTGCAACTTTGTCTCACCCTCAAAAATAGTGGTTTGTCTTTTTTTTTTCCACAATGGTAAAAATACAGAATTTAGAACTTTTCCATCAAATCCACTGACTGCTTTGCCTGACTAATGTGACCCCAAAGCCTTTCTCTGGAGGACATTTTCAAAAGCTTTATATTGACAAATATTGTCTCACTTGTTTTGCTTGCACTGTGAAATTTAGTAAACCTAAAATTCGGACACAGGTTCTGGTAAATACCAATTTCACCTTTGAAATTGTATCACCTGTCCAAAGTATAACTAAAGATGGAATCCTCTGGGAGTTATGATTTCTTTTTAACTGCAATTTTGGTTGTCTTCTAGAAGCAGGTTAGGTATCCTGTATACCCCTGTGTATAGCTCAATGTCCATCTCTTGTAGCCTGTAGCACAATTCCTAATTTAGGGAGCTTTGTTTGAGCATTTAGGTTGGAGCTGAGCCCTTGAGGCTGTTAATGCCTAAGTAACAATTGCTCTGGTGCTGAGTGTGCAGCCTGGTTACTTCCTGGCACTTCTGTGATGAAGACTTGGGTTAAGATGCTCCAGTCTGAAAAGATTGTCCTAAAAAGAGTGTGAGGACTCCATATCATCATCTCATCTCATCTGCAATTAGTACAGACTCCCATTTTTTTTCAGGTGATCCTGCAAGCTGGTGAAACCATTGATACAGAAAGGTGAGTAGACTGCACACTGTTTGAAAAGAGCTCTGATGGTGAGACTGGTTCCCAGCAGATGGTAACTATCAAACACTTGGTGAGAGCTATTTTGGTGGCACAGTGAGACTCCAGTGGCACATGAATGACTGACTCTGTGTCCTTACATTGGTTTTATGAACTGAATCTAAAGTGTCTTCTCTGGCACATATAAAAGGCTGATGAGATGTCATATTTAGTTAGTAGAGCAGTATATTTTGTTGAAGTGAGGAAAGCAAACAGTTGTCTCTCTTGTAGGAAGTGGAGATGATGTATTGTCAGCTACCAAAGGAAATTCTCCCTCAGTGCAGCAGTTAGAGGATTTTCTCCTGAGGTAAATCCAATCAGTGCTGCTACATAACAACCACTGGGACACCTAAGCTGCCTCTGTTGTAAGGTGCATTTCAGGGAATGCTGAATAAATAGAAAAACCTTGTTCAGAAGTCTCAGGCGAGTGGTTATAAAATATCAAAATCCACAGCTCAGATTCTAGTCTTTTGCTTGCACTGGAGGAGCATTTAGAATATGAGTGAGGTCTCCACAAGTTATCCATTTAATGCCTGGTCCTTGAGGAGGGAGTAGGGAAAAGGGTTGCTACTGCACTCTGTGACAGACTTCACTGAGGCCTTTACAGAAATGGGAGGTATTTGACCTTCTAAGTGCAGAAAAAAATCTATGTCTAATGTGCAGAGGTCACATTAAGTCATAACACAAACTGCTCAAGTTCAGGGATGATCAGCAAGGTCTTCTGTGCTATTGGTCATTACACTGCTCTGCAATGCCTTTTAATCAACCTAATTGTACACAAAGCTGTGGACTGCACACTGCATACACTTCATCTCACTTAGCAGCACAGTGAAACAAAGCAGCTGTTCTGAGCAGCACAACAGTTTACAGAAAGCAAATGAAAACAAGAAAAGGAAAAGTAACAAGATGCTAATTATCAGTGTTGCAATTTCATCGTGAGAAGGAGACAGTTGCTCTTCATTCTCTAGACAGATGGTGGAGGTTTAATGACCAAAAAGTTAATATCTTTTTTTTAATCATTAAAAAATCCCAACCAAACCAAACTTTTTTTTATGTTGGAGCATCAGTTAAGTTTTGTCAGAGTGAAATGTCTCCCTATCACACAACATTTTCTTAAATGTATAGTGTTTTATTGAGTGTACCCACTCTGTATGTCTTGTTTTGCAACTTTTAGCAGTGACTTCTATCACTGATGCAGTCCTGGGTCAGCTGTCATGCTCAGCCCTCCCACCCTGCTCACACCAGAAGGCCTTTGAAACACCAGTGATTTACTTTCCCCTGGCTGTGTTAATTCCTTTGTCATTCTTGCTGCCTACAGGGATGAGTTCACAGTGCTGGGGTGCACAGGCTGAAACCTGTAAGCTCTACCCATGTTCTCCCATAAATATTCCAAGTGACTCCCCTGCAAAGAGGTTTCACCTCTTCTGTTCAGCTCAGAGAGGAGCACTGGTGACTCTGGGAATATTAATAATTCAAAAAAGGAAGTTTGCTCATTTAGCTCCTGTTTTATTTATGGAGATTGGTAGTTCTACATGACACTGAGACTTTCTTTATGTAAAGCCAATGACTGAGACTTGTGAGTGAGTGCAGAAAAATGATCAATCCATTGTTGATAGCATCACCTTTTTGGAGAGGATCCAGACTGACAAGTCTCATCCTATTGAGCCTTATATTAAAAAATGGTGGACCACTCTTATTCACAGATGCTGGCATGGCCCCACTATCTATACAAGAAAAGAGCAGCAATTTTCATTTTGCTTATCTTTACTTTTAATACAACATATTGCATGGGACCCATTATTTCCAGTCATTTCCAACTTCTTTCCAGTCTTCTCTGTTTTTCATTCTACACCAGACATCCACTTGAATGATATGAGCCATCTGTAGTTTATAAAACACCTTTAAGCTATTGTTTTAAAGTTTTATACCTTTTAATGTTTTCCTATTTATTTCCTGCTGATATCAACACATATGCTGCCAAAAGCAATCTTTAGTGGATACTAACATATTCATATTGAACACTTGATCCAGAAATTTTGCAGATAATAAGCAGAGGGAACATCTGTGAGAAGCAGATAATTTTTAATATTTATGGATAGCTCATTTCCATGTTGTAATCCTTAGGATGGGAACGGGTTTGTGAGGCTCTGTGCAATGCAAGTCATTTCTCTATATTCCCATCATGGTTGGGTAATGAGCTGAGCAGTGGTTCTAAAGAGGGAAAACCAACAAGTTTATTAATTAATGTTGGAAAAAAGATCCCTACCATCACTTGAAAGAAATACAGAATAACTGTCCAAAGAGGAAGATATTGCCCACTTTACTGCTCTCAGGATGCTTTTGCAAACTGGACAGTGTAACCTGGAAACATGGTTACAAAATAAAGTATGTAGTGAGAATAATTAACCATTTTCCTAACTTCCAGACAGACACAGTTTTTATCACATAAACTCTCAGAAGCAGCAATATGCTCAGCATTATTAATGAGTTCCAGATTTTGCTTCTTCTTTGGCAATAAAGTCAGTGGGTGAAGCCCTTCCTTTGCCAGCAGCTTGAGATTCTGTACAACTATTTCACTTGGTGTAGAAAGCTCACCCACCTGAGACAGAGACACTTCTATGCTGAATTTTTCTCCTACAGCCATAAATGGGAAACTGAAGATTCAGAAATCTGGCTTAGGAAGGCAGTGAAGGTGTGTAAAAGTGGGACTAGGTTTCTGGTTATTCTTCATTGTCACATTAAGTTTGCATGGGTTTGCAAACACTGTAAATCATAAATGCCTCACCTACAGTTTTTTCCTTCTCACTTTCCACAACCAAAAGCACACCTGATGTAAACCTCTTCCTTTTCACTTACAGGCACTGTTGAAAATGGTTTTACCTTTGATACCTATTTAATTACTTTTCCCTATTAAGAGTAACCATTTGTCTTTCTCTAGCACACTATCTCTTAACCATAGTACAAAATGAATGAAAACCCAGGATGATAATCATATTTTGGGGCAGATCCCTGTAGGTCCCTATGTTAATCAAAAATACTTAATTTAAACTTTAAATTAAACTTGATAAAATCTACTGTTTTCTGATAGAAGGAAGGGAAATCAGACTGTCCTGCTTGCTTGTTTACTTTGGCAATTCAGGGTGGATTTTGTCTGTGATCTTTTGCAAGACACTTTGAAAGAACAGACCTAGTATCCAAAGCCCAAATGGGCCAGTTTTAGCATGGATAAAAAAATTCACACTTGGAACTGGAACTTAGCTTACTTTTCATGGTTGTCTTCTACCTGGGACAGAGAAGAAGTCAGTTGTTTTTTTCTAAAGAGCTTTCCAACACATTTTTCAGTACCATCAACACATCCAGGTTTAAAATTGTATGAGGGTAAAATTCTTGCAGGTGAAAGTGAAACCAGGTGTTTTTACATCCCTGCATTCTCTATTTAGCAGCAATGCAAATGACTTCACAAATTCAGGGTTTCTCATTTCCCTTTGCTGTTCCCAAGTTTTATACCTTTTTTAAAACAGAGCTCTTTCCAATAGTTCTTAGCCTACAGTTCTAGCTGTAAGGAAACTTATAGACATTAACTAAGCATGAAAAGCAGAAAACCAAAATCAGTCAGTCATTCACTGAAACAACCATGCTGTGTGGTATAATTTTATAAGTTTAAGCTTGTGTGAAAGCTGTGAAAGCTTGCCTGTCCTCACTCAGCCATCCTATGGTGAAAGATCTGGACTGCTTTATGGACAGATACTGGCTTTTCTACAAATCAAATGGATGGAGTTGAATCCCTTTTATTTTAAGAAATATCCCTTTTATGAAATAAAATCCCTTTTATTTCATTTCTTGTGGAAATGAGGAAGAGGCTGCAGTACAAAAAGGGAAGAATTCCAGCTTGTAAAAACAGGCTCATTGACCAAATATCTCCTTCAAGTGGCATTTGCAAAGGACTGGAACACTGAGAATGCAAGTAGAACACAGTGGTGAGGATCCAAACTGGACTGAACAAAGGCTGAGATGCAGGAGAAAGTTTCTATCACCATTTTAAGTTTGCTTCTCACACTCTTAACAGCTGCCTTGTCACTGCCATGACGTCTGAGTGGATTAGAAGGATTATCAAAGGCAGTATGCCTTCTATTCTGCTTCAAAGCTAATCAAAATTGGGTACACATGCACTTATCCAATGCCAGCATCAATCAGAGTGTGACTGACGCTGACACTCCCTGAACTAACTCCAGGATGTTGCCCTACTGAGCACAGAACTATGCATCTCAAAATTCCCACTCCCATGAGACTCACCTGGATGTAAAAGCCTCTAGCAATTCAAATTCAAATCAGTTTTTTAAAATATGTGACCAAAGCCAGGTTCAATTTTCAGCAAGAATGGCGTATACTGAAATATGCCACTCTCCACAAACAGCTGAGATTTCCCAGGGATACCATCTTTTCACACACCAACCTAACTGGATATTGCTTATCTCAGGAGATCAAATGAGATTCTGCTCCTGGTGTTATATCTCCAAGTAAACATGTGGTACACAAAGGGAAAAAAAAAACAAAGGCAGCAGACCTTAGATTCAGACTGCTGCAGAATACTGGGAGCCTGGTACATGCATATGGATGTGTTTAGAAAGTGTTGCAGCCTTGGCATCATTTCAGGTTTATTCAGAATTTCTCCCCAAGTTTCAATTCAGGAGCAGTATCAGCAGCTCCTCTCTACATCTCCCTTTCACAAGGATCTCAAAAGACAGACCGAACCTTTGGAATTATATTCTGACCCCAACCATTAGTGGGAAAGAGAAAGGAGTGCATCCATTTAAATGGTGACAATGAAACATGCAATTAACATTAAAAGAAAGAGGCAACAAACCAGCTTACATTAAGGGAGAAAATCCTTATGACATCTACAGAAAGCCCACAGTAAAAGTTAAACGCCCACACATTCACAAAATAGCGAAGCCGATAAAATAATGTTTATAATTCTGAATAATATGAGGAAAATCGAGTAAATGAGAAACATTATTGCCAAATATTGAAGTCAATCAAGACGTGGCTGACATCAAAGATTCAGGCAGCTGGAAAAGCTAGCTGAACTGAAAACTGTAATGCAAAACCAAGACACATTAACAATTACCAGAACAGATCAAACAAGAAATCCACAGAGAAATGTAGAGCTAAAATGCATCCAACCAAGCTGATTTCTAAAGTGTCTACAAATGTCAGCTGCCTAGTGCTGCTGCATTTGTCACTGGAACAGTTGTCTTGGCAATGGAGACGATTATATTTGTTTCCTTCATTAGAGAATTTAAAGTTATTACTGGAGAAGTTTCCCTAGATAAATGCTTACCCCAGTTTGTGTCCTCAATACCTATTTGGGGGTCATCCTGGATAATGATCCCATTTGTGCAGTGTTGTCACATCAACAGCAAATGTGATCCAAGAAAAGATACAGAGGAGAATATAAGGGAGGTTTTATTTCCCTTGTGAGGCACTGGAGCTGGATCTAGTAAGATCACAACAAAAATCTGGTTCACAAGGCAGTGGAAATCCTTGAAAATATTTGAAAAGGAGTTACCCAAATGATCCTGACACCGGACTATAAACTTTTCTATGCAAGACGAAGAAGTTTGATGTGTTCAGTTGGTTAAACAAACAAAAATTAAGGCAATGTGATCACTGTTTATAGGCAGTTACAGGAGAATTCTAGTAATGGAGAGATTACCTTTGATGATGATGTAACAAAATCCAGGGATTAGAGGTTGAAGCTGGACCTTTATTTTTTTGTTTTGCCTTCCTCAGCAGCATAATTGAGATTATTTTCTAGGATCATCCAGGCATATTTCATTGAATTAATTTCCTACCACTGCAAGGGCATTAGGGATTAGTTCCAGCCTTTGCCTATAGCACAGTTAAATCTCATGAGGTCCACAATTCTTTGTTCTAATGAACACCTTTAAGTTTAGAATAAAGCCCCAGTAAAACTTAATGACCTGATATAGACGATCTGAGGATCCCTTCTGGCTTCAAACTCCAGGAAACTTTGTAATCATTTCAGAAATCATATTTATTAACCTATGCTGCACTTGATATATAAGCCACCTAACACAGCTGATCAAAGAGAGCTGTCCCCCTTGAGCCAGGAGAATATTTTAGAGAATAGAACAAGAAATAAGTGGTAGATAACTGAAAGCACTTCCCTAAATCCCTGTATCATAAAGCACTCCATTAAAATGTTACTTTGAATCCCTAACAAGCTTCCATCAAGGCAGACTGTGTTCTTAGCCCCCAGTCCTGTGAGCACCTAATCCTACAAGAGTTCCACATGGGTGCCCCTCTGTCTTTGGCCTGAAGTGTGAAAATGCTCATTATTATTACTGAGGCTGCCAGGAAAGCAGCCAGGTCTGTTCTCACTCCTGGAACACGCCTGGAGAGCTCAGGGAATGCTGAGCACAGGTTGCTGCTCCTCTTCAGCGAGGAAAGAATGAGCTTTTCCTTTAGTGTCTCTAAATGAAAACTGAGAGGTCTTGAGAAGGAAGTGGACTGTGTTTTCCAGAATATAGGAATTGATACCTGAGTCATAGAGAAGAGATGGCACAGGAAAGAATAGGGGTGTCAGAAAATGGACCTGCAAAATTCTGGGGTCAGCCTGCTACTTTCAGAGCACAGGCAACAAAATACAAGAGGGGGGTGAGATAAGAAAACTGTGAAAGGTTCACCAATTCATTATTTTTAATAGTCTTTAGCAAATACTGACTGCACTTCTGGGACTTGCAAAACCCGTACAAAACTCATAAAACTTCTAGAAAGGAGAATTAAAATGAGTCATCTGAAAGAGGAGCCAAAGAAAACAATTTCTCCATCGTAAATGACACTGCAAGAAATGAAATGAATGGATAAAATTAAATTAAATGATAAAATGAAAGTACAAGACTGAGTAATTATCACAGGGTTTCAGGAGAAACTGGTCTGATCTGAGTGGAGTCTTTGTCCACAGTGTTAGTTGTGACAAGCAAATGTCTATTCTGGTGCTCTACTAACTGGTAGAAGAGAAAAGCAATTTCAGGACAAAAATGATATTAATTTCTTTCATACTACATCTTTACCATGCATAAAACTTAGAGAACCTACTGTGTTCCCTGCTTCATTACTGTTTTTAGCTCATTAGCTGATTTACCAGCAAGCTTTCTTTTGCAGTACAATTGAAACACATCTTCTCCTGCTCCAAGCTCCTGTTAAGGGAAAGCAGGAAGGGGGAATTAAAATACTGTCCTCACATTATTTCATACCTAAAACTGAGAGTGTAATGAAAAAACCTACAAAATGAGGCAACAAATGGGAAGCTGTATATGCATTAAAAGTATTTGCATACTAGTTTTTAAGGTTGAGAAAGCTAAATTCTATGAGAAGCATTTAATGTTCTGGTATGTATTTACAGAGTTTTTATAGATCCTAATCTTGGATTCTTATCTCCTTGAAAATATTCATGTTTATTGAAACATTGGGTTCAGTGGAGTAAGGAGCAATTATAACATTATTATAATGTGGTTTTATTTTATTAGTCTCCTCACATACAATAAAAAAATAAGTGAATGAGGCTCTTCAGAAAGAAAAATAACATAAATTTCTCAGTTTAGTTCTGGCACATTATCAACTTCCACCTTGAACAAACTTTCCTCCAAGTGAATTCTGGCTTCAGCCAGCACCAGGCAGACTGAGAAAATACCCACAGACCGTTCAATAAGGATGAGACAAAGATCCAGTTACAGTGTCCCACCACTAAAAATACCTGACTGAACCTGCTGCAAACTGTGGCTGCCCTTACAGAGCAAATACAACCCTGGCAATACAGCAGGGGCAGCCAGTTCTTTATCAGGAACTCAAACTTGATTTGGTTGTATGCACAATGATTTTACTTCTTACATTTTTTTCTAACCTTTTCTAGCATTTTCAAGATCTGCCTGAGGTTCCTTCCTTTCAGTCCCAAGGTAGAGTTTGCTCCATTCTGAGAGATAGTACCTGGATTATTTCATAATATCTCAGTATCTGAAATATGCAAATTTAAAGATCTTCTTATCATTTTGCACCATTTGCACCTAAGTTCCTAAACTTGCAAATATTTCAGTAAATGTCCATCCTGAATGCCCTTGTGGAACTTCTATGTGACACTGGATGTTGATAAATTTAAGCAGTCCCTCTTATATATTTCTGTATTCCGTATAGTTGTGACTCTGTGTCTAGTCATGTCTTTTTTTACCAGGATTGCACATATTACACATCATCCTAATCCCTTTCTGAGCCCATAAACCAAGTGTTCTCCTGTTCAGGATCTCAGGTCATTCAGACAATTACACAAGGTGCATATTGATATATTCACTCTCCACATTTGCAAGGAGTACCAAAGAGAGGTTTAGCCAATAAATTTCATTGAGCATTTCTGCTTGACTGAGGTTTGTGCAACCTGTAGATTTACAGAGTTTTAATTCTTATCATTTAACCCATCTGAAATCACCAGCAATTTCCTGTTGTGAATTTGAGAAGGCTCAAGATGAAGACAACTGTTTTTTTGCAATATTGGTTTCTCCCCTACGTTAACACAGATGTTTATAAACTTATAAGAAAGTTGTAGCAACCCCTTATGCTGAACACAGACTCCCAAAGAATTTAATTTTTCATTGAGACAGCACCCATATGTTGAATGCTAAATGTTCATGATTAGTAATATTTAAATAAACCACTTACTGATGATAAGTGGCTACATAACAGACACATATCAATGTGATGGGTTCAAAATGTCATTTAGTATATTTTGGGTATTCAGTTGGTTGTTAACCTGCACGGTACCATGTGGCTGTTGGAAATATGTATTCTAAGGTTTCTGAGGTGGTGAAAAGCATATAAAATGCAACAATTGTGTGTCAAATACATAACCCCCAAGGTGTTACTGCATGTATTTACTTTAATGTTAAAATCTATGTAATAAATTACCTACTTTGACTTTCACAGGTGTTAAATAGATACAATTTTATTATTTGCCATGTAATCAGTAGAGATTAAATATCTTAATAAGACTCAATTAAAATCATCAGATATTTATGATACTCATTGTAAAGCTTCATAAAAATTAACCTGCCACTATTTATAGCTCTCCTCAGACGACAATATTGCTGGAATAGGCTGAGCTGCCACTAGCAACAATCTAAGAACAGGATTATTTAATCTGTGAGAAAGTAAAGTACAATAGGGCAGTCTAATAGATGGGCAATGAATCAATTATTAGTCAGACAATCAAGTGAGCAAATTCTGTAGAAAGCAAAACACTGCTACCATCCCCAGCATCGAGAAATTCTCCCCCAACACACATAACCCACCTCATTATCAGTTATCCAAACAAATGTGCATCCACTGATGACATTAACTGTTACAGCACTGTACAGGGGCTTTTGCAGAATACAATTTTTTTTAATCTTTAGTCTTTGTAGTATTGATTAAATGAAGATGATGGCCTCTTGGTATGAAGAGTGTCTGTGCTTTTCAATCCTCGTTTCAAAGACTTGTATTGTATAAATTATAATTGGGAGGTAACTGAGAACCATGGTTCCTTATTAAACTGTCAGTTTTGAGAGAAATCTGAACTTCAAAAATTCCTTTCTTCTGTGTTTATTGTATATGTGGATCAAAAAAAAGCCATCTGGGAACATGTAGGCTTTGAGTAAGTCAGCGTGAATTCTGTCTTACACACAAGTCATCTACCCAACATTAGAAACCTAGGAAAAGATTAATGGATGGATACTAGACCTTTATATCCAGCAGCTTTTCTGTAGAGAATCTAAGTTTTAAAAATAGATATTGAGATAAATATGCTGAGAAGTGAAAAATAACACGTGTGAGAAATGTTTGCGCAATTCAGGAAAGCATCTTTTGTCTGTTTTGTTTATTTTCTGAAGTGATCATTTCACAATCCCCACATTAACAAGAACTGCTTAGCAACAGATTGAAGAGGAGTCACATTATCACAGAGCCATGGAATATCCTGAGTTAGGAGGGACCCACAAGGGTCCAACCCCTGGCCCTGCACAGGACCATCCCCAGGAGTCCCCCCCTGTGCTGAGAGCGGTGGCCAAACGCTTCTTGGGCTCTGGCAGCCTTGGTGCTCAGGTGATATGTGCAACCAGCAGTAGGACCAGAGGGCTCAGTCCTCAGCTGTGCCAGGGGAGGTTTAGGTTGGACATCAGGAAGAAATTCTTTGCAGAGAGTGTGCTCAGCCCTTGGAATGTTTTCACTCAAAGAGGGAGTGGCAGATTGCTGAGATCACAAAAGGGATTTTTTTTTTTAAACACAGCATCTACTGAGTGACTTCTCAGATACAGTCCCCTCCTCTTTTAGAGTCTGCAGATGCTCTTGCTACCCAGCTGATCCTGGGGGAGCTCAGAGCAGTGTGGCCTTTACAGTACAACAACTAGCCAAGGAGCTTGCAGCTTTTCTTTCAGAGATGAATTCTGGTTCTGCAACTTAAAACTCAGTAGTGAGATCAGAAAATGATAAAGGGAGCTCCCCATCTAGAAATGCCTAAACTGAGGAGGCCAGTGAAACTGGTGCAGAACACACCACCCTGTAAATTGAAGGCAGCAGCTGACAGTAAATGACTCTGGGTACTCTGTGAAGCTACTCTGGAACATTCCTGCATGAAATCCCAACATATCATGAAAACAGCTTGAGTCAATGGGTGGCAAAAGCTGCTGTCAGGACATTCTCCTCCCAAATGATGCCCAGAAACTGGGAATTTTTTCTATCCAGCATGAATTACAATCAGAAGCCAAATAATCACAATTTTTAACCTGTGACAACAGAACACTGGGGCTTGGGTTTAGGATTCGCTTTGGAAGGAAAATATTTGTGATGAGCACTGTTGGTAAAACATCTCTACTTGAATACTGTCATATTTACAACTTATGGTCAGCAAAGGCTTCTGGATTCTCTTGAATAAAGAAGATAAGCAATCCTAACCTATAATTTCTCTTTTAGTTTAGGGAGTGAAAATAATCCACAGATGTAGGGAAAACCATTTTTGTTTGGCTTATGAAACTATAGTTTCATAATATAACATATATAATGGCTATTCCCACTTTGAAATTCAATGAAACAAAATAACTACTTCAGATTTTTATGCTGACATTTCTTAAAGATCCTCTGTTATCCTCTCCTCCAGGTGAAAAATAGCATTTTACAGGTATGAGGAATACCAAACCCAGTCAAATATGTATCAGACCTGTTGGGTGACCATATTTCCAGTCTTTAATTTTGACTGGATATCCTGTCCCTCTGTCTCATTTTCCATTTGTAGTTCATGAGACCTTTCTTTGGCTGCTGCAGTTTTTTTAATGACTTAATGTTCTGTTGCACTTTCCTGGAAAGCCTGAAGTGTAAAAGATAGGCAGCCCAGGATTGTTTTAATTGGTTCTACTGCTTTCCTCAGGAAAGGAAGGATGAAGTCTGGCATTTTTCATTTGGGCACAGTGCACTTTTATAGAAAGGGAAAGATAATGGTGTTGGCAGTTCCTTTTTAATCCAATCTGCTGCTCAGCGTCCTCGAAAAGAAAATTAGAGAACGTGGCCACAGTTGGCATTTCATGATAGAGTCCATTTTTCTTCTATTGAGGATGCAAACACTGGCTGACATTTCTCAATTAGGTCCTCTTTTTTCCTGTTGATAATGAATTCTTTTATGTGGCTTTCACTTTAAACTCCTTTAAATGTGGACTGCTCAATACAGTCAGTCTGATAATTAACTAAGCTGATAGTGTGAATAGCTATTTGTTATAATTTCATGGTGTTACCTGCGATTGCAAATGACAAAATCCTTTGTTCTAATACATATGTTTGGGAAATTTGGATTTATTGGATTTATTTGTATAACATTTAATAAAATCATTCCTTCACTGTAACACAGACAATTATAATAATAGACTTTTTTCCCTACTGTTTAGCAACTAATTTTACAGACAATTAAATTACACTAATGAATAGATTAATCAACTTTAATGTGAATCAATACACTTGTTTTCACTATATTTTATTTTACAGCAAAATGCATCAACTTCACACGTACATATAGTAAAACATCTACCAGCCACTTCTATCAATGTCTCTTATTCAATTAACCCACTTTTCATGGATAATCAATCTACATTAATTTGGCTAGGGTGTTCATTAATCAGATTAGGGCTGTGCACATGCACAAATCAATTGTCTTTTAAACAGACAAGCTGGGGCAAGCACACAGAGCTGGTTATGCTAATTGTGCCTCACTTTGCAGTAGAAATAAGAGGAATAAAAATGTTACTGCTACAAGAACTTCCTTTTTGAATTCACTTGAAAGCCTAGAAGTTCTTTTTTCGCCCAGCAAGAATATCAGAGGTTTTCTTTAATTGGCATGTTCAATGATCCAAAAAGTTTTCAAAGAAGTAAAATCATCTTTTTGTGGCCATACAACGAAATCTCTGCCTTGTAAAACAGTTCTGGAGTCTCTGGTCTGATCACCCATCCCTATAATAAATTAGGGAAGGCCCAGAATTTTATGCTGTGGGTTCAGAAGGATTTGAGTGTCCAGCCCCCCTTCCACCTTTGCACTAATGGAATTTTCCTCATAGCTGTTACCACCAAAAGCTGGGCTTAAGGTCCTGTGCTGTCCCTGCACCTTCCTTCACGTGCCAAAACAACTCAACTTCTTCCCAACCAGCCACACAGGGGACCAGGATGCCTTTTGACAGTCTTACACATCTCAAGAGCAGATTTAAACATAATCTGTCCATCCTCAGCAGGAAAATTTTCTGGCTTGAAGCAGTCAATACAAATATTACCTCCTATTTAGACTACAGGTTGAAGTTGCTATTAAAAAGTTATTTGGAATGTACCATATCTGTCAAGTAATTTCTCTGACCAGTATGAGATTTGTCTGAGCAAGGACTAATGAAACTGAAATAAAATCCAGGCTTATGCAAATAATTTTCTAATTAAAAATCAGATCTTCCAATTGATGACTGGTAAAAAACCCCACATAAATAAATAGATAAATAAATAAATAAATACATGCAGTTCATTAAAAAAAAAAAAAAAACAAAAAAACAAAACACAAAAACCCCAAACCCCAAAACCAAACCAACCAAACAAAAAAAACCCAAGAAAAACCCAATCAGGTTCAAACCAGTTAACTTTGGGTACAAAAAACCAGAAAGTATTTTGGAGCTCATGCATACTCTCTGCAGTGTGAACACATTTTGGAGTAGCATCTTTTTCAGAAGGCAAGGTGAAGGATAACCCTCAAGGGCAGAGTTGCAAGCTCTTTTAAAACAAAATAGAAATGCCAATCAAAGTGCAGATGGTTTTTCTCCTGAGAGGTGATTATTTTTTCATAGATCCTTTCCTAGAAGGATGCCTTAAATACATCAACTAAACTTCAGAGCAGCGTTGTAATAGCAGAAACCAAAAGGAAATATAGCTCAGGCATTTCAAAAATACATTTTCTTTTCTGTATCAAAAAAGAACAAACACAAACCAAGAAACAAACATGAACCTTTTCCCCTTCCCAGTGCTCTAGAACAAACTAACTCTACATACCTGGTGAACCTTAGTTTGTGGTCATATCTCCACTCTCACAGTGTCTGAGGCAGGTCTTTTTAAGCCATGTGAAAATGTTTGACCCCTTAATGTTTAGTTGAAGAAATGATAGCCTAGAAAAAAATCACAGAAAGTTGTACAGGAGAACAGTTCTTAGATATATTTGTTCCACTTCTGGACTAATGTTTTTTAAATAACTGCCAAATAAGGAAAAAAATTATGTTTCCTTTCTGTTTCATTAATTTTTATTATTTGATTATTTGCCTCCTAGTTTTGAAAATTCTGCTGTTTAAAGGATGATTTTTAAGAAAAACATTGGTAAAAATGACATGGACAATATTTATATCTATCAAGTTTATATTCATCATGATATCAACTAGCTCAGTTTATCACAGTGTAACTAATTGGACTTCAGTAAATGGCCTTGTTTACAATGAAGAAAAGACCAGAATCCACACATGATGGATTTGTTGAGCTAAACAAGTTAAAAAAAGAAGGGTTGGTTTTTCTCACTAGAGGTAGAATTTTGAATAAAAATAAATATTGCTTTAATACCTGCTCTTAATTCCAAAGAAAATTCCAAAGGCTCTGCTATGTGTTGGACAGGTTAAGCAAGTTCAAACCCTCCTTAGGCTTGAAAGTTGTATTAAACTAAACATGTCCATTTTTGCAAAATACCACAGGGTGTGAAGCTGTGGATGGTATTGCTACAGAGTCACTCTGGGGAAGAGCAATTCAGCTGTGGTGGGAATTATCTATGATGTCTTAATTTCCATGGACATAACCAGGTGTAACCCATGGAGATTTACAGAGCCACTGAAGAGCATCTCCACAGACAGAACCTGTGCAAGGGTAAGAAAGCTCACGATGAAGAAATGTGCCTCAGAGGAAGCTCCTGACAAAAGTGCTGCTGGCAGCCACTGCTCTAAAATAAAACTTCAGCTTCTATACTTGAGGGAAGCTTTTTATAACCACAAGAAGAAAACAAGGTAGCCCACAGCTCATCTAACCTCTTATATTAATTCCAAACGATCCCTGCAGATCTTGCAGACACATATCAGGGTCAGAGTTTTAAAGATATACAGGTACTGCACACCCTGAGGAACTTCACATGGGGATACCTGTGCTTTATGTCACCTTCCTGATAATCAGAGCCACAGGCAGGCTCAAAAAATACATGAAGACAGAAAATATCTATAAACAGATTTTAGAAGCTGGAAAGCCAAACTAATCTCAGTCCCAGTAAGACACCAAACCCTTCTTAGGAGTGTTTAGCTCTTCTGAAGCTGAACATTTAAATCATTCTCCTCCTCATCTCCAAGGGAAAAGTCTTTCTGACAGTTCAGATCTTGAAAATGCAACTTGAAATGTTGACAGATGCCTTTTGGATTCTTGATTTTCATGACCTGGACAAATAGAAATCCAGGTCTCTCACCTCTGGAGATCTCATTGCAGTTAATTCTGCAATCCTACTGCAGTTAGTGTAAATTAATGCTGATTGGAAGAGGGTGTCTCATCTCAGGTGGCTGCTTTGCTACTTGACCTTATGGAAGAGATGGGAGCTGGCTTCCATTATCTGTCTTGTTTGGATTTCAGATTAAATAACCATCTAAATGGAAAATGAATAAGTGGTGCACTAAAGCAGAAATAAAGCTTTCCCGGATGAATAATTTAGCAGTTAGATTATAGAATCTGACTTATATTGCTTCCCCAGGTGGTGCAACATTTCATGCTCACTTACAGAGTTCCTCAGTTTCAAGAAGGGGACGTGGAGGTGGCAGCACTCATAGATCCTTTATTGCTGGTTAATAGTTGCACCCCTGTTCCAAAATTGAGAGGCCCCTGCTTGAATTGCTATGGAATCTAGAACTCAGGTTTTGTAAGAATCCTACCCACTCATAAGTGACCCCAGTAGTCCTGATTCTGAGCACTGTGGTGAAAATCAACAGAAGGTGTTTTGAGGAATCCCTCCTGTTGAACCTTTTCTGGTTGCTTGCTGTTTGTAAGAGAAATTTGTAGCAATTGGTGGAAAGTCCTCCTGCTTGTTTTGGCATTGTTAACAGATGGATTTTGGGGAGCATTTCAACTGAAGGCAAGAGACATGCCAAAAACAGTGAGAAAGGTTGTACTAGAATCTACACCTGGGCTGAGTTGTTGTTGTTATATCCAAGAACCTGAACCTCACACTCCAAAGCTGAACATCACAATTGAAATGGAAAGAACACCCTGAGAGGGCTGAAGAAATAGCTTAAGAATCTTACAACTGTCTTCACTTTCAGCATGAACTGGTCATAAAAGCTGAAAAAATTTAATAAACAGTGTTTTAATGAAGCAGAGCAATGAATGGCTGAAACGAGGAAGCAGCTGATTTTACAAGATCAGTGGCAGCTTGAGTTGTGCCTTTCCACCCAGCAGGAAAGGTGACAGGACCTCCAGACTTGACAAGCACATGCTGGGAGTAAGATGTTGCTGCAGAAGGGAGAGAAGCAACCAGGTGGCCCAGTAGCTGCTCAGCTAACTTCTCTAAAGGACTTTAAAATGCAGAATTCACTTGTCTTTTCAAGTTATTCCTGTTGATCTACCTCCTTGGTTTGGTTTTTTTTTTTTGGTCTGGGATTTTTTTCCTCTCTCTTTTTTTTCTTTTAATTAAAATTTAAAAAATAAATAAAAAATTTTTATGGCGCTAATTTCATTCAAGTTTTGAGTTGTGCTCTGCTGAGCATTAGAAAGTCTCAGTTTTATAAGATGGTTCTTTGAATTTGAACCTGCTTTTTTTTGCTGCCAATTACTTGAGGCAGTTAAAAGGCATCAGGAACATTCAGGACCAGATCAGAAATGCTAAATGAACACAGATAACTAGGAATAAGGAATTCTGAAGTGACCAAAAATAAGCTGGATAACATTTTTGGACTCAACAAATAAGTTTAGACAGTTGCAATATTTCCTCCCTCCAAGACAACTCTTAAATGCCACTCTATTAATCTCCAATTTCCTTTACAACTTCTGTACCCACTCTAATTTATCATTCTCTTCAAGATTATGACATTCCCATTATTAGAGCAACAGAAATAAGAGATTTTCAAAGAAAGTAAGGGCAACTCAGTACCCAGGTACTATTTGAAGTCCATAGGAGTTGGGTCCTTGCCATTTTTTGTGTCATTTCATTCCCTCTGCCCATAACTTTTAGCTTCATTTCCTCTAGAAATTTTATTTTTTTACTTAGTACAGAAACAGAAAAACATTTGAGGCAATGGGAATAAAAAAAAAAAAAAAAAGACTTTCTCTAGTTTTCTGAAACCAAAAAAATTAGTCAACATCTGCAGCAGCTTACTTTATATGACCTTTTCACACTCCTTTCACTCATATGAAGAAATAGCACAGCAAGTAAATATACTGCTGTTGATCTGGAATACCAGTGATGTCAATGTTTGTGCTTATCAAGAACACAATGAATGCCCTTGACACTAAGGACTATAAGAAATGAGGGTTTTTGAGTGATTTTAGTTTCTTGCTTCATTCTTTACCAGAGCATTATTAAAACCGAAAACTTCACAATTTTCTCATTCAAAGACCTTTTCAATAGTTAAGAATATGCTTTCAAGCCATAACTGTATCAGGATGTGTGGTTGTGCCTTTGTCAAGAAAATATATACACATTTTGTTTGTGATGCTGTCTAAAATCTTGACAGCTAAAGGATTCATCTTTGGAAGTGTAGATTCATTTCTTCTCTTAGTTGCAAGTGAGTAAAAGCCTCTCTTTTATAGGTTGGATCCAGTGCCACATTGATTATGCAAATAACCTTTGTGAATGCCTCAGGCACACATTGCTGGAATTGGAAACAAGGATCTCAGAATTTTGAAACCAAGGAGTTGTTCTTATATTCCTGCATTAGTAAATTGAGAAATAAACTGCTGAGAAAGGTCTCTGGGACCTTGCAATGGCTCTCCTGTACCTAAAAGGGGCTGCAAGAAATCTGGAGAGGCACTTTTTACAAAGTCATGTGCTGACAGGGCAAGGAGTGATGGCTTTAAACTGAAAGGGGGTAGATTTAGGTTAGATATTAGGAAAGAGATCTTTACTGTGAGGGTGGGGAGACACTGGAACAGGTTGCCCAGAGCTGTTGGTGCCCCATCCCTGGAGAGTGAATGCATATTTGACCCTGAATGAATGTTCTTCTCTTAAATATCAGTGAAAGTTCAGGGTTATTTTAAATCTCAGAAATAAAAAGTGAGTTGTGATTTGAAATTTTGAAAGCTTGTGATTTTTATCTTGAAAACTCTTAACTTTCTATGATACTTTAGAAAGAATAAGCATGTTATTTTATTATTATTTCTGTTAAAAGGAGGAAAAGTCCATCAGTGGAAAATGATTTTCCAGACTCCACCTAAAAGCCTGAGAAAGGTCACTTTTTATTGCAGGGAACTAACTTGAAGTTATTTGCATTTTATTTTAAAACACACTTGCTAGAAAACACATGAAGAGTGAACACAATCTCCCATTCGTGCTCAGATCAACCTGGATGTACAGAACCCCTCTGAATTCACCCCTGAGTTTGGTGCAGAAATAGAATATACTGAATGTTTGGGAGAAGAGAAAGAGCTACAGAAGCAACACTTAGAAGAAAACAAATAGCAGAAAGCTTTTAACAAGAACTTCAAGAAGTGGAAAAAACAAACCCAGAAAAAAAGAAAAAACTGCTTGAAAAAGTTAAACAGTAGGAGACTTTTAACAGAAATCACAAATAGCAGTGAGACAAGAATAAGCCAGAAAAGCAACTGCTAGAAAAGCTAAGCAGCAGGAAACATAGCAGCAGAACAGTAGTAAGACAAGAGTAAGGCAGGGAAACAGGAACTGAGGGAAGTTAACCAGTAAAAGATTTCAGACAACAAAAAGTAGCAGTTATGCTAAAGTAAGCCAGGAAAAACAACAGCTAGGAGAAGATAAGACAGATCATGGTGAAATCAAAGAAATATGCCTTTTCTGGAAGCAGAAAACCTTCAGTTCCTTTGGCATGGACTAGAGGTGTGTATTCTGTCAGCCTCAGATAGTGACAGAGAAGAAAATACTGTGCAGAGCTGCTTGCGTGGAAATGCCACGTTCAAAAGGTAATGCTGGGTAACAGTTCCCAAGGTTACACACAGGAAAGAAGACAACATACACATAATGTTTGTTTTACATCTTCAGAAGGTTTCCACTCCACATGTGGCTGGACTTTTAAGTCAAATCAGCCTCCTCGTACCCGACAAAGATTTCACAGGAGAGCAGCACGTACTGGGAGAGCTCATTAACTTCCAGTGTACACATCAGAGAAGCTTTGCCACGGGAAAAGTCAGCCTGGCTCCCAGCAAGGCTGCAAGAACCAGCAGTGAAAATCAAGACACAGCACCAAAACCAGGGAAACAAAGGAAAACTGGAAGGGTAGTTAGGAGTAAAAAGCGCTTTCCTTATTTATTGTGGAAAAAAAACCCCCCACACTATACCAAAACTGAGGAAGGGAGGACTGGAGTGTGGCGGGACAGCTGAGTCAAAGCTACTGAGAGAATAATCAAAACAGATTTATATGAAGATGGTTTCTATCATGATTCATCCAAGTGTTGCATAAGTTGCTTAAAAATGTTTCTGTAAGATGGGGAAAAGCGCAGAAATATGCTCAAATTTCCCTTTCTGGAAATGGGAAGTCTACAAAAATAGAAATCAAGAATACTTGTAATAATAATTCTGGTTCAAAAGAGTATGAAACAGACCCCTCATGAGTTACTTCTTTAGAAACATCATTGAATTTTGGGAAGTTCTGTGAAGCACTAGTTGAGAACCAAACATGAAAATGTATTAGGGTTACCCACCCTAAGTTCCATGAAGAAGAAGTTTCGGGACTGCTTTCTGAAACCCACCCCTAAAAAAAATAAATCCATGTAATATTGTACAGATAAATGTAAGACACAAAATATTGTGGACTCCAGATGGTGTTTCCTATCTGACACAGGGATGTGCTCGGCACAAACACAGTAACAAGCTGGCAGATTTAGAATTCTGATTGAATACAGAGTTCATCAAAAGTACTTCAGGCCAAAGTGTTCCACAGCTACGAAGAGTCTTTTTTTTTCCTGCCAGTGCAACGTGGATAAATTGCCCACAGTCCCCCCTGGGAGAGAAGATATGCAAAAGGGAGAAGAGTGTCCTGCAAACTCCTGTTTCTCTACTCCTTTGCAGACAGACAAAGACTAAGCCCTTGATTTTTTTATTTTTTTTTTTCCTTTTAGAACTGTAGAAAACACTGAACTTCTGTCTCTTTTTAGAGTCTCCAAGATACCAGTTTTCCAACTGGCATTAATGGATGAGAATTTGAAGATCAGTCTAGGAAACCTATTCCAAGTGAAAGAGAGTAAGAATTTGAATAAAATAATAACAGTTAAATAAAATGTGAGTGTTATTTATGGAGGGGATCTCAGAATACAGCAGGGCAAAGTTTTCAACACTCTGCTCAAGACCAGGCAGTGCTGAAACGATTCCCATGTGTGTTGGTTGGACTTTTTCATTGAAATAGTCATTCTCACATTTTCTAAATGGTGGGTTGGATATTATTATTTTTTATTTGAAGATTGGTTGTGGGGTTTTTTTTTTTACATCTTGTTTGAATTTAAAGAATTGGAAAAGAGCTCATGATCAAAGCACTTTATCAGCTTCTACTGGTTTGAAAGGGGTATTTTTTAACCCTTAATTTTTAACTGACAATAACATTGCTTCATTTCTCACTATTAGAATGATTTGTCACTTGGTGGGAAGGGCTCAGGGAGGCAGAATAGGTGCTTGTGCTCAGCTGGGTGAACACACAGATACAAGAGATAGAGAGCAAAGATTTGGGTTGTGGTAATTTTTCTGTGGTTTGCTAACAGATAGAAGAAAGTTTGCTCTCCATCTGTGTGGGTGCTAGTAGGTATTTGTCTGATCAGCTGGTTAAACATGGATGTAATTCTGCATTAATGAAACCAAATACAATCTTATTGTTAATTCAGTGAGAACTACAGCGTCTCTCTTTGTCTGAAACTATTTCTTTTCTTAGCTAAGTGGTTTTTTTTAAAGGTTGAAGATGCAAAATTAACTAATGAAGAGTGATTTTTTTCCCTCACATAACTTCATAGAAAAACAAGGATGTAAATATACATAGACAATACTCCCCCCAAACCACAACAATACAAAAAATAAACAACCTCTCATTTACAGCCATAGTTTCTAAGTCCTTGACAAAAGACAGGCTATCAATGGGTGGACAGACTTTGCTGCTGAGTTCCAAAACCTCAGGCAGAATCAACATCCTAGGAACAGAAGAAATAGAACAATTTACTTTTTCCTTTGTGAAGAGTAATCACTAAGTATTTCATTTTTATCAGAGAGTTTTTAAATTTTGGGTTGCTGAAATCACTGCAGGAAAGCACCTCTTGTACATTCTGAAGGAAATGTCTACAAACTGATTTCTGTGCTCTGTGTCATTGGGGTACAAATTGTAACCAGCTCCAGCCAGGACAAGACATTTCTCTGGTACTTGGTCCAAGGAATTAGCGTCACATCATGGTTTTATCCTTCAGTTACTCATTGGTCCTTTATATTTTATATGTGACTATGACCTCAAATATTCATCTGTATTTTTATGAAAACTTTTTTTTTCTCTCTTTTTCAGTTTGGATGCAGATACATTTTTTAATTATTTGCAAGCAAAACTTTCATTTAAGCATAGATATGTTAATAAACACCATTTTGTTTGTATCTTCTTGTGCTATTTTAAAAATATGCTTATAAAAACACCTTAACCAAGGAATATCAGCCACCTAAACTGAATTTTAGTTCAATAGGGTTTTATTTTCTCCTATGCTTCTACAAATGGTAATGGAAAATGAGTGCTAATATTTCTCATCATCATTTTGGCCTCTTGTTTTCACATAAATCTTCTCTGATTCCCCTCAACTTAGTAAATTGAGATGTTTTATTTAAAATACATCCTTTTTAATACTTCTCAGGACATGGGAAGTGCTTTTCTTTCTTTTAGTATATACTCTGCAAAAATGCACATATCAAAGTCCTTAAAACCATATAGACAACGCAGAAATAATAAAAACCACTTGGGTAAAAATTATAAATTCAAATATAATCAATAACAGATAATATTTAATGACATTAAAATGGAAAGAAAAAACATCTGTCTCCTGAAATCAATCAATCTCATGACCCTGTTTTGTCAGCAGACCCAGAGCTGGTTTCTCCTCCCTGCCTCTTTCTCCTTCCCCTAGGCCTTGTCTTTCAAGGCCAAACCAGAAATCAGCTCTTTTGATATGCCTGTCATATCAGACTTCCCCACCAAGGTGTCTTTCCAGTTGTTCTGGTTTATAATATCAAACAATCCCTTCAATCCACAGCTGTTGCTGGGGAGATCCTTAACCAGTTTTAGTGCTTTTTTTTTGTTGTTTTTTTCTTCTCAGTCTCAAGAAAACTGTGTAATGTGAGGAAAAAGTTTGTTAGTAACTCTTATTAACCATTCAATATTTCAATCAAGGAAATAGCTCCTGTCCAGCAGATGTAGGAAAATAATTTACAGGCTTTCATAAAACATTCACAAAATGTTATTATTACATATTCAGTGTAATAGTAGTGACCTGGATTAGCTGATCATATTCAAAATGTTTGCTTGCATTCATCCACTTTCCAAACCTAATTATTTCACAGGCAGACAGGAGGGTAAAGCTGATTGTTATTTTAAGACAAAGCATGGTGACACTTTGATGGTCCTGGTGGGTCCCTTCCCACTCAGGATATTCTGTGTGACATTAATGTGACAGACTCACAGGTACAGCTGTGCAAACGTGAACAAACCTCTTCTTGGGGCCACAGTTCCTCTTCTGGGTATCAGAAATTTCCTTCACTACCTGAAGTGCAGTACTAAGAAAACTACTCTTCTCACAAGAGGTGTCTGTCAGAGAAGAAGGGATGGTTAAATTCAGGGTTAGGAAAGTCAACAGAAGCTAAACATTGTTTTCTAAGGAATACTTGTGTTTCATGTAAGTGCTTTTAACTCATTAATGTCAATGTTTTATATAAGAATAATTATTTTCTAATTAAATGGTAGACAAAACTGTGCTGTAGCCCAATGCAGCCCTTTTGTTGTGATGACCAATGCTTAATCTACTAGTTTTAAAGCAACTTTCAGTCTCAGTCATGGTGCAAGAGTCACCTTTTCTTTTTCCTTCTTGTAAACCAGCTATCCAACTCAAGAACATACTTCATTAACAGGATTTTGTAGAGACTGGTGGCTTTGGGCACTTGTTTTGCTGCCCTTACATCCTGAGCACTTTGCATATACACACCCCAGGAAACTGTGGATGATCTCAGCTTCAGGCATTTTAAAAGCTGTGGTTTATTTGACTATCTCAGAGCAAATGAAGCACATTTGGCTCAGTAGGACATGGCCTCAAGTTTCTCCTGCACAGATGCTCTCCCTTCATTATGGATATATCCAGTTTCAAAGTGGATATCAAGAGTAGTGACACCTTAAATCCTTCTGCTCCTGTTTAGACAGGCTGCTGGCTGACTCAGGTGTCACATCAGAATTGGATTTCTTCACTTCAAGATACAGATAAGTTGAACATGGACCTTAAATATCTACCTCAATAATTTATCAGAAGGAAAAATTATGAGAAATTAAGCTGAGAGACATTGCTGCTATTTAAGAGTAAATTTTTTTGGTCTTGGATATTCACAGTAATATTTAGTTTTTCTCTCTGATAGGTGACTTCACTTGACTTTGCTAAATTAAAAAGTGAGTGTGTTACATAAATTGAGCAGTATCACACAGCTACAAAGGAGTATTTTTGCCCTACTCTATATTCCTCCTAATGTTCAACATATGACCTGCCAAGGATTCCAAATTCATACTTTTTTCACTTATAAGACAGGAACATCTGTAACCCTGAGATCTGAAATCTCAAGGCTTTGCTTCAGCAGCTTGTTGGTGTGTAATCCTTGCACCCCAAAAGACAGGCTGTTCAGTAAAACACATACCTGTGTGTGGGATGGGAAAATCAAGTAAGGGATGTTCCAAATCCCCAAGTGCTTTGCTATGGAGGCTCATTTATGTTGTCAGTTAACTCTCTAAGAGCATCTGATGAAATATAGCTTCATTTCAACCCACTTCTCAAAAATCAAGACCTTAAATGTAGTTCTCTTTCCTGATTTTTAGATTTTATTCTGAGGCTACAAAAACCCCTAAAAAAATAAAATAAAATTAAAAAAAGCAGTTAATAAAATATTCTGCACAAATTATGTGAATTTTTCATTAATTTACTCTGAATGAAGGATGGAGGGCACTGGTTTTGAATAAAACATATGATCTGGTGATTAATCAAATCCCTTTTCTGATGGAAGCAATAATCTGTCTGAAACCTGAAGGGTATACAAGGACAAAAATGAATACAGTGAAGGAAGTAGTATTCCCAGTCTGAAAGCATCTAACACTGACTTATTCAGGGAGAAAAAAGGAATATATTTTTGTCTTTGAAAAAGGATTCATAAATTAAGGCAACAGATAACATTAGGTATATGTGACCACTATAGTAATTTAGAGAAGTAATCCTCTATCATTCAGATGATCATCTGCAACAGTAAAACTCTTTCTGCTAAGCACAATATACCTTTCTTGATTTTACTCATGCATTTTTTTCTCTTTTTGTGTCACTGTTAATCAGTAATAACCACATTTGAGTCAGAGCTGTGCACTGTCAAGTTTTAGCAATTTCAAAATCGGGTAAATTCCATAAATTCTGTAGAATTGTGTTCAAGACATTGTGGTGGATTTGTTCAACTGATGTGGGGGTTCTCAATGAGTGCCACAGATGCTGGGCCACTCCCAGAAGAGAAAGTGATACAACCACTGAGGGTGAGCACATTTATGTGTCACCACACACGTGAGTTCGTGACATCAGTACCCGCTTTTAAATACATTGGCCCTCATTTTCCAGTTGCCCTGGTAGCAGTTTGTAAAAGATTAATAGATAATGAAGTTTGCTTCCACTTAACAGCCAATAAAGTTGCCCTGTGTACCCAAGCCAGAACTCCACCTTGTTTGACAGCAGCACAGTTGTGTCGAGGTGTCTGAACACACTGAGGTGCTGCAGTTTTACTCATCTCTCTCTGGCTGATTAAGGCAGAGTTTGTTTTAATTCACAGCTTTGTATGAAGTCATATGTGATAAATATCGTGAATATAAAATGCCATGATCATAAAATCCATAAACCAATTAAAGAGAACTTTAAATGTGCTATAATTATAAGGCTTATATAGTTTACAGGGCTATGTATTCTGGTCATATTATTTTTTCAGGTGTGCATAATTCCTGAAAGGTTGAAGAAGGATTGGTAAGTGTTCTTCAGTGCAATAGAAGGCAGGAGGTAAATGGGTTTCTTATGAGTCATGGCTTTTAGCTACATGTTTTTATGCATTTTCTAGTACTTATTATTTGTACATTATTTGTATGTCTTCTACCTAAACTTCTATGTATTATATATCAAATCTCTGTGAACTAGAAAGAAATGAAATCTTTAGTTTTGCCAATTAACACCTTCATTTTAACATCTCTCTTACTAATTGTTGTTTTCCATTATATCAATACAACTGTAGCTGAAGTTATTCATGTGCTTAAGCAACTTGCTGAATTCACAATATTGAACCAGATGCCAAACAGAAATCTCTTATTCTATCCCTCCATTATCCAGACCAGTCCTCCCAAATGATTTTAGAACTGCTCCTGGGATGTGTTATATTTCTGGCTCAGCTGATTTTGTACTGAAGGAGTCCTTACAGCAACCTGGCAAGTAACAGTTCAAGTGCCAAGTTTGCTTAATACCTTCTGAAGCTGCAGTGAAAACACTGATTTCTGGTTAACACTTGGCAGTGAACATTCAAGTAGTGATGAAATAATTCCTTTGTCTAAGGAGCCCTGAGATGACTTATTTATTTATTTATATTTTATTTTAGTCTGGAGTAAATTAGTGTGTTTATAGTCATTATATCTTTTTAACTGTATTTTAATCCTATCTGTCATTCTTTAAGAAGAAGGAAGTTTACTAATGGACATCTTGTGGATAACAATTATCCTTTAGCAGATTATTAGTAATTTATCTTTTTCCTACTGGAGCAATGACTGACAGATCTACAACAGATTTGCTAATGCCAATACAGTGAGTAATGGCCACATAGATAAATAAAAATATCAGTTCAGCATGAAATTTAAAATAGATCTGCCTCAGAAAGGGCAACTAAAGTGAATTTCCATTATAGTGTATCATAATGTTGTCTGATAATTACTAGCTCTAATACCTTGAAATCTTTAACAGGAAAACATGTCTCTCCATCCTTTGGCAGTGAACACTTTATGTAACATTAGTGATAGGAGGACAGTGCATCAGACCCTAAATAAACAGTTCAAACCATCTCTATTAAATCATAATTACCAACATTTCAAAAATTTGAATGAAAACTGTTTGCACACCAATGTAACACAGGAGAAAGTATTCAAAACTAAAGTATGTCAGTCTAGGAAGAATAACTTATTTCTACAATCCACCATATTTCTCACAAAAAGAAAGCTTTGGGTCTTGTCAAATGAAAAATAAGTATTAACATCTGGACTAGCATTTTCTCCAATTTCTTCCTTTCCCAGTCAAGTTCACTGCAGATACATCTGACATTGCACATCTCTGCTCTACAAAGCCCTGTAGTTGTGCCCAGTGATTTGAGGATGCAGTAGGAAAACCATCTTTTTAACATTAGGCAAAGATTAAAGGTGTGTGATAGCACTGAAACAGATGGATTTCACATGTCAATCTAGTGGATGTTAGTGGTCATTAGGTTCACCTTTAATTAACTACAGACAGCTGAAAACATGAAGTAAAAGTTAATCAAAATTTAAGAAAGGTGTTTTAAACAACTGCTGCTTCTACAAGATTAAATATTGAAATCTATAAATACACATTCAGGCCCAAGTAAGTCACCTTTGAAGAGAATTCCTGTTCAGTCATGGTAACTCTGAGAAAAACATGTATCTCTTTCTTCAGGCTGCCATTATTATAGCAAATATTTATTGAATGGTAAGAAAACTCTGTTCTTTGGTGGAGAAATAGTCAAGCAGCCTCAACAGCACCCATCAGAACTACATGTCCTTGTCAATGAATGTTTACAGAAGGGGCAGAAGATGAAAGTCACTTTTTAAAACGCTGTTTGTTGCAAACATTAATGCAACAGGATTTTTTAAAGTTTGTTGTGAAGATTACCCTTCTAAACAACTTATGAAAGGTTATTTGATAGACAAAGTGACCCCTGGTACAGGACATTGCCATAGATGCCAATATGTAACCAAATACACTCTGTGCCATTAATATCAAATATTAGACTTTTAAGAAGGAAAAATAGAACCAAAATCCCTTGGTAGTTTTCAATATTTTAATGTTTCTTGAGTTATTTCAGGTTATTTTAGGCTAAAGGACAATACTATGTTTTATATAATTCATACACACTGAAGAATATTGTGAGACCTCTTATTTCTCCTTAGGGTTTCTATCAACTAAACTTCTCAAGTTTACTTTTACAATTATGACATTACAGGAGCCCTGGGAAAAAATAAATAGCAGCTTTACAGTATCCCCTGACATTTACTTTTATTCTTTGTTATTCAGTTGCATTAGCTTGTTTAGCTACTGTGACATTTAATACAAGGAATATATCTTATACATCTACTTAGAAAGGTCTACCACATACTTAAGGGGATGATGACTAGGTTCTGCTAATCTATATTTTAGAGGCTTTTTATTTATGCTTTCAAAAATCTATCTCATGGTCCAGGTTATAAAAGCATCTGCTTGAAGTCTGGACTTGATGAAAAGCACTGCTCAGCTGATACTGTAAAGACTTTTGGTATAATATCACAGTTTTCCTGCCCTGCCTTTCATTCATTTTCCAAACACTTGCCTGAGGTTTTTCAGTTTTCTAAATGAACACTGAAATTTCCTCACGTGGGGCAAAAGGAAGGAAATGGTTAAAATGTTACTATCCCTAAAATGCAAAAAGAAAATCATTTCAGGTTATAGATCCTGTCATTTCATCATTTCAAGTCAGAATTCTTATGATCAAACTGCTTGAGTTGGCTCCTGTAACGTGTGATTTTAAGTGTGCCTTGGAAGGAACCACAGTGCAGTAATACCCCTTGAGATTTAATATTATTCTTTCTGTTATCTGTGTTTTGGTCTAAAATAACGTTGATGGCAGAGCAGATTGAGCAGTTGCCTTTTGAGTGCTTATAGGAATTTCTAGGAAAACTGCCTGTTCACAAAAATGCCTTTACACAACAAGGCAAGCTAAACATTTGCAAACTCTGCAGCTGAGTGCTGCACCAGAAAATCACAAGTTTTTTCTTGCAACAGGTTCAGTTCTCACGGGGAAAAGTCAAATCTGAGTGTTTCCTGGTTATTCTCCCCATTTGTAGCAGGAATCAACCTGATTGCACTTACCAATGGATTTTGACATTTCCAAAACATCTTGTTTACAGGCCCCACAAATAACTTGTCTTGTTAAACACTAAAGAGATCTTTGCCAAAACCAAAGGTTACTTAAAAACAAATATTAAAGGCCAGAGCCAGCATTTTCTAAAGCTTTCACACTAAAAAAAAAACCCCACAAACAAACAAACAAAAAAGGTCAGCCATAAAGTGCTATCATTTAGGAAAATTATTATGATTACTATTAAAAGGTTTTTAAAGGAGGCATGTTTTTCTCTCAGATTTCAGGCACCAAGTCCCGAATCCTTGAGAATATTCCTAACTGTTGTGTTCTGCAGTAAGACAGTGACACAGTCCATTCTTAACCAGGTAAGGTTTTTTTCAAATTACTTGAATTCTTTTGAGGACTTTAATTCAAGAATCACTTCCAGCAGGTTATAACTGATGGTGAGTGTTGGGAAAAGTGTGACCTGAATGCCTTCATTAGTGAATGACAACCACAATATTTCTAAGCATTCTTGTAATAACTTCTGGTGCTTATTTTTTTAATATGACTTTAAGAGAAGCAGAAAATATCTCACTGCTTGCTGGGTAGAGACTTGTGCTCCAAGTACATTAAAATAATGCAACTATTACAGAAAAAGAAAAGAGGGGAAAAATCTTCTCCAGTTTAATAGTTGTTTTTTTTTCTTTTGGCAAGGTAGACACTAAATTAGCATTTCAGGATTATTCCCTGAAATCTCAGAAAGAATGAAGCACCTTTTTTACTCCAGGGAACAACTGGCCAGTGCTCAACCTGCAGGTGACAGAGACTGTGAACCTCTCTCTCTCTTATATAGATTTTGGTTAGTCTACAAATCTGCCCACATCATTAGTTTATATAATGCTAAAAAGCATGTTTTAATGCACCTGTTGTTCTCACATGTAAATTTAATGAAGGAGAGGCAGCCTGGAAATGAAGAGCCTTCTTCAAGCATAGTGCTCTCCCTTGTTATGTGGTGCAGTTACAACTGCACACATTTTCCCCCACCTTCACTGTGCTGTATCTGCTTGTGCATAAACAAAAACTTTTAATCTCCTTATAATTCTCCCTGCCACTCAAGCCCACCTCCTTTCCCCTCTACCTCCCTTTTCAATTATAGCAACACAATGCTGTCTGTCACTGGAATATCTGGGCTGTGTTTTCTGCATAACATTTTTTAGGTATGGCCTTTCCTTTCAATTTAAACAGGCAATGCTCCCATTCAAACATGCAACACTTTCATCTCAATTACAGCATTATCCTTTTTCTGGCCTCTTGAAAAATACACTCTTTTTTCATAGAGTACAAAGATTGTCTCAATGTTTCACCACTTTGACCACGCCAGCTCTCTTTCCACACTGCTGTTAGCTGCCTTTCTCTGCCTGCCTTCCTCCCCTCACCACAGCATGTGCTTGTCTCCATCACTAGTTTTTTTTTAAAATCCCTTTCAGGCTTTCTACCTCTCTACCTTTCTACTCTACTGTTCCTCATGGTGGGTAAAAACCCCCCAAAGCCACAAAACTTCCTTGCAATCCCTAAAACTCTTAGTTTCTGTGAGCCACCAAACATTGACACCAGCTTTGCTGAACTAGAACACCTCCTGTCCTGCCATTAGCACTGTTTTATTAAGAAGATCTTTCCATCTGTCTCCAAGAAGATATTAATTTGTATTTAGATTGCCATCCTTTGCTGATGTTTACAGCTTCTCACACAGCACCTTCCTAATGACTGTGGCTCACAGGTGTTACAGGGACTGGAAAAAAGGTCTGAGGGCAAAGCACTTAATGCTTGTGGCTGCCTCAAAAAGCTGGTGATTGCTGTCATGTCTGGTTTCAGTGAAGAGTGAACTATGTGCATTATTCCATTTAAATATGGGTCCTGTCTCTTAATGTAACAGTTGATATCAAATCTAAAGCTGAGTGAGACACTTTGCTGTGACTCATCAGGGGATGCAGGGAGGGTACTGCTGCTCTTTGAGGAGAATTAAAAACGATCAGATTCATGAGATGACAACTTGTCCAGCAAAATGATGTTTGCAGCACTGAAGCAGTGAAAAGAAGGCTTATTTAGTGAAGTTCCCAGACTGTTACCTGAATAATAAAGAAATAAATAACTTTAGAGGAAAAAAAAATACAAATCGAGACTTCCTGGAGGAGACTCAAAAGATCATTAGCTATAAAAGTCAAAGTTTTTCTGTAGAAAATACCTTTCTACAAAGAATGCAGCCCAGGTGGCTAAAGAGGCAGAATATGTGACTGTGTGTCTGAATTCTGCAGAAAAGTCAGCTTGACAAAGGCAGTAAAGAGAGTGATACAGATATAACTGGTTTACTTGAGTGGTAACAGCCTGGTTTGTTTTCTGGTTTGGTGGTTGGTTTTTTTTCCTTTCTTCAATTGTCTTTTGTAAATTTTTCTTATCATGTGGTTTATTCTACATATGACAAGTAAATAAATTATTTCCATTTATGGATCTGACTCGAGGTGGGGTTCAATACAACCATATAACACCCTGACATTACTAATCAAGCCTGTGATGAACCTGTATTCTGGTGACTGAGATGCTCATTTCCTTCATCAAATATTCCAGGTGGGAAACAGTTCCCAGACAAATCTCACTGCCTGTTTAGGAGCTGATACCATAGGGACTATATGAACAGTCCCATACTCAGAGGATTAATGGATAAGATGCATTAATCACATAAAATTCATTTTCCCCCTGAAATTCTTCAAGCTGATTTTTTGCTAGGACCACTCTGCCAAGCCTGTTGCATATTTGTTACCTAAGATAATAAGGTGTAATCAAAAAAAAAAGGTGCTTTTTCTTTTCCTCCCTCACTGCTGCCAGGATGTATAAAAGATAACTTCGTTAAGAAATGGATTGTGTTTGGCAAATGTCACTTATTTCCTACTTACTGGTTCAGAAATCTGTGCAGGAGCACGAAGAACTTGGAAAAGAATATTCCCAAGGAGATGCTATGTTTTATCACCTCATGCAGTTGCAGAGGTGGCTCTAATTTTATCTGGTGCTTCTGTGATATCACCAATTGTCTCAAGGATATTTAGAGGAAGCAGAGCTCAGCACCAGCTATATTCAGTGCTAGTCTGTTACAACAGAATTCCTTTTTTTGGAAATGTTTCTTCTAGCTGAAGACAGAGAAGAAGGAAGGAAGGTGCCAACAAAAAAGTTATTAAATATAATTTGAATATTTTTTTGTCTAAACTAGCCACATATTTGGTTTAGGCAGCATGTCACAGACTAGTCAGCCATTTTGATTTTATGCAACTCATCTCTTACACTTTAAGTAGTCTTCATTTACCTGTTTACAATTAAATTGGAAAGTACAAGTATATATTATTTTTGGGTTGTGGGCAACCCCACTTTATGCCTAATTGAATACCCAGGCAATAGTTCAGTCTCTGTGTGTTGTTGTTGCTGCTGTCCATAAACCAACAAGCTTTTGTGGTTTATGTCATCAACAGAAAACCCAAGCTGAGTTACAGCCTTGCATTCAGCCTCTGTGTTGAGTGCAGAAATTGCCAGTTTTTCAGAAAGTGCAATTTAGAGACATGGGGTCTGGAGACCTATAAAGTGTATTTCTTCATATCAGTGCCAACAGTCAAAGTTGTGAGTATTCAAAAGAAAAACAAGATATAAAAGCGTTTCAAAGGATACTTAGAGTTCTGCAGGTTACAGAATGCTTTCCTTAATTTTCCAAGAACTTTGCAAAAGCTACATTCCACATGATCCCCCCAGAGACAGGCTCTAAAGTTAATCATCAGAGAGGGGGAGCTGGAGTAGAGGAAAGAAAAACAAAGATGAGGAAAGGAGGATTTCTCTCAATTCACATCTTAATGATCTGTGGAAAGATGAGCAGCAAGCACCTGACATATAAACTGTGCATTTCTAAAGATGGTGAAACAATTTACATTAGGAACTCTTACAAGAAAGTCTTCTGCCAGTAAGGTTTTATTTTCAAGAATGCATTTCAGAAGTTGCAGTGGGGGGTTAGAATCACAGATTCCCTCATTTTATTTCTGTCTTTGCTGCTGATTACTTGACAAATTAAAAGTTATTTGATCACAGTCAAGTACCTGAAGTATCTGCAGTCTGGGAATACATTTATGTTGATATGTTCTCAAGCTGCTGCAACATTTGGCACTTTTTCAAAACCAAGTATCCTAGAACAATTACAGGAAACAGGTGGAAACATATTTTGAATTAATGTTATTTATGTGCTGGTGTTGCACAGCACACAGGACTGAACTGCAAAATCTCCCAACCTTTTTGCACACATTTGGACAAAGCATCTTGTGAGAAACTTTGTTCTGTCATGTGTCTTGGTAGAAATTTACTTCATGTACCCAAACTTAGATTGGCAGCAACAGTAAAAATTGGTGTTCCTGTGCCTTTACATTGAACCTTCCAGCAGATGCCAATTCCTGAATAATGGAAATACTGCTTAAAATAAAGGGTGCCACATAATGAAACTGAAGTTTCATAATGACAGAGGGGGTCCCAAGAACACAACAGTTTGCAAGAGCAGCAGAACAGTGAGATGTACAGCAGCCTGTGCATTCTGCTGGTAACACATCCTGTAGTGTATAAGACAGAGAACACAATTGTTTACAATTTCAGTTTGGTGTGAAAAAAAAGAAATATTATGTGGCAAATGGTCTGCAGGATGGTGCAGAGAGTCACAGGTGGTGAAGGGCACTTAACCACTCTTTAAACATAGTCCCTGTAAGGATTCTTAGTGCAAAGCACAGATCCATATATAAAAAATTCAGCAGCTCTAGTTGCTTTGAGTTGATTTTGGATTTTTAAGAGGTTGTTGCTTGGACTGGGCTTTGCCCAGAACAAAATACTTTTATCCTTAAATCACACTTCTGCTTTTGGGCAGCTGAAAGTCTTCCTTAATTCACAGGCTTTTTCAAACCCTGGCTGTTGTCTGCTGTGGTCCTGTGTCCACTTTTCTCTCTGTTGCACATTTTGGTACTTCTTGCAAACTCTAGACCTCAGTGAAAAGGAGCAATTCCAGCAGTGGGATGAACAACAAGAACCAAAGAAAAGGGAGGCAAAAAATATTCATCTTCTAATTTTTAAATCTATGGGAAAACTTCCGATATTTCCAGTCAAACATTGAAACATTTATATTTTGAAAAGCTTTTTAAGAGGAGAATGGAATAGTCTTTATGGCACTGCGGAAGTCACAGAGGTTCAGTCTCCTAGAATTCAAATATACCAGAAACTGCAGTGTGAAAAGGATTTATTAGCAGTATATTTAAACTTCAACAGGTAAGATTTCAAAAGAGAAAGGAATTATTGTATTTTATAAATATAGAAAATTTCAGGATTTGAACTCACACAACTTTCTGAGGTGTGAAATGGAATTTGCCTTCCAGTGAACAGTTTTAAATACAGGCTATATTTTGAAAGTACTCAAAAACGTGCAACTGCATGCAAAATAAATGGCAATATTTACATAAAAGCAATTTAAATGCTTGTTGAAAGTAGGAATTAGAAATATTTATACATACAAGTATATGTTTATTAAAGAATTCTACTGCACATTCTTACTAGCAAACAATAGCTTCTGAAAAAGATAAAAAGCACCAACAACCTTCAAAAGTGGATTGATCTGAAGGCAAAAATGTTAATGGAAGTGTATTGTTATTGAGTCATCTTTCCTCCAAAGTCTTTTTTTAAATAGAACTATGGAAAAGGTTTATCTCAATATGAAACATATACCAGAACAGTATAGGGTCAAATGTGACCTTTATTTCAAGAGAGAATTAAGCCTTTAATGAACATTTCTTTTTTGGGGGCTCTTTGCCTGCCAGTTTATAGGAGGTGCTGACTGTCCTGCTTTTTATGTTCAAAACAACTGAGTGCCTCTGTTGTGACCATGAAATCCAATGAGTCACGTGTCCCAGGTTTAGTTTTGGCAAATAGAGTGCACAAAAAATCACACCTTGGGCTTTGCAGCATTTAATTTTTATGAATTGCCTTAATATAAAATAAAAGTTTTCAAACTCCAACACTTGAATAAGGCATAAAAGTTCCAGGAATAGTCACTGCAAAGACAGAACTACAAGGGTTCACATTAAATTGGTTGTCTTGAATATTTAAGGTATATCAGCAAGTTTGAGCTTTTCAAGAAACTTGAAATCCAAGTTTAAATCTCAAAGGGTAGATTTTAATTTATTACTGCTTCAAGTTAGACTTAAACACCATTATGAGAAACATTCTTAGAGCTTTCAAGAACAACTGCCATCAGGTTTCTGAGGTTTAACTTTTTACTGGAAATTTTAGTAATGAAACAGCTCCTTATGCTTCAAAAACCTGACCCTGGAGGAAGTTTACAATGGAGAGAGTTTAACAAGGTTTTCAGAGAAACCTGCAGTCCACTGAGACTGGTTTTTTTTTTGCAACTCTTATTAAGTAGCTTGGTAAATCTGGGGTCCATACAACACTAACACAACCACGTGTTGGTATTATTATTATTTACCAGCAAGAATAAAAATCCTTCTTCATGTCAGTAAGATTTCAAAAGATTAACTAATATTACATAGTAATAATCCAAGAAGACAGTCTCCAGCCCTGTATGCTCTACTAAGTTAAAAAATCCTGGAGAACAAGAATTTACAGACATGGATGGTCATAAAAACATTGCATTGATGAAGGACCAGTCTGCAGGCACCCAGATGATCATTATCTGGGATATTTTTTAAATATATAATCTTTGTTGAGAATTGGACTATGCAATTGCCATTTCAGTTCCCATTCAGACAGTTCAGGGCTGGCTCTGAGACTATATATTTGTGGGCAATCCTGGCTTCCACTCCAGTTTTATACTTGGAAACCTACTCCAAAACCATTCATAGTTTTGTGAGAATGATCTACATCCCTTTGCAGAGCCAGTTATAGGCACAGGCCTTTGAGTGATTTCCTTCCATTTGTGTATGAAAAAGTAGGATGTCTGGGAAATCAGAAATAGGGAAGAGTGGGATTTCTACCTGATATAGATCTTCCAGACTTGAATATCCAGGGAAGGTCCAAATGCATGGTACTCATAATATAAAGCATTTTTGGCTGTAAATTGTGGCAGGGACACTCTTGTACCCAGACATTTAGCAAAGCCTCAGAGTCAAGATCCACAGCTTCTAGAAATGAAACTGAGGTGTTTATAGTGTATATATTCCACAGATTTTGCCTTGAGAATAACTTCATGGGTCACCCTCTTAGTTTAGACACAGAACCTCTCAGATGTATGACTTTGTGTATGGCAGAGCAAAGTCAGGACAATTAAGGATCTGATATTCTCCTACCTCTCCCTGAAACAGCCTCTAGAAAATATACTAAAATAAAGGAACATTCATCCCTCATTTCAAGTTTGCTGAGAGACAGAGATACAATCTCTGTCCTATTTTAGCTGTACCCTCCAACCACCACAACTTTCTGAAAACTGAGAGAATTCTGGTGGCCTAAACCAATATGCCAGCTGGTCTATTAATTCCAGAGTGTCAAATGTAGAATCTCAGGAGTTCATGGAGGGAAAAAAAAAAAAGGAATGCTTCTCAGGAATGAATTGAAGCATAAGATGCTTATATTCAATAAAAAATCCTAAAGTGCTTTACCATAAAAATGGCCTCAGTGCTATTCATGCTTTGTACCTCAAGAATTTCATTATAAACAGCATTTGTTAAATTGGAATCCTATTGGTTACAATATTAAGGTATAAGCAGCCTCTTTTCTCTTTCTGCAGTATTATACTTGTTTCATAAGCCTACAGGACATGGTTTCCCCTCTAATGTCACCTTCTCTCTGCTTCATTATTTTTTTACACGTCACATATGTAGTACAGTGGCACAGAAAAGATGCTTCACTGTGGTGCCATGTAATTGCCAGCTGTGTTTTATCCCCCATGTGCCCCCTGGGACTGCCTCAATTCCCAAAGAACTCTTTCCCCTTGACTCAAAATTATGAAAGCAAAGGAAGAAGGTTTGAAATAACATCAGCACTCTGACAGCTGGAGATTTGCATTCTGGGGATTTGCATATATCCTATTAAAGCTTATTTGACACAGGTTTGGAATGTATACATTTGACAGTTAATTTACAGGGTTAACACTGTAATTTTATAAATGCAGGATTTCTTATAATTAGTCCTTGCAAACTGACATCTGATATTCCTGATGGACAAAGACAAGCAGTTGCTTCAGGAAAACTTCAATAGAGAGCATTTTGTAGGCAAATTTACTCCAGAAGAGACTGCTCTATTTTTGGACCATTAACGACTGGTCCAGTTTTCAAATGTTAAATTTCATTAGAGTGGAGTTCACTGAGTGTTCTAAACGAGATGTCTTGCACATGCAGTGAGCTCATAAAATGGCAAACTTTTCTCAGCTCATTTCACAGGAGGCTCAGTTGATTACTTTGTGATTTAGGAGCCACAGTGGTCAAGACTGAATTAAATTTTAGTTACACCGATAAAACAACGAGAAACTTGAATTTCACAGTTTTTTAGCATTAGAATGAATGCTAAAAAAAAAAAATCAAGGCTATTTAGTGAATAAAAGGATAATGTATTTTAATACGAGGGGCTACAATCCAGGGAAATACTTCAATTTCAACCTTAACTTTTTTTTTTTTTTCCCCAGAAAGTCTCTTCTCTGTTAAAAGGTTGAAAGACATTTCAGTAACATTGAAAACTTACAAAATCTAGAGATTATTTAAGGTGTCTCCTGCATTGACAAATTTGTATTCTGTTGAGGTTTCCATCAGAATCTGTGGAATTTATACTGTAGAACTCCAAGTGACAGCCACTATGCAAGCACACATATTAGGGGTTTTTTTTGTAAAATTCCACTGTAACATACTAATAAGGAACATATACCAGGAATGAAAGGCAGAATCCTGTGAAAAAAGAGATTGTGATAATAAATGAACCAGAAACAAAAAAAGTTAAACAGTCTTCTTTGGAAAGAATGGAAGAGAAAGGAAATAGCACCACTGCTGCCACAGATTCTATCTGCAATTATTTCAATTAAATTATATGTATTTAAGAGGAATGGTTTTACCTAATTTATTTGGTTTTAACAATGCTTTCCCTGCTAAAATTACAGTTTCATTACTGTATTTTGTACTTGCAACATGGGCTTTGGTTTTCAAGATGCTGATAAGAGGGGAAGGAAAAAAATCAAACTGTTGAACAAGTACAAACCTCTTTGATGATGTTTGGGGAAACACAGTTATTTTTTGATGGCTCAGATAACTGGGCTGTATCAGTATTTGCCTCTTTCTGGACCTGTTGGACAGAGATATTTGAATCCCAGCAGAAAAATAAACCCCTCTCTTTTGGCAGTGCTGGGTCTCCCCTAAGTGCTCTTAGTGCCAGTTAAAGTAAAGGTCTGGGAGCTTGGTCCTACAAACCTCCCAACATTACTGCACAACAAGAAGATTTTCTTTGGGTTCTTCAAAAAGTAACCTTTGGCAGTGATTTAAAGTCTCCTAGGTTTCTGAAACCTAGTTTATATAACTCTAGAAACAAGTATGTTTTAAGAATGTTCTCTTCTGTTTTACACCATAGGCTTGGAAAAAAATAAAAGCAAACTAGAAATTTATTTCTTGCATTGTAATATATTTTACCAAAAGCCTTTCAGAACAGGGCACTCCTGGTCATGGAGGATTTTTTTTCCTTTGTTACCTGTTCTGCAGGTCTGGGACTCATTCACCAGGTGTCAAATATTTCTAAGCATCCCTTGCCTGGACCACTTCCTGGAGTCCCAGGTCAGGGTTACAGTTGGTTAAAATTCCCTGGAGGGAATTACAGTTGGTTAAACCAGCAGACTGACTATTGGCATTCCCAGTAGTAATCAGTGGCCCAAGTAGTTTGGGTCCCTGTCTCACAAAGCACTGCTTTTGCCCAAGGCTGTTCTTCTGGAGCTTCACACTCAGCAGGAATTTTAATTCCATTTAAATTCCGTGGCAATCAAGTACATTTGGCACAAGATTTTGCTGGAGAATTCCTTTGCCAATTCAGTTTTCAGTCAGGAACTCACATCTTGCTGTTGCAGTAGCCTTATATGTGACTGGGGCAAACATCATCCAAAAGGCAGAAAGATCCTTTTTCCTGTGGTTCATCTCTCCAGGTTCATGGGGTGGATGCAATAATGACACTTAAAATGCTCCTCACAGAGCTGGGGGTGACAGTGGAGCTTCAGTATCTCCCATGCACCTCCTTCCCCTTGGATATTTTTATTTTCATAACTGAGCATTGTTTACATAAATGAGAACAGTTGTTGCAAGTAACTCCCCACAAAGCAGATACCTCAGGAAGCACCAAACATTCATTGAAAAACCCCTTTTATAACGTTGGGTTCAGTCCTGAACATATCATCAGCTTTTCCCTGACAAGGGATGTTAAAACCAGCACAAACTTCAGGGAATCTGATGGTTTTAAACTTGACTCCTGATGGGAATAAAGAAGCTGCTGGGAGACTGTAATGAGAAAAGCAAGCTTAAAACAAAAAAAATAGAGAACTGGAATATAAGCAATCATCTGCATTCTGGCTTTGCCTCAGGGGACTGAGCCCTGTCTTTTCTAGATATACAGACAAAGAAAGCATCAGTTTTATCCACATGCAAGCCCAGAAGAATTTAAAATTACTCTTTGAGATTTGATATAAACCAAAGGAAAACAACTTGATACAGATAATTTAAAAAAAGTTTTACTTGTTCGAATCTTCTTCAAGTTTTTTTCATATATTAAGAGATGTGTGAGATGCAATGCTTGTATTGGATGAAAGCAATAAAAAAGAAGGAAATAAAAAGTAATTTTTTCATTATATAAAGTTCAAAGTAGATCCAGGCATTCTGAAAATGTACAGAATATCTAAAGTGTTTACAACCTCATTAAAAATCCTTTCATATCACTGTGAATGGCCCATGGAAAAACAACTCAGAATGAAATAAGCTTTACAGAAAACATTTTGATGTACCTATTTCATAACTCAACAAGTATCCAAAGGGGAGAGAAAAGATGGAAGGATAATTAAAATTTAAGAAGTTTGGGCTTTAAAATGCCAGGATGGAGTAGCAGTTGAAAAAATCAGGGAAGCTTGCAAATAATTCCTGGTATCAAATAATCTCATTTGCAATCAAGACACTGGAAAAGGCACCTTCTCAAATTTCAGAGAGAAAAGTTAATCAGAGATTAAATCAAAATCCCAGATTTTAATATCCCCACCCTGCTGCCCAGAGAGACAGGGGTGCTCAGGGAGGCAAAACAGGACAGACAAGTCACCACCCTGTTCAGGGGGACAAACATTAGGACACTGATTTTGAGGTAGCAAAGCACGACATCAAATGTCACTTCATGAACGTGGAAATCTTTCTGTACTCCAGGGAATTTAACCAGCATTGCAGGGCTGGTACTTCTCTAACATGATCTAACAAGATGGACAAAAAAAAAAGAAAGAAAAGATCTTAGTGTTAGTATATCTAGGGAAGAAGGAAATAAAAAAATAGTAATTTCTAGGGAAGCACAAATTAAAAAAGGTCATCTTGGCCTAATCTGCTATCTGGGCATCCTTAAGAAATCAAAGCTCTAACAAGATTCCTGTTAAGCTTGTTTTGAACAGAGAAACAAAAATTCTTCTGCAAAGAGAAGATGGTGCCAAAGGGTGCCACAACCAGAAAGCTGAATCCATTATCTAATTCTGAGTATGGGATCATTCCAGAGCTGCCTCTCTGAAAAGGAGTTTTCTGATCTTTCTCTCCTTCTCCCCACTTTTTCCTTCTTAAATAGAACAGATTCTAAAAGAACTGGAGTGCTGGGCATCATATTAAACCAATTAATAGGTTAAAATAAATGAAAAAAAGAATAACCCTTTGGTCTTTCTAGCTGAAACATCTTTTAACCATTCTATCATCTTTGAAATTCTATATTGCAGAAGCACATTACAGGCACCCATGTGAACAATTATTTATTTTTGTAATGTAGAATGCACCTTTTGAAACTCTAAAGCAATTTTCTATTTCTTCTATCTGCTTTGTAGTGTTTTTTCCCTATGCAGTGCCTGTTACAAAATTCTGCCTTTAGCTCTGGTAGCTGCTGTTTTGAGCAGTAACATTTGGGCCTGCCAATCTTCAAAATCTGTAAGTGGGCTACTGCCTGGAGGTATATTAACCTCTAAATTATTGAACTTCATATTACTTCTTGCCTGCATTGGGTATTTAGTTGATTTCTTTCTTTGCATCTTTGATCAAAAATGGATTTCCATCTCAATGTTGTTGTCATTAAGTTGATTACCCTTTTCCCCTTTTATAGTGTAAGTCTGCTTTTTATGTGGCATTTTAAACTACCAGAATACAACACTGAGAAAACAGACTGCACTGGAAATAACCCCTGAGAGAGAAAGAATGCATTGCATGGCTTTCACATGCCTTGTACTGCAAATGTAATGGATCCATAACTTCTTCACACCCCAACCCAGCCAGGAGCTGCAATTCCCAAGCAATGCATTGACTCAGCAAAGAGCCTCCACTGGCACAGGAAATGTTCACTCCTGGGTCTGCAAAGTCACCAGAAATTCGTGGTATGAACTGGATAAGACTTGGTGCAAATATCCACCTGGGAATTGAACAGATGGGCTCAGGGCACACCGTGTCAAACACTCTCCCACATTTTGCCAGGAAGTTATAGTCACCTAATACCAAGTATATGAAGTGTTTACTCACTTCCTTAAGAGTTCTGTCCCAAAATAATTAGATACTCCTGGAATAGGATGGCTGTTTTCAAGTTTGTTCAGAAATGTTTGGTTATGAATTATGTCCTCGGTACACGTAATTTAAAGCAACTTTATAGCAACAGTGACCTTTCTAGCAAACCCTGAAGGATGTATTGAATATTTTTAGAACCTTATTAGTTCTGGACAGCTCTGTTCCTTGTGGAATGTGCTGACAGCATCCACACCTTCCATATGCTCCAATAGTATTTATTGTGAGCTTTTAAAATGAAGCTATATATTGAGATAAGTGACATGGCAAGGAGGTGAAAAAAATGATAATGGGAAAACATAATCCAGACTTCTTTTATCACATGAACTGCTCATGTGATACATGTTTATCACTATGAAAAGCTGAGTACTGTAAAGGACAGACATCCCTGTGAATCCAACCTAACAAAAAACTCCTCTTAGTCCCTCTGTCAGACTTTAACAATTCACTGGCAAATTTATTTATTGCCAGGCCCAAGTGGTCTCAGAATAGTAGTGAAGTCTCAGCTCAGATTTAGTTTGATACATCTAAGTGTCCAACAGAGGCATTAAAGTAAAATCACATATACTGTTATTTAAAGTGGCAACATAAACAACCCTGTCATCAAAGCCACCTGGTGTGCCAGGAATAAACACTTGGCAAGCAGGACACTTGCCATTGATCCACTCCTCAGGATTGCCCTTTGATAGTTGATTCGTGGCTTCCTTAAGGTACTGGCACAACTTTTGAGTCCTGGGGAGTTAATAAAGCTTTCTGTGTTTGGTACCCAGCTCATCCCAGGTGGGCTCAGTGATAGATCTGGAGGCTGGAGATGCAGCTGCTGAACACATCACTCTGCTCCTTTCTACTTTCAAAGGCTTTCAGTCTGCACAACTGTTCTGATCATTGCTATGGGGAGAGAAAAGCAGACCAGGGAGAGCCTGACATGATAGAAGGATCTATACCTAGGAAACACTATGATATTTCTCTAAACACTTGTTTGCTAATTCCCATCTGTGCTGCTCCTAAAATACATTCAAACTCCTTCTCTTGATTTATTTAGACTGATAGAAATGATACATCACTCCAGCATACATACACAATTGCAGTATCAGCTGCACTGTTTGTGATAAGAACCAAAAAGACTCTTTTTATCATGAAACTCTCCCAAGCTTCACTGGTCAAATAATTATGAAAATTGCATGACACTCCTCCAAACCTGGTTTCTTGAAGTCAGGTGAAGCAGTTTAAGATGTACAAACATGTATGTATAGAACATGCATACACATAGAAGAGCACCAAACAGAAACCAGGCACAGTTTCTTTAAATTTGAAGGGATAAAAATGTACATATTTAAATGAAATACAAAGTATTGTAACCGGGTGTTTTTTTCAGAAAGGTTTTGTTAAACATTTCTGAGCTGCCATAGGCAAAACCAAAGCAACAAACAAACAAGGTAAAAAACAAAAATATTTTTTTTAAGAATCCTTGAGAGAAATGTGCCTGACAAAGGTAGATTCCAGAGTCCTATGATGTAGAAAGAATTCCCTGCTGAAGTAGACAGTCAGCACTGGGATTTGGGTGCCTGATCTTTAGTGCTTTGCCAGTGAAGCTTTGCACAACAATGTGGTGCAAATAAACACTTTTTAGTTTCTCCCTTTTTTCCCTTACACTTTGCCCCTTGTTATAGAACTTACTACTGTGATTCCATGGATCCCATCCCAAAAAGAAGCAGTTTGGGTCGGACCAATCCTTACCAGTTGTGCCATTTTCCAATCTATATGCATTTTTAATTCCTAAATGCTGTCATCAACTGAAAGACAGAAATATTCTTGAGAAAACAGCAGGAAAATGCTGTATTTAGAAAAGGAATCAATACTAAAACACAATCTGTTTTTCCTTTTAGTTTCCTGCTCTGTTGTCCAGGCTCTCCAGTGCAACAGAGGTAAATACACTACTGTGGAGACAGAAGGAATTCCATTCATCTGGTCCTGCAGAAGAGCACCTTGACACTGGGACCCCTGGGAGGTAAATTCTTCAGATGAACAAATTGGATGTAATTAGCAATATATCTAATAAGTTAAATATTTTTTCTCTGCCTGTAACAACTTTATATTCATAGCTCAAGTTATGAAACACTACTGACCCATTTGTAGTTTTAAAATATTGTTTCATATTTAAATGGAATTAATTAATTTTGATCAGTTAAAACAATTTTCCGGTGACTCATTAGCACGAGCTGTAATGTTTAATCTTGATAATATTTAATAGTAAACAAATGCCTGTGGGAACAAGACAATGCAAATGCCACCACATGAGATCACTTTATCATGCACTTGTAAAAATGAAAGATTTTCAGACTGACATGAATAACCTGAGATGCAAAAGCAGATGTTGATCAGCTGTTTCCAGATCTCCTCTAGGATTTTTGTACCATGAACTCACTGCAGAAAACCAGAGCTGTGGATATCTGAGTATACCAGGGGAAATACTGCTTCTTATGCTTTTGCATGATATAATATGCACTGCTTTATTTTAAGTACCCCAACTCCCTTGGGAACAACAGTAATTACATGCTAATTCATCTTAATGCTACCACATTATCATCTGATAATCATGCAATTAACTGAAGTCACCACCAAGGAGTGTGAACAGGGCAGAGAATCAGAACATACCCTGGTAGGTAACGAGATCCTTAAATCAATGGGGTGTTTTAACAAGAACCAGTAGAGAAATTTAAGGGGTGGTGTAGTAATGATATGGATTGACATCAAAATGAGACTACAAATGGATACAAAACACTGCAGAATTACAGCAGAGAAACTAAGTTAGTTAAACTGAAATGAGGTGGAAAAACCCCTCAAACCATCAAAAATGCACCAGTGCCTTAAAAATTTCAATTTATCAGATGAAAACCAAAATACATTTGAAAAGATGACTGGAAAGTGTGATTATCTGAATCATGGAGAAAAGACAGAAACCTCTTCAAGAGAAAGATTTTCTTTTTTGTGTTCTTAGGTCCATGAGAATAATATTCTTGATGATGAAACAATAAAAATGTTAAGAAAAAAATGTTGATATTATGTTTATCAGTTAAAAAAAGAATCAGAAACCTGGTATTACAGCTGCCTGTGTTGCTCACAAGAGCTGAGTAAATACAGTGATGAATAAAACTTCTTTTTGTAACTTGTGTTGATTCACACAGAGATTCTTTGAATATGCACAGATGAAGAATTATGTGTGTTGTTTGCCTACTGCAAACATTTGACATTTGAAATTCAGGCTGTGTTGGTTAGCTTTGATTAGATACATGAATTACACAGGATGTTTGTTCTCTGATTGGAGCCCTTAAAAATCAGGTTTTCAGGATGAATATTTACATTTACAAGCTCAGAATTTGATCACCTTGAATATCTTCTAACAGTCCATGAAAATTGCTAATTTTCTAAAACTTTTTTTTTTGTCAAAAAATCCTTGTGCTTGTTATGTATTGGTAGGGAGAGCACAAAAAAAGAAAAAAAAATATGTTGCCAAGCCAAATCAGTGCAGGGACTTACTTAACTTTAAAGTGTTTGCTGTGGCCTGATCTAACAATACTCTAACATCAAAAAGGAAGTGGCTTTTCCAAAGTCCTGAAGCAATTAAAATAGCAAAAGCACTTAGGAGAATGCAATCACAACATATGACCTGAATTCAATAAAGACCTCAAACTGCCTCATTGTAAGTTCCAGAGAAGTCTTTTTGTCTTTCTATGTGCTATTCCTCATAAAACCTGTTTTTCTTTTTTCTACAGACAATATTCAGTTGTCCACATTTCTAAAGTTGAAAAGAGGATCAGCTTGAGCTTATTATTATTTCTGCTCATGAAAAAATATTTGAAATCATTATTAGGAAAGAGATAGCCAAGCCCAAAGATTTTTAGAATTTGAGTTTAGGAAGGGTTATGTAAGAAAGAATAGAATATATTCAGGAAAAAAAAAATTAAATGACATAGTGAAAGACCTGATTAGCTAGAAACACAAACAGAAATGTTTGGGAGAGAATTAACATCTCAGCAGTGATACCAGCACGGTAACAAGAGATGGGATTAGATATTTGCCATCACAGTAAATTTTCCAGGTTCATTTTTAAAATTATTACATCTTTATTAGTAATGTCTAACTCCTGAAGTGCTTTACTTCTGCATGGAAGTATTATCATTATCTTTATTATTCGTGTTGTTTCTGTATTCATGCATACTGGGCAAGACTTTACATAAATGCCTGGTCAAAGTAATTAATCTTCAATTACAACAGAAATCCTATTGAAGAACTTGGGACATCTACATTATTACCAAATGGTGATTAATGCTGTTTAAAAGACATCCAAGGAAGTAGTTTTGACTAAGTAATTATTTTGATGCATTTAAGTTTATTGTATTTTACATCAACCTCCATTTTTTGAACAATTTCGGTGCGTGTCAAGTCTCAGCACTGTCTAACCTGGAAGCTGTGGCTGGGATCCAAAAAGTACCTGCTATGACAATACAGGGGACTTGTTTGCTAAAGAAGAGTTTTCAGAGCAGTTGTTCTTCCCTGAGAACAGTTTCAGTAAGAATCAGTATCCTCACACACTCTTTCACAAAGCATGTTCATCTAGGCCGTTCTCAAGGGGGATTAATATGAAATCCAAAAACTATTTGTGTTAATAAGGAGAGAAACTGGCTCTTAGCCACAGGGTTGACCATCTAGGACCCCTCTATTGATTAGTCTGTTGGAGGCTTCTGCAGCATCTCCCTGACCATTAGTTAAAATAAGAAAAAGGAGACAGTGGAATCTGTTTGACACAAATTTTTCGAATGGGAACAAAAAGAGGAAAACAAATCCAAACAAATCAAAACAACTCTCCTAAGGGCACAGATACAATTTTATTTTCCCTTCATAATGAAATAAATAAATGTAAGGTCACCACAACAGTCTGGATTGCAGGCTACCCGGATTATTACTATGTACCTTGTTGGCTCAAGATATGAGCTGGATCTGGCAGGATTATTATAAAACACCAAATCCCCTGATCAGTCTGTTGCTTCTCTCAATATGTGTTCACTGGGAGGAAGAAGAGAGAACTTATCTTCTTTTCCATGATCATAAGAAGACACAGTCTAGTGGCCATAAAAACATAATTTTATAGCAATAAACTCAATTGTCCTAATAAATGAAATAAAGCATTTATGAAGACTTTGATCTGTTTAATAAATACAAGTGGAGCTTTCGTGTAAGGATACAAAATTTAATCTCCATAATAACAATGAAGGATAAAAAAAAGATTTATTTAAGTAATGTTACTTACAGTGTTGCTTCTTGGGATAGGATAGGGATAGGAGCTGGGATAGGAGTGACTGCAGGATCCCAGAGAGGATCCCAAACCAGGGCTTTGAAGTTCACCAGCACCTGTGTGAGATTTGAGGATGATGTAGCTTTGGGGAACTCTGGTTTCAAGTATTGATGTTAGAACCATTCAGAGGTGAAGGAAATAACTTTCCTGAGAAATCTCTCTCCTTCACTGCACTGAGGAAAGAGCTGCACACCTCGAGGTACTGGCATCCTAAGGATGGTGCTGCACAGGGGCCTGTCCTGCATTTCCAGCAGGACCAAGATAATACACTCTGAGGAAAGACAAAACAACAAACAAAAAACCCCTGTCCTGGAGCAGAAGCTTTTTCCTTTAAGCTTTCTGTCTCATTTAAGTCTTTGCATACTATCAAGTTTAAGGGCTAAGCTCCAGCAGAAGCCTGAGCCTGTTGGTCTCCACTCCTCAAACTCTTCTGAGTCCCAGAATGTGCCAGTCACACTGTCCCTGAGGTGGATTTAACAGCATGGACTAAAAGGACTCACACAAGCAGAAGACTGAGTCAGGGAGCTGCTCAGGGTTGGTGGGGGCCAGGCTGCCCCTGTGGTGCAGGAAAAGCTGAGCAGAGCCCTGCACCACGTCCCTGCCCTGCTCTTTGCTGTGGGCTGCAAAGACGAGTCACTGAACAGCTTCTACTTAAAAAAAAACCTGCCAAGCAACCAGGCTCCAGCACAGTTTCTGTGAAGGAACTGAGGTTGCACTTGTAGTTGTCTGGCATAGTTGGGAATTCTACAGGACTTGGTTTAGTGTCTGCTCCATGTGCCTGGCTGAACACCACAAAACATCCCCCCTCCTCCAACACTTTGGTGTGATGCACAGAAGTAAATTTACATAAATGAGGACATTCAAGTGGGGGGAAAAAAAAAATCTAGTCCAAAGTATGATGCATAGAAATAAATACTAATGTTTTGTTAATCCAGAGGGCCTTTTCTTTTAAACACAGTTCACTATGAATTTGAAGTATCCTTAGCAGCAGTAAAGAACAACTGGAGATGCAGATAACATTTATTTCAGGGCAGACAGGTCAGTTTTATAGCAGCAATCAATATTCTATCAACTACTTATTTTGTAAATTGAATAAATTTAGTAAATGTTAGGAGTTTATAAATCCTGCAGTCAGTGGTATTTCCAAGGATAAGCAGAGATTATCTGATATTATATCCAGAGTGTGTTTTTTTCTTTCAACATTTCTTTCTTTCAAAACGTGATGAAATTTATGTAAAGTATGTTTTTTTGTTACTTTCCTCTTTTGGTTAGCATCAGTGGAAGCATATAATTGCCTTGATTACAGTTACACTAAAATCACCTCTTTTTTTTCTCTAAAATAAAGCTTTTTTCTTTTTTATTCATCAGATGGAGCAAACATTATCCACACTTGTCAATTATCAGACTTTGTAACACTGAAACTTCTCGTTCCACCTGGACACAGTTGCATTAAAATTCAGAGAGTGGGATATAATACCCAGTGCTGCCAGTCAAGTAGGAATCCTTTCCTCTGTTCAGCAGGAGCTTCTAGGTCTTAAAGTATAAGATTTCTGGGGAATACTTTGGGGTCTTTTTATGTATGAAGGAACATAAAAGCAAGATAGAGATATTGCTGGAAGACAATGAGGAGAAAATATCAATCTTAGACCAAAAAAAACCCAAAACCAACTAGCAGACTTTGTTTGGAAGGCACATTTGGATATATATGATGTTGGAGCTTATGAGAAGGAAAAATTAGTATGCTAATATTTCAATGTGAATATAGCATGAAAATACTTCCAATGATTTACCCAGAGTCACAGAAACGATCAAGGTTACTCTTAACCTGGTTTAAAGAGGTTTAAAGTATTTTTATTTCAAGTCATTTATAATTGATACAAACCTGTCACAGTGAGAAGTAATGGTGTTCAGGCTTTACAAAGCCTCCCAAAGCTTTGCCAGGCCCAGCAGTTGAACACACCTGCCCAAGCACAGTGAAAGGATAAGGGGTGAGTGGTGACCTCTGTGCTCTGCTGTCAATACCTGTTTCTTGCCATCATGATAACAGGGATTCATTTCCACACAAGCCATTATTTCTGGAAATTCTAGCAGGGAACAAGTCTTGGGCTCTGGAACTTGAAGAAATGTTCCTTTGTTCGTCTCTCATTGGGTGTTTTTCAGCAGTGGGTATGAAGCTTTCATGCTCATCTCCACATGCCTGAAATGAATAATTTACTGTTACACTGTGAACCTAAATTTCAAAGAAGGTAATAGTCAAAGCCATAGATGATAAACTGGGCCATAAAACATGTTCATTCTTCTGCTGTCTTCATGAAATTATGTGATCTTGAATTGATATAACTCCCTCTTTCTTTTCCTCTGTAGAATACAGATTAATTAAAATGAATGAGAGACTTTTGTTCTCCATACTGGGAACATGAAAAGCATCTTATGATCTTTATGAGGATCACTGGGAAGTAAATTCTTTTAGATATGTTAACAAAACATACTGAATCATGAAGCATCTCTGCTGCTTTCTGGCCTCTGACCTGGTCAGTCAATTGAATCTTCTCAAAGAGGACAGTGAAATATGATTTATTCATGACCAGGAGCAAGAAGGAAAAGATCTCTCATCTTATTGCAGCATGAGACTTTGTCTCCAGAGAGGACTCCTCAACTGTTTGCAAAGAACAACCTATAGCTGGTGAGGTGTCACTGCTCATTTTCTGGTCAGAACATTTAGGCTTTTCCTAGGTGGCTGTTTGCCTCTGTAGTTATCTGGGTTTTTCAGCAGTATTTGGGATGGTTTGTGCCTTTGTCCAGCATCAATCTGCTTGGTGACTGTGCCTTTGACAGTGGCAACTCTAAACAAAAAGTCACTGGGATACAACTGTGCTACCCCTGTTATCCAGCCACTCCAAGATAGGGTTAAATTACTGTCATGGAAATGAAAAACCAAGGTATTGGACAGGCTGGAGGAAAGCAGAGCTGGACTGGCAAATTTTCAAACATTCACAAATAATTTCACATGAGAAATGGAAGCCCAGTGCTTTGAAAAGAGAATCAAAACCCAATGCCCACTGTCTGATTATTTTGACTGTGTCATTACCTTTAAAAGGAAAATTGATTGCATAAGCTGACTGTCAGAATTATTCTCCTAAAATTATGGAGGCAAAGTCAGAAGTTTCCAAATTTCCCCATGACTATAGATCATGGTAATAACACAAGAATCTTTGCCTGATGCTTTTCTATTGAGGTATATTGCTTTTTCTCACCAAAAATGATGAACAATCTGGCTTGTTTGTGCAGGAAGTCAGGGAGAAAGTTGGGAGCAGAAGTCCAATAGTCCACTTCCTACTGAAAGAACATTTTTCTGTCTTCAAACTGTAGTGTTTTTGTAATTTTTCTGTTGATTCTTGATATAAATCAAAGTCTTAACTTCAGCTTAAAGCTTTGTGTCTATAGCATCACGTAAAACATATCATATAAAAGGTATTATGAGATCATAAGACTTTGTCATTCACTAAGATCTGAATTTTTGAAATTTCCAGAGTATTGATAATTCTATTGTAAACAACCTCTCTAGTTCAGGTCACTAGGATAGACACAAGGTTTGGGAAAATTGAATAAGACAAGGCAATAGAAGAAGAGCTCAGCTTTATCCTTTCTAGCTGTGAAATCATTAACCATGAAATGTCCTTCCTTATAAAATCTCTCATTGGATTAATTTTAGATTGGAAAGATAAATCCTTAAAAATTAGAGTTACTTTAATTTTGAATTTTACATTTTGTTTTTTTAAGGGTAAACTAATGGAATTACAGAATCCTGGAATGCTTTGGGTTGGAAGGGATCTTAAAGACCATCCAGTTCCAAGCCCCTGCAGTGGCCAGGGACACCTTCCACTAGACCAGGTTGCATGCTTAAATTAAACTTTTTAGCATTCACCATGTATGATATAGATAATTTATGCCCTTGCAGAGCAAAAATATCTTCAGAGCTTTGTGGTTAATATTTCCTGATCACTGAAAAGGGGACAGCTTGAGTCTGTAGTTAGAGGGAGCTAAGTTATGCACAGCTCAGATTTCAGATAGGATCTGAAACCACCTCCTAAGGGTTAATATTGGTCATACAGATGCAATTTTATAATTATCTTTTAATGATTTTTCTCACACATCGAGTCTCTGGGTTGCAGGAAGAGATGTCATGATCTGTCAAAACCTGTAAATCTTGTCCTATTTCACACACTATCCATTGTTTTCCAGGTGTCATTAAGATGTACATTTTTTTTTTTATGCTGTGAAAAACCTGATTCTATATGATCCACGTTTTTGTTTTTAAATTAAGCTATGTTTTAAACATTATTATAGTCTTTCATTGTGACTCAATGGGAGATTTTACTTTGGGGTGAAAAATTGAAACAAGGATTATAAAATAAACATATTTTTTCTGGTTTTACTTCTAGCTTGTATTTTTGGTATGCACTAAACTCCATGTACACCTCCAAAACAATAAGATCCATCATATGTTCAGAAAGACAAAATCAGTTTACCTCTGAATACTTTTCATTGCTGGTGAATCTCTTTTAATTCTATTTTTGAGTGCAACATTTGAATGAAGAATATGCCAGAAGGTTTATTATTCTTTAACTGCATAGTGCTTGAACAGTCATTTTCCTGTTTAAATACCAAGCAGTCAGATGTTTATAATTAAATTCCTAGGAATATTATGTACTAGTATGACAGCCATTATAATCTCATTTTGTTATGTATGCATGTCCTAATACTTTTATAGTTCTAAATATGTAATTTAAAAAAAAAACCTAGCTGGTATTGTCTCCAACCTAGGTCCTTTTCACTTGTCAACAAATTAGATTAAAAGCCTAGAGTATTGAATTTATGGAGCTGTGAACAGAAAAATAAAGGCTTGATAGAATAATAAGAGAACAGAGAGGTTTCACATTACAGAAAGTGAAAATGAAATATTGACTCCATGTAGCCTTCCTGGTGTTTTCAGTGTGATAAACCTGGTGAGTTGTCTCTACACAGGAGCTGAAAACTCCAGTGCTGTGAACTGGAGCTCTCCCATTGACTCTTTCTGAGGATTTAGGAAAAAAGTAGCAGTTTCCCAAAATTAAAAGGTGTAAAAACACTGGTGTTGATGAGATGAATTTGTAAAGCTGAAGTATTTGTTGTAACATTTGCCCTTTTTTTTTTTTTGTGACTTAAGAAAAATGCATGTTTAAATATGTCATTTAATTTCCTATTACATCCTCAGTGACTCAAACTCAAATACCTTTTGCACCTTGAATCTTTCAAGAATTACTTTCAATCTTTTTAAATAAATTATTACACTTTTATTATCTCTAATTAAATAAATTTAATATGATTTTACTTAGAAATAAAGCAAAGGTTGATTGAGAAGTCAGTGGCTTATTAGAACACGGTTCCACCCCTGTCATAATGTGAAAGAATTAACCACTGATTCAACCTGCCTGGTGCCTTGAAGGTATGATCTGCCTTTGAAGTCCACTTGAGGGCAAACTTGTTCCTTGTGCTACTTTGCACACTGAAAAAAAATGTATTAAAAATTTGATTTAGTTCATATGGAAAGTGATACATCATCTTCTGAAATGAATTAATCTCTCACTAAAAAGACCAATCACCTTCAGCTGCAGATAGAGTGCATCCTCTATTAAATCAGATGCATTATTCACTGCATCAAATATATCACTTGTTAATTAAGACTCAACATTTGTATCAAAGCCTTGAATCAAATACATCATCCATTAAATCTTATCAATATTGAATAAAATAAATTGCATGTTAAGTGGAAGCATCACCCAATTATAACATGAAGCCTAATAGTATTATAAAGTTTTGCAGTGCTTTCCACTACTCAAGTACATTCTGACTTGTGTTTAGGATTTTGAGAGCTTGAGATCTCAGGGAAATCTCAGCCTGAGAGTAACAAGTCTTGATGCCTTTTTCCTTAAGGGCAGTATAAATCATTCTTGGATGGTTTGAATGGTCCCATAAAGCTGTGAGGGGTGCTGTTCCTCTCAGGAGAGGATCAATAAAGTTAGATCAGAGTAAGAAAAATTATGACCCTCGCAAGTGTTGTTGAATGTTGGGCAAGATGCTCCATCAATGACACGAAATCAGTTAGTGACAACTGTGATTAACAGCAACCAGGCTCAGCAGTGTCCTGGGAGGGCTTTGTGAGGCAGAGTGTACATGGCCAGTGAAGATGCAGTGAAACACTTGCCAGCTTTAACTGCACCATGGAGGGACTGTCAGAAATGCACCACAGCTCCCTCCAGACAGATAGAGGGTGGCTAAATGTCCTGTGATAATGTGACAGTGCTTCTGCTCAGGGAACCTGATCACTTGGAATGAGTGTCTCCATTTCTCTGTGCCTAGGGCTCATTGTCACCTTGGAGGTTTAGCCCAAATGTCTCAGGTGAAAGAAGAGCTGGGTATAACAGAGTCACAGAATCACAGAATCAGCTGGGTTGGAAAAGCCCTCTGAGATCATCAAGTCCAACCCTTGATCCAACCCCTCTGTGGTTCCCAGCCCATGGCACTGGTGCCACATCCAGTCTGTCCTTAAACACCTCCAGGAACGGTGACTCCACTCCCACCCTGGGCAGCACATTCCAATGGCTGAGCACTTTCTCTGCAAAGAATTTCTTCCTGATATCCAACCCAAACCTCCCCTGGCACAGATGAAGACTGAGCCCTCTTGTCCAGGAACAGAAGAAAATAATGCTTAGATAAAAGAAAGTTTCAGCAATAGCTCCCAAAGGGATTTTCTAAACACAATTCTTTTAAGTTCTGCCTGATTTTAAAGTTACCTTCATGTCAATATTAATTTTCCCTCTTTGTGTGCTCAGGTTGGAGTAAGCTTACATGCTGTTTAGATTAATCAGTAATACTGATCATGTCTGGTATGGAACTTTATCTCTGGTTTTTTCTCCTGTATGCCTGCTGAGATTTTAAGTCAAAATTTTGTTTGTGTGTTTTCTACCTTCACTTCACAAAGGGAAAAGAAAACATTGGCAGAAATGCAGTTTAATTCTTTGCTCTCTTTCTGAGCCCAAACCACTTGTAGCCACTTAAACTGATCTATTTTTCCAGTGTGTGTGTTTTTGTGGTTTCCCTATCTCTTTTTTCCTTTTGTTAAGCATCTTGACCAGTTTCTACTGTCTCACACCAAAACTCACAGTGGTTTGGTCAATGGATCTCTCCCTTTCTAAAACATTTCCAACTCTGTTATTTTTGCTCATACACCATTTTTTCCTTGTCTTAACATTTGTTTTAGCATGAACATCATTTCTTCTATTTTATTTATACTGGGACTTCCAAATGCAAACATTCAAGAACCACAAGCATTCCAATTACAAGGTTATTTGGAGACCAATTAAATTTAAAAATTAATATCTCTGTGACTAAATTTTTGGGGTTAAGAGGGATTTTTTTTTAACGTGTTTTAGTTATTTTTTTAACCTAGAGCCAAGAAATATGTGAAGTGAAAAGCTCAGTAAGAGGAGACTGAGTTAAAAGAAGAGCATCAGTTATCAGAAGTATCACAACAAAAACAGCAAGTTGTCAAATCTGGTCCCTGGCACCTTATTGCTAAGTCTTAACTTCACTGACACTTCCTATAAAGGGAATTGCATTTTCTGTGTCCAGTTTACAGTTTTGTCATTGACCTTCACATTTTATCACAATTATGTAGCAAATGGTGCCCAGATCCTCTCACTTGGGTTTTCTGTGCAGATATTGTTGCAGCTTCCCATGACTCCCCCTCCAGTGATGCTCTGACTTACACAGGACTCTGTTCCATGTCAGGGTGGCAATTTTTCACTCAGTATTCTTCAATGCAGCACCATGCAGGATGTTGAAACAATAATCCTTAGCAAAGAATAAACCCCCAAAATCTAGGGGATTTAATGAAATTGGAAAACTCAGAAAAAACAGCCCTAAATTCTGAAAGATTTGTAGGCACATCTGCATCTAAAGAAAGACCTTTTTAGAGAGTTGTGCTGCATACCTGCAGTTGGAGATACCTGGTATTTCCAAGAGTGGTTCTGTTCATCTCCAGAGCAAGATCCATTAAACTAAATTACAATAAGAAACATATTTCTGTTACACAAATAATATTCTCATGTAACCCAATTTAAAATAATAGTCTGCATTGCTTTTGTTCAGAAGGGAAAACAAAAACTAAAAAAAGTGCTGACTTATTGAAAATGGTTGTAATTATATTATTATGTTATATTTTGCTTACAGACTTTCTGGTACTCTGGTTACAATTTTTTTTTGAATGTGAAATCTGAGGAAAATGTGGTGCATTCATTGGAACTAGAGAAAGATCTGGATAAAACCTAATTTGCAACTCACAGTTCTAGGTTGGGTGGATATTATTTCAGAGAAAAATCACCAAGAGTTCTCACAGTTATGTAAATAATACTATGTAAGCAACTTTTGTTTCAAATAACAGAAAATAAAATAAAGCATTAAACCACAAGGTCATTCTGTCTCAAAACAGCAACAAAAAAAATAATTTCACCATGACACTTCAGTGATACTGCAGGACCTGAAATTAAAAGAAAAAGGTTCTGCCATGTAAGAATTATCACTTCTGTGCTGAATCATGGAAGAATAGAAGCAGATGAAATAATTAGATTGTCTGAGGCAGCAAATACAAAATGATCTCTCTGTCATGACTAAACTTTTATTGAGGCCTTTCCATTCTGTCAGAAGTAATGCAATAATATTAATCAAACCTCTTTGCTTGATGTCCACCCAGTTGTCCTTCAAATTTCTTAAGAAAGCAAACCAACACAGTGAACAACTCCTAATGCCAAACCTTTATGTAGGTAAAGCTATCTGGAGGTCCAGTTCTGGGGAACAGTTTTCAGAATCTTTCTGCAATTCATACTTTGATAATAATAACAATAATGATGGCATGGAGAGCCTCATATTGTCAAAGATGTATGATAAACTTTGAAACAGGCTTTGCAAAGTAGTACTGTAACTTAATATATCAATCACAAAATGGTCTTTCTAATGGAAAGATACTTTGAAATGGGAGACATTGCACGGAAAAAAATGTGTGGACACCAAGGAAGAAGGGAAGATTTGGTCGATACTGTGTGAAGAGAACAAAATACTCAGGTTAAACATAATTTCCCACAAAAAGTGTTTGCCTGTCTGTTCTGTTTCAGTAATTATTTATACTCAACTACCCACCAAAAAGAAATATAGCACTTTTCAGAGCAGTTTGGGATTGGCTGAAGCAGAAATGTTGTCAGCCTTGATGAGACCACCCAGCATCTCCTGCACGAGTATGTCCTGGGAGCGACCTGGAACGAGCGTAACTTGCAGTGTGAGGTGAGTGAACATTATTGGGACTAAATCCTATGGAATACTAATTCTACTGCCACCCTGATGCCCCAGTCACAAAGAAAAGCCAGAGAAACCAGAGAGCAGAGCAGAGGAATACCTGGAAAAGAACTGCAGTCACCACCTCCTGCGCAGGCGGCAGCAGAGCCGAGGCAAAGGGGAGAGCAGCAGCCTTTCCTTGGCTGGCCCTGGTGACCACCTGCCTGAGCCAAGTGCTCCAGTCCATGCAAGTGTTGTCTGCTCCTCCAAAATAAAGAGCAGCCCATTCTGTGTGGGAGTTCTCCAGAGACACCCCTGCCCATGCTATTAGCATTTCAATAGCCACGATCAAAAAGGAAGCTCTGGGACTGGGTCTGTACAGCTCCAGGTAAAGCCCAAAGCACAGCTCACTGCCTGGCAAACATTTCTAAAGATGCTCTTCAGTAAATAGATGGAATGGTAGAACACTATTATGGAACCCTGGTGCAATTCATCCTTTTGTTGAAATTCTCACCACCATCATTACTCCCAGTACTTTGTCTGAAAACAGCAGGACTCTACAAATTATTGTCTATTTGAGCTACAAAGCTATTTTAGAATAAAATAAAAACCCTTTGAAAAATCCCTAAACCATTTGGAGTTACTTCATCTATATGACAAGTGATTTTTAACTTCCTGGTTCTTGTCCTGGGGAACAAGATTTCTCAGTAGTGTTTTCAGCTGGTGCTTACCTAGAACACTGTACCAGCCCTGTGTTTGCAGGAAACTGTCTCAAATTTGTATAACTGCAAGAAAATCTTTAATGAATAACTACAAAATAATCCTACAGATAGACACATAGATGGATTAAATGCACTAGTACCAGAGACAAATATTGTATTGCAGCTACAGAGAGCAGTGAATCAACAAACAAATATCTATATTGCATTTAACTGTTCAAATGAAAGGGGTCTGAATAGAGCTTTCAGTTAAAGGCATCCCCTAATATTCAAATCCCCACTAGTGATCCCTCTAAATGTTTAAAGTGAGAGTATATCAGTAAAGGTTAGTGGGTTTATTTACTCAGAGCATTGTTCTTCCCAGGCAGAAGTTTTTTAAGCATTTCGGAATTCTCACAAAATTTGGCTACAATTCACACTTTGAGCAAGAGATCAGCTGAAATGAGTAAATGACAACATTTTGGGGGTTTTAATACTTGAGATGTTCATCAGATACATGAAAAAAGAGTGCTAGTGGATATACATCATGTATCTATTAATGATGAAATGTATTCTAGTTACCTGCAGTGTGGGCAGTCTGGATGTTTTTTCTGGACTTCCACACATATTTTTCAGATACTATTTCAAAATCCCTGCTGAATTCTCAGAGACATTAAAAATTGAGATGCCTATCACAAGTGTAGTCATCAGCTTTTGCACATAATCACCCTCTAAGCATGATTAGAAGCCTGTTTCATGCTTGTAATGCAATAGAACTATTGAAAGATGTTAACACACATTTCAGTGGCCATTTATAGATGTTTGCTGTAAATATTCAAGTAATATGACATGATATTAAGTTTTAATTAAAGTTTCCATGAGTTCCATAGCTTTGACATGGTTTGTTCACTTATTTCCACATGATACAAATTCTATTGGCACCTAATTATGAACGACCAGAGACTCGACCGACCTTAGAGTTGTAATTTAGATGATCCTCTGTAGCAAGAGATTTTAGACATGGAGGAGAAGGGTTGAAATCAAGCAAAACTTCACTGAAAGTGTGAGAAAGTTTAGGAGAAGAGCAGGACTGGAACTGGTGCAGTTTTCCTGTATTTCTCACAACAGGGCATGCCATTTCTAGAAGGAATTAAATTATTCTACATTATACAGCAAGTGATAGCATGGAGATGCTATGGGATTAGAAGATCTTTGATTTTAAATTGTTACTGAGCAGCTAGAGACCAAAATATTTTAATGTTTATTCTGGGCTCAACTCAGAGATGTCACAGTGCCACATGTCTCTATTGCAGAATTCCTATCACAGTGAAGCAGACCTTCTCTGGACACGACCCCTTCTGACTCAGAATTAAGGTAAAAAACTGCTAAACTGCATGGATGAATTCCCACACAGGCCTGGATTTATAAAGGGATCTGATACCTAAACTGCAATGAATTTAGAATCTTAAAATCACAATGATCTGTATTACAGAAGTGAGGAATTCCACTCTTTAGATCTGTCGAGTCAATGCCTCTCACAACTGTTATTTCACTTTTCTGAGAAGCACAGTTTTTTATCTTTTTCCCATGACTACAAATCTCGGTTTAGGACACAGCCAGGAGCAAAAAGTAGCAGAAAGTTTTTCCTTTGATCCTGCTGCTATTAGGAGATACTCCCAACAATAGCACAGACTTTTGTTTGGGGCTTGCAGTCTAAGCCCAAAGAGATACAGATGTTTTGGGATAACACTGATAGCTGCAGGCTCACAGTTGGAGGTAGACCCCTTCTCTAGTTCCATATAACATTTGTGTTCACTATATTTCAAAGTGAATTCTGTAACTTTGTTTATAATGCTGACAGCAGTTCAGGAATGCCCTTTTTCCTGGGTGTAGGTGTTTACTGTTGGCAGTAAAACACCAGTGACATAAATTAGCTGATTACAGAAAAAGGAAAGAGCTGATTCAGTAATATATTTCCAAAGGTCAATGAAAATCTTCACTTTCCAAATCCCTTCAATCCTTATTGACACTGTTTGGGGCTGCTGTATTGTACTACCTGCTTAAACTGTCTGTCTTTAGAAAAATATCATGTGTACTGATAGCTCAGTGAAAATGTGATATCCAAGGTTTGGGAGTTCACCTGTAGTCCCACACCCCCATGTCATGCCTAACTCCTGCAGGTATGGTATACACTATTTAAGATAAATTAAAATTAAGACAGTATCAGCTGTCTTAATAAACAGTTTGGATGCTGCTTTATAATCTGTCAAGAGGGGAAAAAAAAAAGCAAAAAAGAAAAGAAAGCTTGGGGTACCTGGTACGAATTCACACAGCTTTTAAGATTTTGGTAATTTTGTGTCATAGAGTAATTCTGCCTTCAGATGCATACTGGCTGATGTTGATGTCAATGGAACTGCACTTATTCCTTAAAGATCCCCCTTTGGTTGTTTAAATGGTTATAAGATCAGAATATTTGCCTTAATTCTTAAATTCCTCTCCCTGGTACGTACAGTACATGGAGATCCTTCTCTAAGCTTCTCCTTCCTGATTTCAGGAATAACTTCCCCCACACATTTTTATTTTAAAATGTAATCAACAGAAAACTACATGGCAACCCTGGATTTTGGAGCCCTTAAAAGCTTATCAGGCTGAGAGATTTCATTTCTATATGTACCATACTATAAAGATGGCAATACTTAAGCTGTTTGTTAAGTTCTGCTGTCTAAAATTTAAATATGAGGGAGGTCTTGTCAGAAAAGTCTCTTGACTAAGATTTACTTGCTCAACTGCTTCAGAAAATTTTACACTTGTTAATCTTCCAGGAGTACTAAAAAGCTGATTTTGTCTCTGACATTTGGAGAGGACACAGAGGGATGGGAAGAATAAGTTTTAATGAGATTTCCTTGTGGGATGCAGTTATGATTCTGGTATTTATTAGTGGGCATTTATTTGAATATGAAAAGCAGCCCATTATAAGACTGAGGTGATTGAATATATATCCTTTGCTCCACATGCTGTCATTCAAAGTTGTTGTCAGTTATATAGAGGTTGAGGAGTTCTTTTCATTTGGTTGTGAGGAGTTTTTTTGCTTTTTGTTGTGGTGGTTTTCTTCCTGGCGGGAGGAAGAGGGAAGAATTAACACATCATGAAATAAAGTATTGTCTAAGAAAGAAATTATTTTCAGGTTTCCTAGAACACCATTGAATAGCTGTGATGTTCAGCATTTTTCATCTGTTGCTTTACTGTTTAAATTACTTTTTCAGTTATTTGAGTTTATCTTTACCAATCTTTGTCTTAGGAAAATTCAAGTTGCAGGAGGGGAAAAAGCCATTATATTACTGTGGAAAAGTAGTATTTCAGAGCATTCAAAAAAAGGGACAGCACCAGAAATACACTGCTGTCAGTTATGTTGACTGTTCCAGATTCTCATTAGTCTCATGTTTGCTGTCTAGCCAATGTCTAACTGACCTGGCTAATTTTATTGTAATAGGTATCAAATCAGTGAACTAACTGGGTTTACTCCAGTGTATCCCATGTCCACTGCAAATATTGTGTGTAAGCACAGCCCACTGCACATTTCGGATTCCCTGGCAAGGTTTTGATTTATTCTGAGTTTTCTAAAGATGATGGCATCTTTTGAACAGAATTCCAGCATGCCCATCTCCTGGTGGTTAACAAGAATATCTCTAAATAATGAAGGCTCATGTAGATTACAGTTAGTCACACTAATAATAAGAGTGTATGTAATCAAGTATATCCAAAGTAATCTCTTAATTTTAAAAGGAACTGGAATTTAACCCTGTTAGGTGAAGAGACCCTGCAGAGGGCAGTATTATACCCTCACCAAAAAGGTCTTTCACTCCAGATGTTTGGCAACGTGATTATCAGGTCCTTTACACCAATAGAATAATGACTCCACTGAAGCCAAGGAAATTACATCAGTGTACAGGCCCAGTGTTTCCAAATCACTGCATAAACTTGACAGATAGGAAATCAATAGCACACAATTCAATCATACCATTAAGCTGCTTGACAGAACGTATATATGAACAATTGATGAACCCAGTATTAAATGAAAGGGTTTGGCACTATATGACTAAGTGTATAATTGATAATTATTGATTGCCATATGAAAACATTAAAGCACATTCAATACTCCGGGGAGAATGTGTCAAGAGGTGACACACAGTACAGATGAAGGAGGAAGGAAGGCTCTCTATATTAACAGAATAATATATTTAAAAGAAGTTTTCTGTAGCCCTTTGCTTATTTCATTCCACTGCTTGTTTGTGTATTTTGCTTATTTTTGTGTTATTTCCAGGAATGGTAAAAACCCTCACAAAAACAACCTCCTGCTGAGGTAAACAGACTTAGAAATGTAAACAGAAAAACACCAAATAGTTTCCTCATCAGATTTGATTTGTAAACTACAGAACTGGTTTGAGCACTTCTTGGAGACACCATGGGCTGTGGAGAGGGATTATGGAGTGAAGGTTTGGCTGCTGGAGACACTTCCCACTTGAGGAGAGCAATGACATTTGATTTCCAGGACAAACGCTGTGTCATGAGTCAAATAAAATTAAACTTCAATAACAAATGAATAAGGCTAATAATAATTATGTTAGTGTGGTTATGGAATTCCCCAGGTATTAATATTTCTTCTGTTTTCAAAACACACCATAGAGAAAAATTATCTTTCAGGTAGATATAATGTTTTTAAATCTGTAGAGTCAAAATCGTATTTCAAGAAAAGATCCTTTTCCTCTAGCTATTCACTGAAAAATCAGTACTTATAGATAAAAAAATTGCCTCATTTGTGTTTCAATAATTCTGACACTGTCATTAGAATCATGACTAACAAATCCTTTCTTTCTTAGACACAATTTGCAGTAGTGAACAAGAGGTAATTATTGAGTTTTGCCTACCCATTGTAATGTTTAAGTACCTCTGCAAAGAGAGAGAAACAAATGTATTTATAAATTAAACTTCATTTTGCACCTCAGTGGCATTTACAGACTAATATAATTGAAAGTTATTTGCAGAGACTAAATTCACAAAGTGGTACTATAAAAATATTTTCCTTATTTGGAGGTAAATGATGATATAAACATCTGTTAAATGTACTCTGCACTACTATTATTGTTGCAGAACAGAAAAGCTCTTCTGTACATGCCAGCTGATGGAAATGGTTCCACTGTCACCATTTACAACAAAAATGGAGATGGCCAGACCTGTTCATTTTCCCTGGGATACTCAACTGTGGCTTTCGTTTTTGCTGCTGGGCCTTTCCTTATCCTGGCTGCAAATTCAGTCAAATGTTGAAAGTGTGCCCTCCAACCATTTGAGATGCAGTCCCAGCTGCAACTTCACTGTGCTTATCAGAGGGAAATCCAGAGGACATTTAAAATGAGAAATTCTCGCCAACTTCCTGAGCATAGCTAATTTTAAATTTCAGGCATGAAATAAGAATTAAAGGATGTCATAGCACAAGTCACAGTACAACACTAAAATAATCTAGGTGAGGGTGTTCCATTTGCTAAACAAGCTGTTTCTCATTGATAAACTTTGAGACAGTCAGTTCCACTTTGGCACACACGGGAAGAATACACATAAAACTTTTAAATTACAGTGAAGAATCGTGTAAAAAATTATACAGCCCAGCAGGAACCAACTGTAGGAGGACTTTTGCTTTGTGCATGGTCGCTGGTTGTGATTTGGTTTAATTAGCACCAATATGAATGGCAGTGGAACTTCCAAAGGTTAATGGAAGCAAGGTCTGAATAAAACACCTTCCAGTTTGGCCTGTGGCTGAAAGGCTTCCATCTGCAGCTGGCACCTGCCATCCTGCAGAGCTTTATTGAACATTAAAATCAGTGATAATCACAATAACAAAATCAGTGATAATGGTATCAATATGGAGGATCAGTAACACTGACACCTCTGCAGAGCACTTTGAGGTTAAGGATTACTTTACTTTCTTTCAGGTGATGGTTTGTCTGCTATTGGCCTGTTGGGTAGAGTTTCAATCTGCTTTTTGACACCTCAGAGATCTTTTTCCTGCTCCATGGATAACCTTACTTGATCCACTAATCCACCCTTTGCCACCATCACAGTGTTAATTGATTTGTTTGTGTGTTTTGGTTGTAATACATGAAAAGCTACAGGTGGCAGTCCTTGTCTGTAATGACTATTGATTATTTTTCAGTATAGTCAGAAATAGCATGAACCTGCTGACCATAATATTTGTGGAACTGAGACTTAAAAAGAAAGGCAACTTTGAAAGGAACTCAGTATTAAGTTTACATTTACCTAAAGATTTCTGAGAAATGACTTTAACATCATGAATGCTTTTCTTTACCTTCTCTGGAGTTTTAGTATTAGAGTATTTTCCAAGTAAAAGTGCTAATTAATTTATCTGAGGTAGAATGAAAAAGAACAAGTCTGTATATATTTAATTTTATAATTTTTCAACCTAAGATTTTCTTTCCATTTCAGATTTATACTAATTAAAGAAAAGTCTAATAATCACCTCTGCTGCATCTCTTGCTAAAAGTATGAGTGAGAAAATGTTGGTTAGGTTGGTTGTCTGTTGGGGGATTGTTTCTTTACTATTACTTTTTAAAAAATTGGTATTATATATATTAAGCTATAACTACCTAGCTGTTATCCTTACTGCTTTCTCCTTGAGTTATTAATTTTTGTCCAATTAGCTAATATTCCTCTGTGTGTTCGTGCTCCTTCCAGCTCAAGGTTTTCTCGTGTACTCTTTTTTCTGTAGCTTTGCTTCAGGACTGTTGAGGTTGTTCATCGTACACGGCTAACGAGGACCCATTTTCTCTGTCTGGCACTAAAACTTGAGCAGCAGGGATGTGAACCAGGCTGCCACACAGCCAAGGGATCAGCATGGTGGATTTATCCAGGAAAACCACAGAGACTGATAGTGGTGTTTGAAGAAGGAGTTAGATACTGTATTTTATATATATATTATATATATGCAGTAGCAGAGTCTTACTATCAACAAAAACAGTAGATAGAAGCTGCTTAATTTTTGGGATCCATGGAAACAAGGACCAGAAAGACCATTTGGTCATTGAGTCCAACATGTGCTGTTGAAGCAGAGGTACAGAAACACTGTGGTAGCCACAAATTTAAAGCAAAACTTCTCTTTATGACTCCCCTAATGATTCAGAAAATGCAGCTATCCTTGTTCTTATTTCCTCCCCCTCCCTTCTTTATTTAGCTGCCTATAATCAGCTATAATCCATTATAATGAGGAGAAAAGCAGGTTGTGTACAACCATGTATGGATAGAGAGATGTCCAATCTAATTTCCATGTGGAGCAGTGCTAATCTTCAAGGACTAGAAATATTTATGTTTTTTTCTCTGCATTGATTTTCTCAGCTTTCCATTGCTACATTACTGAAGAGGTGATTTAAAGAAATTTTGCACTTCTGGTTTGCTTTCCAGACACACATCAGAGTCATAATGAGTGTTTTACAGATTGACAAACCGAGCCCAGGCAAGTGAGTTATTCCAAACTGTGCAGTGAGGGACAGAACCCAGGTTTTCCTGGCTCACAGTTCATTGCTCAAAGCACTGTGTAATGCTCAGTTACTTTAGAGGATACCTTTAGATGGCAGAAAGTAACCAGAGTAGAACAGCATCTCCTCCTGCTATTCATGTGCAATGTGTGCAGTCAACCTCTCCATTTTCTCATTCCTCAGGGGGTCCATCATCTCTCACCTCTTGTTTGGCAGACCCTACACTAAGTGATGCTGCCCAGGGTTAAGAGAAAAGGAAGAAAAGAACTAGAGAGAAGGGATGGCAGCTGTGTTACAAAAGGGAACTATAGCAGTCTTTTTGAGTCTACAAAGTGTTCAGCATTCACACTTTACATTTTAGAAGAAACTTTTGTCATGTCTATCACAGAGACACCACAGGCAAGGAAATGAGGGAAAAATAATAATTAAAAATGCTTGCTCTTCAGGACATGGCTGAGTTTGTTTTTAATCCTAATTTATTTTGGCAATTTTATTTTTCCTGTAAATATTATTTCATTATTTATGATGTTTATAATGTAGGAATTCAGCCTGTGATCCCTCTTCCCCAAAGTTCAGCCTCACTTACACTTTGAATAAACTCACTTATATCCAACATTTACAATTTGCCAGTTAGCAGCTGTATGAATAATGGCAATGATGGCTGAAAGAGAAATTCCTTCAGCAAGGAATGTTGAAAGGATAGTTTCTGAGAGAAAACATGGGAAAGATGTAAATGCAGGTCTCAACTCTTACTCACCACATCTTATTACAGACATTCTGAGCAATTTTCATGAGGTTTTTCATGTCTTTATTTTCTAATATATCACTCAAAGGCAGAACAGATTAAGTGGTTGCAAGCAGAAATTTGGTGGGTGATTTTTAATGGGAGTAGCTTAAAGAGATTATACTGTAAATTCACTTTCTACCTGACATCAGGAACATCTTTGTATCAATAAGTATTAAATGGCTGCACATATATAGGGAAGGCTGCTCTCTGCCTCTCACCTTAGGTTGCTGGGTAGATTACATTTTAGAGTTGTAGAACCCTTTTTCCTTCTCTTTTTTTTTCCAGTTGTGACAGAATCCACCCAACAAATACCTTCAAAAGTTGGGGGGGTTGATAAGGGCTGTCAGTAAGAAATACAAAGTGATATTATTGAATCAAGCTTGGATGAACTGCACTGACAAACACAGAGGGAAGTTATTTCCCCATTATATTTTTATTCATTTGTGGCTGTCTTCAGTTTGTAATTTACCTTTTAGGAGAGCCTGGGTTTCTCTCTGGGAGCCTCCCTGACAGGATTTGTCTCAGTGTTGTCAGTGGGGTACTGAGGTTCCAGATGAAGAACAATTTTGCCTGTGATTGGTGAAATCATTAGGATGGGATCCAAATCTGGAGGAATTGAAAATGAGGAAGAAACTCAGGCTGGATGTTTGGGGCAGAACACCAGGAGCAGTTCAGGAAACACCTACAGCAGGTCAGCTTTATATAATAGAATTTGCTCCAAATTCTTATATTAATTGTATAGTACTAGTGCACTCCTCCCACTTCACAAAATATTTCATTTTATGATATGAAAAGTAAAATTCTATTACATGCATCTGAGAACAAGCAATCCATATAATTTTACAATGATCAGTCAGAAAGAAGCTGTCTATTTCCATAATTTCCAAAGGAAATTTTGCTCTTTTATTTGCACATTGATTAGAAAAAAACCTACTGAAACAATAAAAAACCCAACCAACCAACCCAACAACAGCAATAACAAAACCCAACACTCCACCCTCCCAACCCAAAAAAACCCAAACAAAAATACCCCACCAAAAACTCACAAAAAGAAACAAGCAAAAAAAACCCAAGAAAAAATTCTTAATTTTTTTTATGATCTATTATCAATGGTATCCTAAAATCTTTCCTTCCATTGCAAATGCAGAATATTTTCCACCTCAAAGTTATTCATACACATATGTAATAATTAATGAGATTTTAATCATGTTAAGCCCCTGAGTTTGAAAGAACAGTACACTGTTTCTAGATTTATGGTATATATTTATTTTTTATTTGCAGCTTATTAGAGTAGGAATTTAAACCTATTGTCCCTTCTCTGACTTAGTGTTCCCTAATTCTCTGATGGGCTCATCCTCCTGCTGGTTAAGTTTTATTTTGACTGGATGAAACAAAACAATCTCTCCCATGAGGAACTCATTCAACAGAGGCACTGGAAACCCTCTCCCATATTTTTTCCCTGCTCCAGAACACAGCTCTGATCCCCTCAGACAGGACTGAACTTAGTTTTCTCCTCTTAAGATAACCAACTTCATCACCCCAACCTCAGAATTATGTCTCCTGCAGCATCAAAATGGGACTAAGTTTTCTAAAGCTATAAATAGGCATCTGCAATTACATCATGCATATGCATTAAAATAATTTTTGGCTCATATGTCCCCCTAATTTTCAAAAAGATAATAAAAAAAACATACACCATGCTCTGCAAAAGCCTCAGCCTGACTCTTCTCCTTAGAGCTTTTTTTCCCCTGACTGATAGAATTTTGAAAGAAAACAAGACATTACAGAAAAATATGATGAATATGTATCATCATTTTATGAACTATAATTCACAAGTTTTCAATAGCTTCCTATTTTAAAACAAAACAATCAAAAAAAAAATAAAAAGAAGGAAAAAAAGCATACTTGAAGAAGTAACAATTAGCTATTATTGACCAAGGTGGAGCCAAAGAAACATTAGGCAAAAGACAAAATTTTAAATCAGGGAAATAATAATTGAATGACCTCTGCATGAAAAACTGTGCCATAAATTATCTTTACACTCTGTGGAAACATTCTCCTTTGCCTTTAGAGTAAATCAGACAATTTTCAGGCCAAACCAATTTTCTAAATCATAATTAGACAAGAGGCTAAAATAGGTCTTTGTAATGGAAGTGGGTTATAAATTTAACATGATATCCATAATTCATCCCTGAAGAAAGGTCCTTTACATTCTGAAAGCTTGGATAATATAACTTAAAGAGCTGGCCTGCTAAATGGTGTAACAGTCTATCTTGCTTAGTTTACTTTAGAACTTTGATTCTTACTGTGCTCAGTTCTTTTCCCAGTGGGAAAGCTGGATTCTTAAACCTCTCTCTCACACTTATTAAAATAATTCCCTCCTCACCAGGACATCAGCCTTGGGCATGCCCAGGTCCTTTGCTAATAATTTTGTCTTTTTCAGTCCTTAGATGAGTTCTGAATTATAATTGACTGGTAGAAAGCTTAATTTTTGTATATACACACACAAATGCTCAAAATACTCTGCTGAAAGAGGGAGAGAACATCCACTGCCATTCAACAGCACATTAGGCATTGAGTGTACATAAAAGAGTGGGAAAGAGATGTTTCAGTGACTATGACAAATCTGTCAGGAGGCAAGTATATGCTTGCAAAAAGCTGTTCAAAATGTGAGTTGCAAAAAATATATATATTTTACACAGCAAAATTAAAAAATCTTGATATGTCACCAAGCAGTCAATTGAATTTTCAGGTTTCTTTCAATATCATGTCAACCTCCTGACCATTAACATTAGAACTAAGTCATTTAAAGCATTTATTTTTCGTTGCAGTTTTATTAGTTTTTCAAGTAAAGCAGAGATGAAAGGAATGTTCTCCATAAAAAGTTACCAGGGAAATTTTCCAAGAATTTTTAGAAAGAATATTGACCTTCATTGAGCTGCAGTTTCTGTCACAGTGCAGAAAAATCTCTAACATTTTTATTTTCACAGCACTGCTTCCACTGTCTCAGGTACCAATCAGAAGTTTCTACAGTGCATGAAATAACTCTGACAAGCTGTTGTCCAAGGCCCAAATTAATTGCATTTGCAAAACTACACCACCACCAGTGTAAGAAAGTCTCTTTTACAGTAGATTCTAAATCTGCTGCCAAATGACACAGTAATCCTCAACAGAGACAATCATTCCTCACCCTAACACCACTGCAGCAGTGAATAATCTGCTTACAGGATCCTCCGTGGGATGTCACGATCAAAACCTTTGGCCCAAACCACCGACCACTTGCTTCACTCTCACAACAGATTTGCTGAGCCCGTTCCCTTTCTGACCTTATTTCCAGGAGCTGTGTTTCATCATTCTGGTGTGATTCTAGGCCACGGGCAGGAGTGGCCCCATGCCAGCATTGTTTGTCTCACTCAGGGCTGCTTTGAGAATGTTGAATCAACATCTAATTGAGCAGACAAGCTGTCTCTATTTGCCCCTACGTATCCATTTGTGGTTTTCCATCCTCCCGCAGAAAGACTTTCTCATAACAAGCCTTTGATTAGATTGCAAGCTCTTAAAGTCAGGTATTGTCTTTCTGCTAACTGTGTGTACAGATCAACTTCAATAAGGCCCTGAAACTTGTTTGGCCTTTGGTCAATTCTGAGATGGGAACAGATGATAAGTTTATCCGACTCCTGACTTCCAACACTTTGTTTTTGCTCTGCAACACATGAACGCTGCCACTGCTGCAGCATTTCTTCCTTTCTGCTGTAATTGTCTTCCCTTGCTTATAACCTAGTGAATAATATATGCTCACATTAGAGTGTTTGGCCCTGTGGGAGGACGTTCCAGTCACCTCAGTGTTTTTTCAAACGTGCTGCTGTATGTGACACTATGAGATAAAGTAAGTAAACAACCAGATTGCAGTTTGAATGGGTGCCACAGCTCACATCTACAAATGCCCAAATAGAATAAAGAACCTTTCTGGTCAGCACCCTACATTTGATAATTGGAGAAGTATCTTGCACTTTAAATCTTTTGATTTGAGGGTTTTGCAGAACAATAAAATGAGGATTATTAATGCTCTCTGAGCATTTTACACACGAAAAAAGTGAGGTCCTCTGAGGTAAAATGACTCATACAAGGTCACACAGGGAAACAGTAGTAAAAGAAACACAACTTGGCTTGTATTGCTATCTGGAATTAACCCTATACATAATAGATGAAATTCCATGGAAGTCAACAACCCTGAGATTTCACTTGCCATGGTTGCAGGGCAGGAGGGCGAGTCACAAGCTGTTTGCAATTACCTCAAGGTGCAAAGCCTGTTACAAAAATCAGGTAATGTGGTTGCACAAGATCTACAAAGGCAAAAAGTGTGCTTAAACCTGAAAATATGAAGGCTTATGCCTGCAAATATCAGAGCATGATGGAGGGAATGTGACCCTTGGGTGAGTAACCTCCCCTTCACATCACACACCGAATTTGCCCCGCGATTGGAGGCAGAAAACTCAAGGACAAAGGGAGCAAGGAGTGAGCCATTTGGCAATCTTATCATGTAGCTGCTGCAAAATATTCCCTGCAGTGTAGAATTGTTCAAAGTTGCACATGCTGCGTGTTGCTGAGTGAGAAAACTAGCTGCCTTGTGCTGAGGTGGATGGAAAAGAGAAAGGAACTCGGTGACCTGTTAATAGGCACACGGCGTGTGGGCTCTGCTGCCTGCAACTCCCCGTGCTGGGGATCAGCTGCGTCCTTTTCAAACCAGATGCTGCCCAAATTTTACTGATTGCTGCAATGGTTTTGAGTCTGGGAGAGGAGCAGTTTTTAAGCGTTTTTCAATGGCAAGTGACTCCTGCACCTCTCGACAGGAACAACTTTCTTCCTGCTCTGTTCCTTCTTTTCATCCATAGATTGACTGTTAATTAAATCAAATACAGCACTCCAGCAAAGATGGCTTTGAAATCCAATACTACAAATAACAAACCTAAAACACATACTCAAGGCTATTTTTAAATTTTGCTCCCTAATGATTGTCAGCTATGAAATACTTTTGTATGCCTTTAAAAGCCTTGATTTTTGAAAATGCTGAGAAAATATAATTTCCACTTAGATGAGGTTGGACAGAGCAGGACTATATTTTCTCCACATATTGAAAAACTAGGAAATCAGGAACCTCTGCACAAAAAAAGGAAAAGTGGGCCTAGTGCTCTACTTGGGCACACACCCTGAGATCATCCAGGAGAATTTCAAAGAATGACAAGAAATATCCACCTGTAGATGTGTTATTAGGACCTCAGCTTTCTAGTGGTTGGTTTTCTCACCGGTCTGAAAGGCTGTCAAAGAGTCCAGTGGTGAGTGTAATGTTCTCTTAGCTTCACTACAGGAATATCTGCTGAGTAATAGCTACAGAAAATATTGACACAAGGAGATTTTTTCCTGGGTGTTTTTCTTTCGGTTTAGATGCTGCTACAGATGGGAAAAACCCCTAAAAATTTAAATATAAAAATACCATAAAAATAACTGCGTAACTGGAATATTGTAGACTGGAAAAGTGTTTTTAGAAATAGATTTCTTGTTGCTGCGTTTTGAAATCTTTATAAGTAGGGTCTAGTGAACACAAAGAAAACAATTAGTTAAAGGCTAAGATACATTTAAAACATAAGGTTGTATCACTGCATAATCTTTGTATACAAATAAGTACAGAATAAGTGGTAATATGTCATGGAGGTAGCAGCTACAGTTGTGAAAAAAGGAGCAAAAATCCCATAAATGAACAGGATAGGCAGCCTGTTGTTGTATGATATCAGTACAAAACCCTTTTTGCAGCTGTCTATCTATATATCTTTCCCCACCAAATTACAAGGATCTCACACTTTAAATAATCTTAATTTTTTTTACATGAAAGAAGAAATCCTAGTTCCTTAGGGAACACAGCACAGCACAGTGTGAAAAATAACATCTCATGACATGCTAATGGAGAGTAAATTTAGCATTAATACCTTTTTTTAATGAGACATAGTTGTTGTTTTGCTCATTTCAATGTTGCATCATGGAATGTTTTATTAATGTTTTTCATAAAATAATGTGGGGCATTTTTAATATTTTTAATAATAGTGTGCTGAATTTGGATAGTTTCATTTGCAATTTAAGCAATGCTTTGTTCTGATGAGATCTCTGGAGGTGGTTTTGACATTTAAAAGTGATGTGAAGAGATTCAAAGTGATTAAAGCTGTCAAATGTTACCCTAATTGTGTGACTGCAATCTTTTCAGCCTCTTTCAATGAGTGTATACATTATACACGCTGCACAGCACTTCTGTTTAGATTGAGGTTTTTTATTAATGCCATCCTGATTGACAGAAATTATTGCAAGATCACAAGTGGAACTAAATTAGTTTGCTGCTGCATTCAGGCAACATGCATAGCCATGAACTTTTAAGATGCAGTTATCTACTTAACACAGTCCTTCCTCCTTCCCCCCCAACACCCCCAAATATTATTATAGTGACACATGTTATCTTTCACATTTACACTGTCATACTGCTTCATAGGAATAAAAAAGTTCTGCCCATATTAGAATTATTTTAACCTTCAGTTTGTATTCAAAATGCTGCTTGACAGGTCATTTATTTTAAATATGGTTCCTAGCTAAGAAAAGTATTAGATGTATTCTAATTAATTATGAACAAGTCAGATTTTCCTGACTGATATTTTATTAACATCTTGCTATGTATTCATGGAAGATGTAATACTTATTGATACCTTCTTGTCTATTAAAAATAAGAAAGCTTCAAACCCACTTTGATATCTTTAGATATTCATGTCTTAGCTATCTGAAATAGTATTATTCCAATTATTTGAGAATATTTGGATATGGAGTGGGGATTTTTAAGGTAATTAAGTCCAAATAAAGTACTGCCTTCATAGAATTGTCTTGCTGCACCAGCGGGAATAAAAGTTAAAAATATCCCCTCAAATGAGATGTTTCTTGAGGTTTTCTCAATCTTGCAGAATACTTGGTGATGCTGCTGGTATGGTTTAAAAACCTCTATGTCACAACTGTTCAAACAACCACAATAAAATAAAAAATAAAGAGCAGAAATCTTGAAGCTCCTATCTCACATACCCTGCTCAGCCATGCTGGCTTGAGGAGCTGAGCAAACATTTAGGCTCAAAAAGAAATCAAAATGAACCTGAATACTGATGATGACAGCAGTAATTGCTAAGACAAGATTATCTCAACTGAAAATATAGTAGGGGGGACATCACACTGCAGAGGAAGTTTTTAATGGGCTCAGAAGTCTAGATCAAACAATCTAACAGGAAGGAAAGGGCAGTATTTGTTAATATAACAATTTAAAAAAAATGAAAGAAAGAAGAGAGAAAGAAAAATTAAAGAAAAAAGAAAGAAAGAAAGAGAAAGAAAAATGAAAGAAAGAAAGAAAGAAAGAAAGAAAGAAAGAAAGAAAGAAAGAAAGAAAGAGAGAGAGAAAGAAAGAAAGAAAGAAAATGAAAGAAAGAAAGAAAGAGAGAGAGAAAGAAAGAAAGAAAGAAAATGAAAGAAAGAAAGCAAAAAAAGGCAAGAAAGAAAAAAGGTAAGAAAGAAGAGAAAGAAATCTGGGAAAAGCAAAATTTGAGTATAACTACTGCAGGAATATGTTGCAAAGAAGCAAAGACACACAGCACACAGATCTTCAGTTTTCTTTATGCAGAGGGTGGAATGCCTTTCAAATGAACATTTCATTCATGCCTTTCTTGCAGGTGGGATGAACACAGTGAACAGGTGTAGGGGCCATCACCTTTCATTTTCTGCATTATTTTTATTTTTAAAAAAACCCAAAGAAATATTTATGGAGCCTGATTCTCAGTAGCACCAAGCTATGAGGCAAACAATGTTTTAAAAACTGCCCACCAGGTGTTACAAAGAGATAGGAGGGAATTGTCCAAAAGAACTTTCTTTTTCCCTTGAGTTGCCCAGTTAGATTTGTTTGCAGCTTCCTCCAGCTCAGTGACTCATTGTTATGTGGCTGCAGAGAATAGAAGAATTAACATTTGAAATGTTAATTGTTTTAGCAGCAAATTATTGCATTGCTTGCTCATTGGTGGTGATTTATTTTCAGCCTGTTTTAGTGCCATGTTTTGCATTGAGGGAATTATTCGTGTCATTGATACCTTTGGAATGTTGCACACTTTTCAGTCATGTTGCAGTCTCTTGACAACATTGTTAAGAATTAATTATAATTCATAATTATAATGGTTAACAATAAAGCTCAGGTTTCGATGGCTTTAATGCCTGATGAGGGTAAGTAATAGAGTTGGGTGAATAATTCATAGGGAATAATTTATTCAGTGAATTTGCCAAATAATGTCTGCAAATAGTTCTTTAGCTTGTTTGCAAGCAGTTCATTGTCAGTATTCCCACATCTGAAATCTGAGCTCATTAGAATGGACACATGCTCTTTATGGTGTTTTCCTGCTCTCTGATGGTAATTCTAGAACAGAGTATTTTAATTTACAGAACTGATCCTTTGCTTTCTGCAAAAAGTTTCCCAGGATATTCTTTAAATTGAGCAGCAAAGCAATTGTCTAAAGTGCCTTTACACTGAAGATTAAATTAGAGGTATTTAGATAACTATTTTCTAAATTAGTTTTTAATTTTTTGTTTAATTATTTAAGAATTATCGTGGTTTTTTAAAGCACAACTGACTCTTCTCATGGTGTTCCTTTAAAGTAGAAGCTGTAGTATTGTCTGCCTGTAACTATGACGTGGGGAGGCAGAAGACACATGGGATCAGTGAGTTAAGCTTAACTAAACTCTGTCCTTGATGAACGTTTTAATTAGCTCCTCATAAGCTGCCTGTGACCACATTATTTCACACAGAACCACAGAAAAGGTGGGAAAGGACCTCTGAGATCATCAGGTCCAACCCTAATCACATGAATGGGTAAATCCCCCAAGTTAAATCACCCTCTGACGGGTTAATTTGTCCTTGTCCTTCGGGCTGCAGTGAAAGCTTTTCCCTCAATTTCCCCCCCCCCAGTTCTCTTTTAAATGAACATAAATCTGCTGAGGGGTTGAATGTAGCTCCACAGTGACAGAGCCACTTAAAAATGTGGGAAGAACCACACCTTGCTGAATATTCTGGCCTAAGCAGCAACCAAGAGCAGATGTTCAGGGAGGAATACAGAAAATTGAGGAGTACAGAAGGTTTAATCCCTTCTCTGTTCTCTCAGCATTCCCAGCTTCCTGAGCTGGAAGTCCATTGCTAAATTCCACTGGTAATTTTCCTAAATAGTTGCCCAGACTGGCAACCAACAAGTTTATACAGCAAGAATTATTCAGTTCTCAATGAGTTTACACCCTCAGCACTCTCAGAAGTTTGCAAATCCCTCAAAGTTATCACATCTATTTCTCCCATACCTGAATAATTTCTATGATACTCACTGAAATTGTCCATCCATTGGGCAGATGCACTATCAGACAGCTTGATTCTGCCTTACAGATACTGAAAAGGTCTTTATGATATAATAAAGAAAGCTTTTTAATCTTAACTACCACTTCCTCCTCACCTGTAGGATTTTATGAAGGCAAGCAGACTGCTTGAGCCATCTGAGGGAAAATCCCACCCAAGCTCTTTACACTCCAAGATTGCTTCTATGTTAGTGACTATTCAGAGTTCAAATGGGAAAAAAAATGAAAGATGTAAAAAATCAAATAAACTTTCTTTGTGAACCATATTGTTTACACTGTAACAAAAAACCAAAATTCTTCTCACAAGGATGTGAAATGACACTACTTTCTTTTGGAATTATATTGCATAATAACTAATCATAGAATTTTCTGACAAACTCTTGACTTTGCACCCAATTTTAATAAATGGGCAATAAAGTTTGTCTATTGGGAAATATGTAACACTCTTCTTTAGCTGGAGTAAAAGAATTAGTACTTTATCCCAGTAATATCTACGAAGTTTTGGAAAAGGCAGGATAAGACTACAATGATGATTATTAGGTCCTGCCTCAGGCTGCATGTATTACATGGGGAAAAAAAACCCTAGAAGAAGAAATAAATGTTCAACTGCTACTGATTAACTTTTCCTAGGCACATATGTACTTCAGGTGTGTTTCCCATACTCCTGTAAATATGTGGGGATGTTTATTTGGATGTGAAGTCGCTGAACATGGAATAACTTCAGGAGGTGTGGCTGAAGGAGTCTGAGGGTGCTTAGTCCTTGGACATGGTACATTTGAAAGGGCACCACCTCAGCTCTTCCACCAGAGCTGTTCCCTTGCTGTTGAATGCCTCACCCACCAAAATTGCCATTCTGAGGTAAAATTCTGACAAAAAAGATCATGTTTCAGTCAAGGACTGAGAACTTTAAAGGTTCAGCCCTTGACAATCATTGAGAGATTTTCAGATCTTGGCATCGTCCATCACACAGGGTATAACAGTCCTGATATCCTGCTCTTCCCAAAGTATAGAGATCCATCAAATAAAATGCCAGTTTGGGCTGAATCTGAAGACTTACTTAAGGAAAAAAAGGGGGGGGAAAAAAAGAAAAATAAGGAAAACAAAAAACCCCCACCAATCCTATATACTTTAGAACATAATGCCTTAGAGAAATGAGAAAAGAGAAATGGGATGATGACTGATGAAGTCCTTTTAATCTATCCCCAATTACCTGGGAAATTTGATTTTTCTAATAGGGAACCAACATAGACCCTGTGTCACTCACGGTGCAGATGGCTGTGAAAATGTGAAGTCTATTCATTTAATGCAAAACCAAATCCTCATAACAATAATTCAGAAGATGGCAAAAGAAGCATTTGCTACATATTAAACTGCACTTTCCCAGAAATACTTTGTTTAGCTGTTGAACATACCCAGGTAAGAATGTACATTTCAGATTAGCAGAATCCATTGTTTGAGTAATTTGAAAGGGGGGTGGGATGGGTGACCTTTAGAATTAGATAATTGATCCAGCAAAAATTAGATACAAAATACATTGATAGATAAAATCAACATATTTTCCAACAGTTGGAAATTTTTTAAATTTTAAATTTTTAATTTAAAATTTTTAAATTTTATCCTGTTTCAACATGAAAATTGAAATCTGAAAGGATTGAATTTTGGGGGTTCTCTTAGAAGCCTTCTCATTTCTCCTCTCTTACTGCAATGAACCAGCTCTCCGCAAAACCTTCGGGGAGAAAACGTTTTAATACTTTTAATTGAAGCTGACATTTGGGAGAAATGAACTGCTCCCAAATTTACTTGGATATTTATGATATATTTTTAGCACCAGCCATCCCCTGTAACTCAGAACTATCAACATGCATGATTTAAATCCCTGCTGTTTTACCTAGACCCGACTTGACCCTGGAATTTGCGGGCTGGAGGCTACAAGAGGCTTCAGCCCTTCTTGCTGCCTCTCTGCAGCATCTGCCTGCTCTGCCAAGTGCCCTTGGTCACCTGTGCCTCTCTCCAGCTCTGCCTTCCTCCCCCAGCACTCAGAATTATCCTTTCCTGCCTGCTCTGGGAAGTGCCTGAGGATGCTGCTCTCAGCTCTCCTCAGCTTCCAGCCACAGAAGGACCTGAATGGGAAGATGGGGTTGATAGGCAGGAGTAGGAAGACACTGAGTGTCCCAGAATCTCTTTTAAAATAGGGATTTCAAGCTCCTCTTGCTACCAGAGGAGATTTTAGCTCTCTCTTTTCAAGGGTTGTCCACTCTCCTCATCATGGAAGGAGCGTGAATGGTCTGTAAAAAGCAAAGATTTCCAGTGTGTGCCCAAGGGCACCAGTAAACCTTGGGAAGGTTCCAGATCTAATGCAGCTTTTGTCTTGCTTATTCCTTAGCAGAAAAGCAGTCCCTCAGCATGGGATGCACGCAGGTACAAAGCACTGAGGTAGTGGTGAGTCAATGCTTCAGTGTAAAGTAGGTTAGCTGCTATCTCAGATATTCAGAGTAATTTTAGGCCAGTGGGAAAGAAAACTTGGTAAGGGAATAGCTTATTCAGGGCTCTCTACAACAAATGACTGTGAAAAGTTTTTCAGACACATTTCACAGAACAGACCTCGCCTCCTGAAAGCAAACCTGCTCTGCAGACTGGAATCCTGGGGTGCTGTTTAGGCATGCTGCAAATACACACTCCAAAGTATATAGTAATCCACCAGAGAAGGGAGAAAGAGGAGCTGAAAGGCTGGAGGGGGGGAATGAGTCTGGGAAAAGATAATATTTAACACTTGTGTGCAGCGTTTCATTTTCCTTGTACTTCACAAACATTGACTGATTAATAATCTCACAGCAATACACTGAGTTAGGTAGCACATTTCCTTCCTATTATTATCCCCAGTTGGTGGTGGTGGGGAATGTATGGAACTAGATGGGGATGGAGGGGACACATCAAGAGCTGTCTGAATTCTCAGTAGTATCCTGGAGAATTCTTCCTTATTATTTTGATTTAAGCAAATTTCAGCTTTTGAAATCAGAGCCCATAGAGTGCCTCATTAACAACATTTTGCTGGCAGTGCTTCCATTTTTTCATTTCCAATTACGAGGCAACAAGTGAGTTCTTTCTTTGTGTAGGACAGCGATGCCAGTCATTGGTGTTTGCAATAAATCTGTTGTTTCTGCTGGTGCAGGGAGAGGAAGAGGCCCTGAGTGCAGGCAGTGAGTGCTGTGCTCTCAGCAGCTGTCACTGCTGTCAATTACTTGGTTTTCATTTATAAAAGGCAATATGGGATCTTTAGCTTTTATAGTACCCAAGAAAGGCTGGTTGGTGATTATTGATTTTATTTAGTCCAGGGGAGCTGCTCACACACAGACTGCAGTGAGTTGTGGGCTTCCTGCTGCTAGCTCTCCTGCCACTTACTGTTTTCAATTATTTATAAAATCCAAGGCACATCACAGCACAGTTCAGCACAGTCCCTGAGACAGGCTGCTATTACAGTGCTCCATCCGTGTGCCTCCCATTTTTGTAACAGGAATTGACATGAACAAATTGCCCTAATGAGGTCTGATGCATTTTGAAGGCCTGGACAGTAAAAACCAAAAAAACTACACAAAATCTGGTGCAACCATAACAAGCTGCAAATGCCACCCCTTTCCAAGGTAACCACCACTGGCTGTCAGCAATTGAATGTGCTCTTCTGCAAATGATTCCATCCATTTTGTGTTTGTCTTAGCTTCTCTAAGTGCCTGGTGTGGAAAATCATACGAGGAGACCTGTTTTCTTCAGTGAGGGAGATTACTTGGAGGCTCTCTGCTAAAAATGGTTCAGAAAAGTAAAAGGACTGTTTTTCTCCACTCAAAAGATCCATGAAAAATTGTCAGTAAGGGCTTCAGAAGAAGCTTGAATTCAGGCAGATACTGAGAGGAGGAAAAAAAAAAAAGAAAAGAGCTTTAAGGGGAAAGAGAACTAAGAAGGTATTCCTGGTCATATTTGTTTCTCTTTTTTTTTCCTTGGAGCTGCAAGTTATGAAAGAATAAGGAGTTGAACTCCCTACTGTTTCCCCCCTTCAGTTTTTGTGGGCTAAGAAGGGGCATTAAGGTTCTAGTCAAAGCAGGCCAAAAGATCAACAGATCTTAAAGAAGTGGCTGCAATCCCATAAAAGAAGACTGGATAAAACTGAAAATTTTTAGGAATTTTTATTACTCTGGAAGGGCTTAAGATGTTCCAGTTATCTGTGAGGCTACACTAGGACAGACAAGCAGGCAACTGAGTTTGTTGAGTGAAGGGTAAGCAGGACATGAAAGAGCTGGTCAAAAACAAAAGATGGGGATCAGTTCAAAAATAGTTTGATGAATGTCAAAGAGAGAAATCCAAAGTATTTTATCAGGTGTTTCCAAACAAATCACTGTTTTACTTATACCAGTGTAGTATACTTACCCAGAGATGTGTCTAAAGTACAGCACCTAACTCCAAGTATAGGAACCCTCTTATATCTGCTTTCAGATAAGGTCCTAAATTAATTCTGTCCAGAATAGAATATTCATCTGGCTAAAAATCACAGGATAGAGGGTCTGGCACTGGCCTCTAGGACTGATGCTGAAAAGAGAGCACGATGCAGTGAGGGTGGATTGTTACTTTCAAGCAGCTGACAAACTTTCTCACATTTAATGTTACTAAAATATCTTCTCACAGTACATTATGTCATATATTGTATTTTTTGCTCTCCCAGAATTGTGATCCTGACTCCATAGTGCTTGATTTGATCCCTGGAAAAGGGTATGGTGAAACCTTATGCCTGATTTATATTTTTTAAGTTTGTGTTTCAAATAGTATAGATTTGCTCTTTAAATAGTGTTTTGTTTTCTTTTTGTCTTAGTATGCCCCTAGCAGAAATAATGCAAATTTTAGCTATATTTCCATGAAAATTGCTGCTAAAATTTACTTTGAAAGTATATTTACAATTTTTGTGCCACTTTTTAAAGGAATTCTTTAGTTTGCTAAATCTTACACCGTGGTTGGCATAGGAATCAAGAAATTATAAATATTTATGGAATGAATATATATTTATGGAAAGCTTTCTGAAGTCTTCTGTCAGCTGCAGTCTCAAGTGTTCAAGAGGTTTCTTCTTTTAAAGGGGACAAGTTTTTCAACTGTATTTTTCTTTAAGAGTCAGCCATGGATGATGTAGCTCATACCATCTTCCCAGGGTGCTGATACTACAGGTAAGGAGTTAGAACCTCCTTTCTCTCCTCCAACATAGAATTAGGTCAGATAAAAAGCCCAAATATGTGAAGGAGTGTGTTCCACACATTTGAATTCCATGTATACTGTAAGAAAAGTAACTGAGATACCAGAAAGCCGTGTTGGAATGAACAGAAGTCTCCTTGATCACGTCAGGGGAACTTATATGAAGGCAAACACCCAAGCAAACAAAACACAACAACCTTCTAGGGTGTAATAATGTAATAAATGTTCCAAATTTCTTGTCAGCACTTGTTCATGCAGCAGCTTAATAAATCAAATGTGGTGTGTGTCGGAGAAAACATCCTGCAAAGATAAATACAGGGAAGTGGCAGCGTGTGACTGACACAGGAAAGAATGGAGGTGCAGTCCTGGACTGTATTCCAGAGTTCTTTGGGAATGGCTGTTGTCACCTGTGTGAAGATTTGCTCTGGGTGAGCAGGGTCAAACTCAGAGCAGCAGCTCTGACCAGAACGTCACCTCATCACCTTCCAGGGTCAAGCTGCTTGTCACCCAGGCTCCTCTTTGGTACAGGCAGATCTCGTGTTCATCCTTTGTCTTAACTCTCATAGTCTGAATAAAATCTATGCAACCAGTTTCATGACAGATTTAATGATTTTTTTTCCCTAAATACTTAAAACAAGGAGGTAAACTGTAAATGTGTTAGAACTTCAAGAGAACATTCATGTGAGAGTGCTCGTAATGGTAACATGATACAATTCTAGCTGTGATTTTTTTAAACCATATTTTGGTTATTGTGTTTAAGATAATAATCTTAGAGGACATAAGGAAGTAGTTTGATCCCTTTTGTAGCATTTGTTGCAAAGTGAGGCAGTCAAAATATCAGATAAGAGAGATCTGGTTTGTGTTACACTTTATAAATAGTTGCTGCTTTTAAAGCCAGATATGTGATTCATACACTAAATCTTTTCTTTCCCAAAATGTATTAGAAAGCTTCAAAAGCAGTAAAATAAAATGCTTGTTTCCTCCAAGGGAAGATATTTTTGAGCAGAGACATATATTATACCATGGCCTTTTTGAAGCTGAAAAACATGGAACAAAGTCAATATAAAGGCATTTCATAATAATTATTAAAAGTAGCTTCAGTCATCACTTGTACACTACAACACATGCTCATTAACACAGGTACAGAGGCTTGAGGTAGATGAGGGGGATCTTCCTGTGTGAATTCACCTGTAGAATCACAGTCCAAGCAATTATTCATTTTAGACTGCAAGTTATGTACATTCATTGGCACAAAATGAGCAACAGGTCTAAAGAATAATAAAGCCTTCTCTAATAGCAAAAACACTTTACAGTTATTTAATGTAGAATTAAAGAAAAATTATGTTACTATGAGGATCACAGTGATAAGTTGGTGGATTTTGCATTTCCAGTCTAGGTTTTTAGAAATCTAGTTTTTCTGTTACTAAATAACAATAGTAAAACTAACAGTAACAGTAATAGCAATAACAATAACATTCATCATGGAAACATTTCTACAAATTTGTAAAAACACATTTGTGGAAATAGGAAATGTTCAACAAACTTGAGCAGCCTCTTTGTGTGACTATGGGCGTTCAGATTAGAGAAACTACTTTCATTAAAACTATTGTAAAATCCTTCCAGCAAGTAGGAAAAAGAGTCATAGCATTTACCTTAAGTTGAAGCAGATATCTTGAGACTATCCTTTTTTTTGTTTTTCTTAAAAAGACACCAAACCAAACGAAACCAAACAAGAAAAATCCCTGTTTTATTTTTGCTAGTTTCTGAAACACCAGTGCAGTCACTAAGAGTCAGACAATAAAACTATGTGGTGATGGAACTGTTCTTGTGAACATTCCCATGTTTGTTTACAGGAAAATCAGTCCTATTAACTCAAACCATCTACTAGTTTTTTTACAAAAACAAATTTTCAGTCCAAAGTTCACTTATACTTCTAGACACGTCCTTTAAACATGTCCTTTTACTCTCAAAACTGAAATGGGGGTGAGTGGAATTCTCTGTGTATCACATAGCAAAGATTGTGTACAAGGCTCACACAGTCTTGCAGACATAGTGCACTTTCACAGACAAGTATTTTTAACAAAGTTGTAGAGATAGTTTTAAAAATACCTAGTTAGACATCTATGATGTGTAGACATCATAAGGGTAGTCATCCTTGATGAGCAGAGAGGTTCTATTATCTGGTTTTAGAGTATGCTGAGGACATTAAAGAGAAAAGTCTTGTCCTGTAAAAATCAAAGGGGAAATAGTGGGATCTGGATCACACTAATATATTATAGGAGAAATTCTTTTAGAAGGGATTTTCACTAAGACAACAGGATGGACCACGCAGATGTTTTAGTCACTTGGAAACTGTCCTATCTGTATGATGGAGGTAAACATTTCATTCAAGAACTTCTGTTTTCTCCAGAATTCAATAATTCTGTCATTTCCAAAGATTTTGGATGTGATTACTATTTCACCATAGACTGGACCATACTTGCTTGCTCAGGGTTCTACCAGAACCCAGATGTGAGTCAGTGTGTACTGGTCTGTATAGAAATTAAGCCTTCATAAAATTTGAGAAGCTCTTCCTTCAATAGCCAGAAGAGAATTTAGAAAGAAATGGTCATCACTAAGAGTGTTCATTCCACAGAAACCATCATCAGCTTTGATAAACAGATAAAGCAAGACATAAAAGCCAATTTTGTTCTGAGGTGTTCAGGATAGATCCCTAAGAATATAAAGTGTGCACTGTGCATACTGAGGAGATTGCACTGGAAAAACTGAGAATTCAGTCTGGCCTCTTGGTTTGGTATCTCATTAAAGTGCCTGTAATTACAACCAGCCTGCTCAAATGCTTTTTAGAGCAGTGGATACACTATTTTAATCTAGTAAAATCTGGTTAGTGTGTGACTGCTCTTTTTGTGGATTCACATGACCAGGAAAGCCCAGGCCAGCTTTTAGCAGGGTTAATTGGGGATTGCCAGGAAGAGATGTCCACTCCAGGTCTACTCTAAACACTGGGGACTTTTTTTCAGGATCTATTCAGAAGAATTACTTCTACATTCTATTGCTTCATTTATTTTACATGTGCCCTGCTCTGCCTGATGCACAAAGGCACAACTGGAAGATGTGAAATCTGGTTTTGGGTTTAAGTTGATAGGAACTCCTGGGTTTCAACAGTGTTTTTCTGAACCTCCAGGGGCCCCCAGATTGGCAGCATGATTTTTAACCTGGACAGGACACAGCTCCCATATCCTCTCTATTGTTGCTCCATATCACAGTGAATAATTTAGAGAGCTGTTTTAAGGCAATGGCTTAGGGAGCAGGGTGTTCCTCTGTAGGTAACATCCCAAATTGACAAAGGAACTAAACTCTCTCTTAACTTCTGCTGAGCCAGGTGATTCTCATCCCCGAGGAAGTCTCCTCATACATTTCATGCAGCACACACCATCCATGTTCCCATTATTGGCAGTGATTCTTCAGCCAGAAAAATACTTGTCACAGTTTATATGGTTCAAACCAGAGGCAGACTTGGGCAGAGCAGAATAATCCCACTTGAGCCACAGGTAGTGCAGCTCTAGAAATGTGTATTTTTTCATTAAAAGACCTTCAGGGTTAAAGTCATGACTGAACAGCTTAAAGCTCACAGAGATACAACCTGAGCTAAAGACAGAAACATTCTTTGGTGTACTGTGATTTCTGATGCTAATGTAAAATAGATCACAGAAAAAAGAGTAAACCCCAAAGAATTAATACATGGGAATGAGCTGATAAACTGCATTTTTTTTTCCTTTCTCCAGCATTCTCATTGAAAGAGATTTTAAATAGGTTTCAGTCATCCTTTTTATTTCATGTTTACTAAATAGGTATATAAAGAAATGGAATTATGACAAGTCTTTTAAAATTCAATTAATTTCTGTTGTGAAATCATCTTTCAATAAAGACAAGAAAATCCATTCCCAGGGATAAGACTATACTTTATCCCTACTTAGATATCAGATATTACAGTCACAAATGTAAAGAACATTTCTGCAGGTCTCAATTTGAAAGCATGTTAATAAACCTGAGGAAAAATATAGTTTTTATTCCTTTAGAGTAGCTTATTAACTTGCACTGTGAAATCTGAAATGTTGTTTAAATAATAAATTGTGGAACCTACTACCTGCCTGAGATAAAAACCTAAAAGATACCAACTCTCTCTTTTACTAGTATACAACATGATAAACATCACTGGCATGTACACACATATTCACTTTATTTGATTTCAAATCCCAGATTTGTTAGGGAAAATCAGAGCATGAAAACAAGGTGTAATCCTGAGTTCAGAGTGACTGAAGAGTTGATATCTAAAACTTCTTGAATCGATATTAGAAAACTGTTAAAATTCAGCTTTTTTTTGTTTTTTACAGAGATCATATCATGTTTTTAATGTCCAAGTTTGAAAATTGTAGTGATTTAACCCTTACATGGAAGTGAAAGCAAATTTCTGGAGAAGGGAGAAATCCTAGACTTGGTCAAGAATCTAATAAAGAAATCAAATTTATTGATTGGATAAACAGACATAACATTAAGTGTAAATTAAAGCAAATTTTGCAATGCATTTCACCTTGAACAGAATTCTTAACTGAATAAAATTATGGATATTATAGAGTTTAACAGTGTTTCTAAGACATGGTGGCTCTTCACCCAAAGCAGGGACCATATTAACTTTGCTGTGCTGAAATAACTAAGGAAAACTTTCAGGTAGGTTTTGCTACATGGGGTTTTTTTTGAAAATCTGGCCTTTCATTGATCAATCTGCCACTGTTACCTTAATTAAGGTAACAAAGCAAGGGTCATCAAAAAAAAAAAAAAGAATATTTAAAGACAGTTTTCAGAGACTATCAAGAGGTTGCAACAAAACATTTGTCGTGATCTTGAACCTTAGAAAGAAATGTTATATTTAATAACATAGCTGATACATTACTACTGCCTTCATTAATAATGTTTATTAAAGGTAAATTGCTGTTAATAATTTGATCCATAAAGAAGAAAAAGCTCACTGCTACAGAAACCACCTTGGTACTTGAGATGAATTTTAAGATGAATCTCTTTCAATATTTTCTTTTGAAGCAAGTGAATAACCATTTCCCTACGAGTGCAACTCTGCCAGATCACAAAATAAAAGTAAAAATATAAAAGTCTTGTGGTGCTGAGCTTTGTCCCAGCATCGGTACAGAAACACTTAGAGACAAATAACACCCCAATTTTAATGAGACTTCCTAGGAATAACTCAATGGAAAATTTCCATCACTATAAAATATGGATATTTTTAAATTGCTTCTGGTTCTGACCTGTTGTAGAAATTCCTGTTTGTATTTTCTAAGCAGAATGCATTTCCAGGAGAGGGTGTGTGCATCCATGAATCAGTGTGTGCACAGGAGAATCACCATCAAACATTTGCTGGTTCAGAACTCTCCAGATTGAAGCCTGGAATGGAATCTAACACTCACTGGCACCTGGACAGGCACATGAAAGCACATGTTCTGTGTTAGCACCCAGTTTGGCTTTGACTTTGCATGTGTTTCCCTCGACCAGTTTCCTCCTGTGGATCAGCTTCCACCATGATACAGAAAGGCAATGATATTTCTCTCCTTCCAAAATACAACAATGTGCCTGTAGATTATTAAAACAAAATGCAGGAGAGATAATTTGCTTAGCTTTAGATGCTAATGTACAATATATTTTCCCATCTCCTCCCATTTAGTGAAATTACTCCAGAAGAAAAATATCCCTTTTTATTGAAGTATACTGGATTAAAGTGAATTATTAAAATGCATAAAACAAGACAGTAATGTATAATGTGGTTTGTGACAAAATGTACTGTAACCTTAACTGTAATTATATCAAATATATTGATTTAAATTTCATAATCAAATTGTGCAGGTAACGATCCATATCTTTGGTAATTGAGTTGTGTGTGCAAATGTAATTATAGTAATGGTATAAAAATTTGATGATGCCATCTAGATTAGATTGAACTTTGGGTGTACTTTAAAGAATATTCAGGGATTCATAAAAAATCAGTTTATGTGGAACTATATCATAACACAGGACTGATGTTTTCCTGAGAATGGAGTTTAATCCCTGTTAGAAACGTGGCAGAAAAAGTTCCTACCAGGAAAACATCTTCAAGTTCTATGTCCCTGTTAAAACATAAGACACAGCTGATAAAAACCTTTGTAGAAGGCAGCAACTTTATTTTGTGCAGAAGCAATATTAGGCTTTTCTTGAATGGGCTTTTTTGGCAAGCAGCATTTTCTACAGATTCCAACAGCTTCAGTGCTCAAAAGTATTCTAAACTTCTAAAACAGTGACCAGCAGAGATTACATTTTGCAGTGTAATTCTCCACAATGCTGAAATTATTAAAAACACACACACACACAAAAACAAACTCAAAAAACCCCAAACCAAACCAAACAAACCACCCCCCAAAATAAAAACCAAACCCCATCAGTCTTTCATTTAGTAATACAATCATCTGGAATGAGATACATACCCTGGCTTTGTTATCAAATGCTTTTTGATGATGGCTACATTAATGCTCTAGCAGTGCCTACAGATTTGCTATAATCACATATCTTTGTTTAAGAGTTCACAACAGAATTCCAAACAGAACTTTATAGATCTGCAGTAAAAATTGAAAAGAAAAAAAAAAGACAGAGATAAACTGAACTATATCCCCATTTCTGGAGAAAACTCCTCCCTTTGTTTGGTTTTTGGCTCACAGAGTTATTAATCCCAGTGGTATCTATACATGTTTTTTAAATAGCAGATTCTGGCTCAAAAATTCAATTACATTTTTATGAGTGGATGTGGATTTTTATTTACTTAGTGAAAATTGGTTGGGGGTACAAAACAACAAATATTTTCTAGACTAATTTATCTCAGCCAAAATTCTGCTGGGATAGAATTGTTCTTACACAAATGTATGTGTTGGATCCATTAGTAAATTAAAAAACCTGTGTAAATGGTGCATGTATATCTCACTTCTCTACATCTGCATTATTCTCATACAAGCATCCTGTGGTACATTTGTGGCTGGCAGAATCATGCATCTAGCAGAATTTTAATTGCAGTATTTCAAATGCAAGAAGACTAGATTGTCCCAGTACATGAGGATTTAAAGAGAATATCAGTTATGCAGAATTTCAGATTAATCAAATGTGTTTCTAGAGGATGTGGGCAAAATTTGAATGTGTGTATGGATAGCAGTATGTGGTTAGTAAATATTCAGTTAATTAGAGTTTTCTTGGATCAAGACATTGCATGTTTCTGTCCCATCTGATGATGTTTACCATCCAAACATCAAGGAGAACTGTTCTTTGGAATTAAGAAAAAAAATCATGGAACTTATCTCTACTTTCTGAGGCAAGGGTGGCTACATGCTCTTGGTAAGATGGGAAAAATACAGGATTATTCTCTTGTTTGTTTATTCTCTTTCTCTGTCTTTATTGAGAGAAGATATATTGTGTACAGGAGGGGTAGGTATGAATGATAGGGTTATTGTTTCTTTATCTTCTCTAGATCATATCTGAAAGAAAAAGGATAAATTAAAAATCTCAATAGAAAAGCCCTTGTTCTACAAGGACAAAATGTTGCTTATATGAACAAGTTTGAAAACAAAGAAAGCAACAAACCCCCTTTCCTAAGCAGAGGTGAAGAAGAGAAGGTGACAAGGAACCACATCTCATATTATTAGTTTACTCAAAAGTGCCACTGTGCTTTATAGTGGCTTTCAAGTAATTTTTTAAGATTCTATTCGTGTCACAGAACAAACCACTAATATTGATTTCTGCTAATCCAACATAAATGCTTCCCATGTACATTAAAGTCAGTGACATGTAGTTCACGTGCAGTGGCAGCTTATTTACTCAGTTACAGCTACAGCTCTGGAAGGAGGGGGAAATTCCATCAGGGAATTTCTAGCCAGGCTCTTTCATGCCATGGGCCAAAATTGTCCTTGAATGAGTCAGAGGGCATATACTGGGCACAGAACACACCTCATCATATGTAATTATGATGTAATTATGATGTAATTATGATGCAGTCAGTATTCACGTTGTGGTTTTCAATTTAAACAAAAATGATTAGTCCAAAACATGATAACACTTTTTACTTCAAACTGTGCAGTGTTCCCACCTACAGTCCACCTAAATTTTGATGCAGGTTCATTGTGCAGGTTCATTTTGGCTAAGAGCAGATACCCAAATCACTAAAAGTTTGGGTTGCTTGAGTCTTATCATAGCTGTGCTTGCCCTGAGCTCATCACCTACAGGGAGAAGAGGCTGATTCACCTGCTAATTATGGACATGTCAGAAGCTGATTCATGTCACTTGACAAATATCATAAAACAGAATAAAGAAATATGTACTTATTAAACACTTATTAACTCAAACACAGCTCTTAAACACCTCATAAAGAAAAAAAGAAAAAGGAGTGATGAACAACTTCTCTATGTGCCCAGAAAGTCTAGAGAACAGACATATTTCTAAGTATTGGAGATGAAAAAATCCATTAATAGAAATGGTCTTAGATTTGAAGAAGAACAGGAAGAAGATTAATTTTTTAACTAGCATTTGTAATTAGGCCTCAGAGCTCTTATTTAGCCACTGCTGTGTTTTTAGTGTGTTGAGAACTTGGACAATGGAGCTATACAGTGACATGGTATTAAACAAGAGGAAACAATTAAGAATCATCTTATTTGTTTCAGAGGCTTTTGAATGAAATGTGTTTTTACCTTTGATATTTCTTAAATGGTATTCCTGTCTCTATGCTAATAAAACAGGTACCTCACGAACCTTTGTGAGCACATCCCACTGGTTTTTAAATTTAGTTGAATCCTCAGAATAAATAAAATTATCAATTAAGATCACAGAAGTGGTATCAGAAATTAAACAGGAAAGATAACATACAGGTCACTTATTCTGATTATCAAAATGATCTTGTTACTAAATTGATTTTTCAGTGAAATGAGTGGATTTGACCAGATTTTTTTTTAGTTTGATACCAGTCCATTTAATTTTCTCCACTTCTGTAAGGCAGCAGTTCTCAGAAGCATAATGTACTTTTCTTATGACATAATATGTTTGAATTTATTAATTTCTCTTTATTGATCTACTTATGAGTCTTACAAGTCTTAATAATGTAGGATTATCAGAATTTCTTTGTGAAATAATAAGTGGAGTGCTTTTGTAGGAAAGCATCTATTTAGTGAGCCAGATGCAGAAACACTAAGATGTAACACTAATTGAGACTTAAAGGTATCAGAGAAAAGAACTATGAAAGGAAGAAAGCTGGCCCTTAAGTGTTCTGAGGGAAAAGAAAGAGAATTTAAATGTGAAAATGTCTATGTAAAATATTGATCTCCTTTTTATTAAACACATATTATGTGCAACACAATTGTGGGAGTCAAACTAAAGTTTTCTGTAGCTTATCCCAGAAAGAAAAGCTTTCTTTTAAGAATAAAATTACACCCCTCAATTTCTTCATTCAAAAGCTTTCTGAATGAAATTCAAGATTAGCCTTTTTTTCTGCTGAAGCAGTTAAATGATTTAGCTGCTCACAGTGCAGTTGCCTCCTAATTATACTTTACTTTAGATAAAAGAATATTTTAACTGTCTTGCGTACAGCAAGCAAATAAAAACAGAAAAAATTATCTCCAAGTTCTTGCTGATCATTCAGTTTCTTGAGCCATCCTACAGAAAGTTAAAACAGAACTTATGAATACTTTCATTTCTGAGAGATGTTTAACTCCTGTAGTATAAAGCTCTTACTGCCCATTCAGTAGAAATAATGTGCAGCTTTGCACACCTTACAGGCATAAAGCTGTTGAAGAAGCTCTTCTTTAAAACACTATAATCAGCCCCCAGACCTGATTTCTAAAATCCACAGGTGTCTTTCTCAGATGTGATTCCTGCTTTTTGAAAGATTAATCTAAATTATTCCACCAATCCAGTAGATACGTGCACTTACCCCTATTCAGCAGCACTCATTTATTTCTGACTTTGATCTCAGCAGTCCCAGTTCAATAAAATACATGATCACATAAGTGGTCATCAAGTTAGGGAGCTAACAAACAAAAAATGGAGATGCTGCCTAAGCACCTGAAGTGCATGGACACGAGAGCTCTTAGATAATGGAAGGCTCTCCTGATTTGAGCTTTCAGGGTCTGCATCAAGCATTTGCAAGGCAAAAGAGAGATTCATTCACATGTTTTGTGTTTAGAGCTACCAGTATAATGACTCAAATGTGAAACATATTCTCTTGCTCTCTACACGTTCATAAACATTTTTACAGCTCACAGATTGCAAATGAAATATTAACACCTTAAAAGAGTCTGGAAAGAACTGAGGGTCATTATGGTTCTGGCAACAAAAATTATGTAGTGCACTTTCTAGAAACTGTTGGAGGAGGTGAACCTGGAGTATGAATATCAAACTGTGAGATGTTCAGAGCCCTGCACACACTTACAGAGTCCTGGCAAAGCGAGTGAAGGGTAATAGAAGTTACAAAACCATTGCCTTAATAAGAGATACATACTCTCACATTCAAAAATTATGTTTCTGGAAGTTAACAGCAACATGCCCAGGGATTTAAGATTGCTGTTTATAAGAATTTTGGGGGTTGCTCTCCTTTGACTTTCATCTAAAAAAAACAGTCTAGTTTGAAGTACTTTTACTCAGGTTCCTAATTGGGTTTGAGCTGCTGCCACTGGAGTCACTCTGATATCTAAGTACATGCCTAGTGGGAGTTCCCTGATAATTAGAGGTGATAGTTACCATAAAAGTGTTGAAATGACAAGAAGAGAGATGGAAGCTTGGGTTTTAAATACTGTTCCCAAAGGTATATGTTTCAAAAATTTTTAAATCTTCTTGCAATTCAGGAAATTCTTTATTGTATTAACCCGACTCCTCACATGCTCAGCCCATTCCTGCACGATATTACATCTTCACAGTTCGTAGGAAATGACAGAGTAAATTCTCAGGATGGAAAGGCACCCAATTGCCATCCTTCTGAAGCTTAAAGGACCAAGAGTTTCATGTCTAATTTGGTGTTTTTCTGAGAAAATGCTTTGGGATTCCAACACACAGATAAAGATAAATCAAGCAGTTGTGAGATAATATCCCATTTTTCTATATATATAATTAATGTTACCAGGAAACAAATGGAAGCATCTATTATGATAAATAAGATTTGTTTAAGGGCTAGAGAGGTGATCATATAATCAAATGAAATTACTAAGTTCACCTGTTAAAAAATTTGGCCCAAAATAATAAATAACAACAATGTTAGTGAAGGTAGCCTTTATTTCCTGCCCCCTAAAAGAGACAGCCTGGTCAGACTGGTGTTGCATTCTTGCACCACTCAAGTTTGCTACCTTTTTACTTCCCAGACACAGCTGAGATTCTTGTCCTGCAGAGATTCCATACAAATTCTCCAGGCAATGACTGTGTTATCACAAGGTGCCAATAAAAATGGCAAACAGAAGATTCCCACTGCACTTTCACAGTAGTCAACTCCTCCACCTCTTTCTAGAGGTTTATGAAGAAAATCCATGGATACAAAGATCAGATTTCAAATGTCTTCAGCAGTCCATTATTGTTTGGGTTTAGGGTTCTGACTAGATCATTTTTTTAAAATATTACCTGAAAGATGCAGCTGAGAATTTGGATGGGTGGAATCCTCCCAATCAGAGAGGAGCAATTGCTTTGCTTCTGCTTCTGCAATGGTTTCTCAAGATGGAAAGTATAAATACTATATTTATTTACTGATGCAATTATTCTTGCATCTTGGGATGTTCTGTGAATGAGAGCTGTACAACATGAGCAGCTGAAAAATTTGCTCTTCTGCTCTCGGTTTGTTTATTTGTTTGTTAGTGGGTTTTGGTTGGTTTGTTTTTTTAATTGTAAAGCTCTACACCTTCAAACTGCCATACAGAATTTTTAGCTTATGCTTAGGGCTGAAGCAAGGAAAAAATAAATCCCAAATAGGATTACAGTTTCAATCAGAATAAATGGAAATTATTACTTTTTTTTTTGTTTGGTATTGCCGATAAATAAAAATTATACATTCTAACGTTGCAAATGCCTTTTAAAATATTTCAGGTTTTAAAAAAATAGAAGGCTTTACAGATGAAAAAATGAATTGACAGAATGACTCTTCTCCAATACCATTTTTGAAATAGCTGGATAAGTAGAACACAATTTTGCTATGGAAATGGGAATTACTGCTGCAGTGACTCTATCATTTCAGCAAAATCCTACCAATAAGTTACCATAGAGTTTGATTCACTGCTAAGTATTTTGAAGCTTTTCTAGAATGAAAGGCTGAGGCAGCTGTAAAAATTGAGTCTCCACCAGTCGAGCTGATTCAGCAAGGAATTAGCCATGCTCAGGAAGTCCTTTAAGAGATACTCTATTCTGAGGCATCAAACCATGAAAAAGTGTGGAGCTCCTGTAATTGAGCAGTGCCAAACACATGTCCACATATTAAATACTCTGATTTAAACAGGAACACAAAATCTCTGCTTCATACTGGGGGCTTCCCAGACAGTGTTCGACTCCCTTCGGCGCTTCTGTCTCCACACAACAAAAGGGTGAGGCCATGATTTTGAATCTTTGTGTTCAGCCTTTCAGAGCAGTGTTCCCCTCTGGTTTTGGAACACACCAAAAGGGCATTTTCTGGCCATGCAGCAGTGCCAAGGTTGGGATGACCCTTCTCCGGGCTGCTTGTAGAGAAATTGCCGGTCTCGCATTCCTTCAGCTGCTCTTGAAGTGCTTAACCTTCTCCTCGCAGTTTGCCTCCAACACCTAATTATATACAATTATCAGCGCTTTGATTGTAGTGTCTTCAATTATATTAGGAAAAAAAATTCTGACCTTTATAATTCTGTGGAGTAAAAGTTGAAAATTTCGATGCTGAATGGAAAACAGCTGAAAAGAAATTAAATACTATTGTGTTCATTATTGATCACCCAACTCCAGAAATTATATAGGTATGAACTCCTGCTTTTTATTACTTAGAAAAGTAATAGATAATAGATCTTCAGTCAGGTCACTGCAGTTAACACTGCTCAATACAGCAACAGAAAGCAACTTCAGAGGCCCTGGGGCACTGTCCTGGAGCCCAGAAATTCTGGTCTCTATTCTCCTACTCTAAATGATAAATTTAAGAGATGGAAAGTTATATTATTCTGAGCAGCCCCACTATAGTCTTCATACCTTCAGGACTGTCAGCATGTTCCATCGTCTTCTGAGCAAAAAGGCAGGAATGTGTAATCCAATTTTAATACCCATTATTTCATCACCATAGCCACTGGTTTCAACTGAAACACTTTTAAAGGGGCATTTCAGTTTGTATATTTATATTTAGTGCTATCTAACACTCCCAACCACAACCTAAACATAAGCTGCTCACATGGGAAGGCACAGATAGACCCAAACCTACTCCTGCTTCACACTGGCCAGATATCAGGCAACTTCAGCTTTAGTGGCATTGCTTTGGGCTAAAAAAAGCTGTTTCTTTCCCATTTAGGGAAAATGAAAGGGTGGAATAGACAAAGAATATATAAAGATTTTCTTTCTTTCTTTTTCTTTTTTTTTTTTTTAATTGTGTTAGATTTGTACTTCCAATTTATGGGTGCCCATGAATTCAAAATTATTGTCAGAAACAACAGCACATTTCTCTTTATATTCTTGGGCTTCTTTCATCCACTGTCACTCATGTACTAAATAAAAAAAAAAAACAGTAAAAAATTACTTTTTTATCCTTGTGTATAAGTGCACAGACACTTTGAATTTTTTCTTTTAGTTAATGATATCAAATCTTCATTAGACTGTGTCACAAACACAGCTGTATATGTCCAAGGTCCAGTTATTGTTCATTTAGACCATTTTTGAGCATTTTTCTTACTCTAATTCTTCTTATTCTTAGGAAGTACAGTAATGCCTTTTCTGAGTGGTTTTTGAAGCCATGTTTTTTTAATCAAAACTTTTACATATGCTGGGCTTGCCTCTTAATTCACTCTGTCTTTCAGTCACAAAGTTGAAGAGTATCTGATTTCTCATTAGGTGTTTACTTACATTTCCTTTTTCTAAATCATTGTTGATGATTCTCTTAATTTTTACATGAGTAATTTGGAATGGATGGGTGTAATTGAAGCTTTATTCTTTTTGATCTCTTCTTTTATTAGGTAAAAATCTATAGCAGGATTAGCTGGAATAAGATTAGACTGGCAAGAGAATTTTCTTTTTTCTCTTATTCCATCTTCATCCCTCCACTTCCATCTTCCAAAAGAAATCCTAAGGCAGAGCCATAAATAGAACATAGAGTGTGGGGACTGCCAAAGGAAACCTTTGGATGTTCCCTCAGCCTCTTTCCTACATCTGGTTACTCTCTTTCAGCTTTACTTGCATCACTTTGAGATTTTTTCTTACCCTCCTACAGATTTCCTCAGTGTTTTATTTAGAGCAAAATTAAATTAGGACTGTGCATAATTTCTGGGGGTTTATATATATATATATATATATATGGATATACCAATGAAAATTAGGGATTAGAGGGAGCTCCATTGACAGACTCCCTTTGACATATTCTTAATTCAAGCAGTGAATGGCAACACATTGAACTTGGGTTTACCCACATCCACACAAGTTTGCTGGAGATAAAACAGGACTTTTTTCCACTGTGCTGTTCCTATACAGGTCTATGTGCCAGAGTCTTTCTGTCTGGTTTTCCTGTAGCCTTTTAATACACAATATTCAAGCTATGCAAAAGAGTAAAACTAGGTGAAAATCAGATAGTTTCTTTGGGTTTTTAACAGTGTAAATACTAGGCATGCAAGACTCTGAAGCAGCAGTGCCTTTTGATTGTTTTCTCTGAGACACCTCTTTGACAGCAACTCTGTGTCTACGAGTTCAGCAGAATTATTTTCCACTTCCACATTCTGAGGGAAGAACGAGGCCTTCACTCTCAGGCTGCCCATGCAGCAGTAGATTATATTCCCATGCATGTGTACACTCACAGATATTGATGTGAGCAAATGTAAAGAGTCCATTTTGCTTCTTCCAGGTTCTGCTTACACAGATGTTAATTTACATGTTTGGAAAAGGTAGTTTTCATCCTGGAGGAGCAGTGAGAAAAATCCTAAAACACATCTCATTTATAACTCAGAAAGCCTTTACTCTACATGATGTTATTCTACAGCTGAAATCAGAAGGGGGGGAAAAATCCCTTTCTCATCTGTCTCTGACATCAGTCACGTAACTGTTCACAAAATAAATGTTATTCCTGCATGTTAGCAGGCTGTGAAAGGGAGGCTTGAAATGGCTGCCTGATTACAACCTTAACACCAACACCTCCTTAATCAACACTCCTTAACTCCCTCCAAACAAGCTCTCTATGATGTTATGATTTATTATATTGGCTACGGCTTTTTTCCATTTTGCTTTTTAGGATCTCTTAGAAAGTTGTAATTTAGTTCCTCCCCACCCCCTGCTTCCCCTTAGTGAAGTGGCTGCCTTTGATTAGATTTGCTAGGATTTAGTTCAGAGGGAATTTGTCTTTATTCAACTTTACAAAAAGAAAAAGGAAAGAAAAAAGTGTAAGTCTAAGAGAATAGGCATTAATAGGTTCACTGCCAAAATAAACCAAAACAAAATCCACAGTATTAGATCTTTGATGTAATTTCCTTTAATATTTTACTTACTACATAAAAGATAGGAAAAGAATTTTCTGCACTCCCAGTCTCTAAATTCACTTTTTGAGGAAAACCTTGAATCAAAAAGATAAGACTTGGTAGATTTTTGAAGCAGAAGAGGCAATTTATTCTCTACAGTGCCTTCCAGAATGAACAACTATTTCTCAAGAGTTTTTGACCAATTATAAAATGAAACATGCCTTCTTATTTCGAACAATATACTCTTTCTATGTGGAACACAACACTTATACTAAAGGACATGTTTCTATTAATACCTAGCAGAGCCCAAGACGAGCTGCAGTACATCAAAATACTATTTTAGAAATAAGAACATAATCAGAAAATATTCCAGACAATTACAGTCTTCTGCAATACATTATTAGCTATAACCTTGATCCCTAACCCTGTCATATAAAACGTTTACCTGGTGGGCATATTATCATCTATCATTTCACAATGTGATTCTTTTCCCCCCTCAGATTCGATTGCATATATTGTTTTGATGCTTTTGAAACAGATACACAGCCAGACAAACCAATTATCTTACTCCTTGCCTGCTAAGGATGAAAAAAATGTTATGAATCTCAGCCTATAGGCGACTTACAGAGCTATCTAAGAATGGGGGAAAGGTTTTAACAGCTTTTTGATTCCCTGCTATTTTTGTGACCGTCAGCATGATAAGAAATGTTATTTGTTATTTGCTGAAAAAGCTCAGGTGTTGGATTGTAGTTACAGTCAGTACTTTGCTTGAGAAATCAGCCTTATGTCCATCCCTTAAAATCTGGAGTAGGTGTAACAATCACAGTTGTGCAAACGATTAATTAATGTGGTGTGTGCTTTGTGATCTAAACATGCAGTTCTATTGGAACAAAGTTTACTTACAGATGGCATTCTGGTGTCAAAGGTTATTCTTTGAAAAAACTTCCAGAGAATCTAAAGATTTCCACACTTGCCACATTTGTTGTGTGGCTTTAGGGAAAGACAAAGGTGAAAATTTCGACACAGTGCACAGCCCCTATAGAATGCAGTCACTCAGGAATGATAAATTTGATACTAAATCTTCCCTGATTCCACTCCCTTGCTTTAGCAGAACAGCTACACCCCTACCTGCAGATATTTTTCCTACATAAACTTTTGTATTCATTATCTTCTAGAAGAGAAACCTAGAATTGACCAGATTGGAAAAGACCTTTGAGATCATAGAGTCCAACCCTTTAGCTGGCACTGCCAAGTCCACCACTAAACCATGTCTCTAAGTGCCCTACACATCTTTTTAAACACCTTCAGGGATGAAGAACTATGCATACTTTCTGTCTATTTTTATTTACTGTACAATTTGGGAAGTTAATGAGACTAGNTTAAACACCTTCAGGGATGAAGAAATATGTACACTTTCTATTTTTATTTATATGGGTACATTAGAGAGCACTTTTGTATTTACTGTACAATTTTGGAAGTTAATGAGACTAACAAGAAAATAAAATAATCAGGAGAACTTCAACATTTCAGAATTAGCCAAAGGTATGTCTGAGTTGTTTTTCAAGGCTTAAAAGGGTTGCAAACTTTGGGTATAAGGGAGTATCCAGAATGAGAGAAATAGAGGCATTTCAGGCTTGATTCTAGATGTATAAATTTACCCTTACATTGTCTTATTGTTTACATCTTTCAAGAATTTTGTAACATTTTCAATGTCACCTTATATATGGATTAATAACACCAGCTAATCCTTCTCCAACCCTTTTTACACAGTTTTTAAACATGCTGAATTTGAGGCTTTTTGCTCAACCTCCCCTGGAGTTTGCCCACCCTTTAGGGACATATCTGCTAAGGGAAATGTTTAATGAATTGCAAATCAGAAACATTTATAATGCAGAAAGAAAAGCACTTTGAGTTTTCCTGAGTAAATTACATGGAAATAGGTCAATTACATAATATGAACAACAAAAATAACAAAAAGAAGAAACCTGCTCTATAATATTGTGATGCAAAGTATAACAGTGACAGAAGCTGGAAAATTCAAAGATGCAGCACAGGCAAGATGCAGCCAAGATACAGACATCAAAGTCTTAGGATTAAATTCCAATTATGTGTCTTCTTTTGCAAAATGACTCTCAGAATTCTTAGTCATCTAATTCTGTGAACTCCCTGTTATTACAGTGGCATCAAACCATTATAAGGGAGGCTGGTTCTCCTTGAGGACAATTCTATTTTTAACCTGTTAACAGACTGTTCTGTGGTGCAGTTAAATTTCTTTGCCAAATGTGCAGATCGCAGTCTAAGAGCTAAGCTTTTATTACAACTAAAATGAAAATCATGAAATAAATATGTTCAATTAAAATTTTGCAGAAGTAGAAATTAAAAAAATAAATTATATCTTGGGTGGGATGATCCTCAGTATAGTTGTCACCATATCAATGAAAATGGGAGCAGTGTATTTAGATTCTAATGCCATAAAGGAGTCCTTCAAAACCTTTATTTTCCTCAAAAGGAGACATTAGAGGGGAGAATGCTTTTCCAAAGAGAAGGTTGAAGATGTTCTATGATATTGTTACATGGAGATCATGCTTTCTGCTTAAACAAACCAACCACCTTTCCTTCCTTTTGGCAAGGAAAGGGAATTCCTCTGCTTCCTCCACTCCCCCCATCTGGCAGCAGATTTAGTGACAAGAGCCAGAGGAGACACTCCCAAGTCTTTGGGGTGCTGGTGAGTGGACAGAGCTGACACTGGAGGTGTGTGCACAGATTTCTGTACAAGAAACTGCTTTTTGTGCAGGTGCCTCATGGTCCCAGCTGCAAAAGGAACAGTTCTGCCTCATAAAGAGCTGACACACAAAATCATCTCCTCACTCCAGCACATTAACTGCTGCTAATCTTAGAGACCTGGAGATCAGAACCAGAGAAAGAGAAAATGCTGAAGTGCAGTTTGGCAGGAATGGGATAAATCTGGGAAAAAAGAGAAAGAAGGGAAAGGAACTACAAGAGAATTAAGGAGAAGCTACATATATTCCTAGCAAAGAAAATAAACCATCTATGAAATTATTCCTCAAAGCCAGGGAGCTACTGCAAGTAATGTGCCTGGGAAGCATCAGTCTTCCAGTCAGGTGCCCAAACTACTCACTTAAAGGAGTCAGCTAAGGAAGGGAAGTGAGCCAGGGGAATAGTGGATCCTGGCAAGAACTGTTTTGGTGGGAGGTTCTGTTTGTTTTTTCCTCTTTGCAACCACAAAGAAAGAGAAAGGAAAAAAGGTTACCTGAGGATTTATAGACAAATGTGAAATTAATGGGCCTGCCTTAGAACAGAAAATACAGTATTGCATTTCCTTTAGCTTTGATTTACAGTATGTATGAATTGGGTAATATCTGCATTGACCTGTCACTCCATGTAAATGTATGGATTGGGAAAGGCAGTAGCTGATTTAGAAATGTCTGTATTAATATTATTATTAATTTGGAAGAAAACCTAAAGTTTAGACTTTCACCAGTATAAAAAACCCCATGATTTCTATGTGCTTATCATTATAAGTAGGACTTCAAAGCCACTAATGTTATGTCAGGCAAGTTAATGACCCAAATATACTTTTTTGAGAAGGATGTGACACCTTTCCTCCTCATTCATTCACCCAGCAAAACTGACTGTAGTGCTGAAGGCTGCATGAGTGACCTATTGCTGCAAATATAATGGCTATCATTTCTGTTCTGTGCACATTATGAATCAACCTTTAAATCAATTTTTTTGCAAAGCCAGGTGGAAATCAAGCATAAGATAAATATCTGTTGGTCAAGTTCTGCTGACACACACTTAAATGGTGTTGGTTGGATTGGTAAGGAAACCTCTGGTGTTTGTGGTACCACACCTGGGATCCCACTTTTCAATTACTGCAAGGATTTTGAGTGGTCCCCAGAAGTTATCTGAAAAAAGGGACAAAGGGCCTGGTAGTGGTTAAAGCCCCTCTCTGAAAATACCAGAGATGTGCCTCCAATGCAAACCTTTTTTGGCATCTAACATGAGGATTCTCCCTGTCACTGGGCTAGATGGAAGATGATCTACTATTTCTAAATTACTGACATTTTTTACAGCCTTTTGGGCTGTAAAAATGATGATTCAGTGATGAAATATTTTATAGATTTTCAGGGTTTGTAGACACACAGAAAAATTAGGACTTTGCAGTATCAGTCAGAGAAAATTAGGAAACAGGCTCAAAACTAGTTGCCACAGGATTTATTAAGGTGTGAGTTTACTCAGAACATGAACTAATTGATTTTAAGTTGTAGCCCTATGCATACTTTTAGTTTTAAAGTAAGGTTTTTGGTTTCATTATTTAAATATTAATTTCAGCCACCACAGTTCTCTTTTCTGACAAGGCTTGAACAGATCTTGTGATTGATTTAAAAAAATTTGGAGGGCTACGAGCTGAAAAAAATTGATGGTGCAGAATGAGTTTCCCAATAATGCTTTAAATGCTCTGGACATTAAGAGAAGATTGTGAATTCAGCACCTTTCACAGAAAACAGATGTGTCCAATCGTAAATACATTAGTCAAAGTTTAAAATAGTCAAACTCATTAAAAAAAACCCCCAAACCTGAAACCTTGTGCACTCAGAGTTAGCCTGAAGTAAATATTCATAGCTAAGTAATAAACAACCAAAAATAGGTTATATAATAAAAGTGCTGACACCATCTTAACCACATCCTGCAGTTGCAAACAGCGATGCTGTAATGAGTCAGACTCATTGTGTCTTTCTCAGACATGGTTTCATTTTTAGAAGTACTGTACTGCTGATGGCCCACATTTGCATTACAGAAACTTTCATGATGAAGCATCTCACCATTTCATCTGAAAAGTATGGAACAGAGATCATTTTTTATTTAATTAGTTCCAAGTTTCCCTAAAGGCTTTAGGAACTAGGAATTTTGCAAGCTTGTTTTTACAAATTAGTTGTGAAGTCAAATCTCTCTTTTCTGTTTCTCCATCAAGGTAATGTGCTTTGCTCACATTTATCTTTTTTTTTTCTTTTCCTAATGAGCTGTTTCTGATAGTCAGCTGCTTTTTCTGCTCTATAGTTCACTGAGGGCACCATGTTACCTGCATTATTCATTACTGTAACTGTGCCATACCTTGGTTAGACCCTAAACAAAAAACAGTTTCTAGGCATAACTCCACATCTTCTATAAAAATCATGAATTATGTAATGCACAAATCTCTCCTCAATAACATCACGTCTTCCTCTGTCAAACCAGCTATTTTTATTAAATATTGCTCATCTGCCATATGGACTCCTCTATCCAAGTTAATTATGAAACTGAAATATGGCAATACCCTCTGAATCTGTGAAAGCATTCTCCAATTAAAATTATTATAGAACACCTCATATACAAAATAATTTTGCGTATCAAGAACAAGAGGGGTTTTTTTAATCATCAAAACATTACACAAATAGCCATATTTATATTTGCTCAGTGCTCTACATAGAATTAAACATGCCTCAGTGAACAAACTGTATCATTGTTGGAGAAAGCCATAGTAGATGCAGCAACTGCAGAACAAATGTCAATAAAGAAGCAGCTACAAAGCTCTTTATTCCTGATTGCCTGTTCTCCTGTTCTTAGATTGTTCTTAATGTTATATGTATGTGCTGTTGAAATGGGTACTAGGTGAAAAAATATTCTGAACTTTTCTTTCAGAATTGTTCTGTTATTGACATTGCTGAAATTAAAGATTTCCTTTTCATTTGAACAGGGTGGAGAGAATTCTCCAGGAGGAGAATATTTATGTGGTTAGGCAGGTATTTGCTATGATGAATTAAAGAAATCATTCATGATGACATTGAGCACACTTTATGCTATAAAAGCAGGATGTGTAGCACACTGGAAATCAGCCCAAGCAATAGTTGGTAAATAGCCACATGCTGCCTGCTGGTTTGACATTTGCTGAATACTCTGTGTGTTTAAATAGTAAAAAAGTAGAGTTGCCATCAGAAATGCCCTCCAAAGGGCACTGTTCCCACCATGTGTAAAATGTGCTCTGCAGGTATCAGCTGCATTTCATGTGTGTTGATAATCCATAGTGACCACAGAAGTCTTATCAGAACAAGATTTTGTAGCATCCTGGTCACAAAAAGGAATGTTCTAAAGCAGCATGAAGCTGTCCTAATGTTTTGGTGCATCCATACAAAATCCTGCACAGGGATCAAGTCCTCACTTTTCAAAAAAACATCCAGGCTGTGTGGGACAATACACAGTGATAATCCAAATTACATTCTCACAGAAGTCTGATAGCTGAGCTGAGCTTTTGCCCACCTTGTTGTCACCTGACTGTTCATAAGAACACAGTGAAGGTGCAGAATGTGTTGAATGAGGGAGTCACAAGGGGAGGGATGGTAGTTCTGGTACCTTGCAGTGTCACAAGTGCTAAGTCACTGTGTGCTCTCCCCATGATACATGACTGGATGGATCTGTAAACTGGCTGATTTTATTTTCCTAACCTAATAGATAACTTCCTTTTCCTGTCTTCCAAAGCCAATTAATAATATAATTGGAAAGTATTCTGAGAGTCACTCTTGAGAGTGAAGAAAGGCAGAAGGCTCTGATGAAATGAGGAATGGTTGAACTAAAGTACTGCTGATGTAATGCATGTGGTCAATTATAAGCCTTGGTTCTCTCTGTTACTTTGATTAACAGCTACAGAACAAATACATTTAAATGTTTCTGTAGGACTACCAGCAGCATCAAATACTTCTGGCAACATCCACAGCACTGCTATTGAAACATTTGATCAATGAAATAGAAAAAAAAAATATAAAAACCTTCTACAATGATCCAAAGGCTGAGACATTTTAAATGATGAAAAAGAGAGGTTTCTGATACTGTGTGATTCTCCCAGCTTTTGAAACCGAGTCAAAAAAGATAATGTGCATTTTAATAATGGCACATATTAACAAAGAAGCATATTTTACAGAAAGAGTAACTATCCAAGAACTATTTAACCATGAAAAAGGATTGGCATTATGAGAAATAAGTAGCTGTACTTGATTTCACACAACAAAAGGCAAATATAGAACATATATAAGCGATATTCTTGGTCAGCATAGACAGTTATTTTGCACTAATCTTACCTCTTCAGAAAACTATTTTTTGTTGTCAGCATCCTCCATTTAGGAAGAATCAAGTAGTTCCCAAACAGTGCAGAGAAAACACATGTAAATGCTGGTTTACTGTGGTAAATGGGTGAGGTAGGTACTGTTTAATTAATAAAGATGAGACAAAATGCACCCTGAGCAAGCAGAGACTGTGACTGAAGTACTTGGAGGGCAAGGCTGCTGTGAGGAGGGACCTCAGCAGTCTGAGGAAGAGCCTTGCAAAGGTAAATGCAAAGTCCTGCACCAGGAATAGTGTGAGTAGTGCAACAACACATGCTGGATGTTAAATGGATGGAAAGCAGCTCTGGATGAAAAAGGACATGGAAGATCCCAGCAGACAACCAGATGAGTCTGTGGTGTGTCCTGGTGGCAAAGAAACCCAGCACATCAGCAAAAGCACTGCCAGCAGGTGAAGGGAAGGGAACACCTGCCTCTCCCCACACTTGTGAAGCTGCACCTGGAGCATCACGTCCACTTTTGGCCTCCAGCAGTGAAAAAAAATGCACAGTGATAGAGTGAGAGGGAGGGACACAAATTACAGCAGGAGAAATGCTGAGAAGATATCAGGGAAAATATTTGGAAGGAGGCTGTCAAAACCTGAAATGGGAGTTCTGAGTGGGTGTGGAATCTCCACCCCTCGAGATCTTCATAACTCATCCTGGGTGATCTGATAGAGATTTCCTTCACTCTGAGCTGGGAGATCAGACCAAATGGCTCCCAGGGGTCATTTGCATCTTAGGTTATGCTGTGAAATTATTCCAGGACTAGGAAACAGATATTGTAGTTTTAAAAAAAAAAACTGATTTAATAAACTGATCTCACATTTACCACAATTTATAAATATTTAAGGAGAAAACCAAACATTGACAATTGAAGACGCTGGATGTGAAGAGAGTTCTAGATTCTGGAAGATTGGGTGAGATATTTGGTCTCTATATACAACAAACACACTTTTAATAGCACAGATAATTAACAACTAGAAAAGTTCTGGTGAAGACCTTCATTAATATAAATCTTTAAATAAATATTAGATACTTTTTCCTAAAGACAACCTGTTGTTCAAATGGGAATTAATTCAGTGAAACCCTGTGTTGCCCTTTAAGCAGGAGGTCAGATTAGGTGATCACAGGGGTTCCTTCTGGCTTGAGAGAAAATGAATCTGTGATCCCCAAGCCCTTCTTGAACATCACAATGTATGGGATACACATGTTCCAACTGAGCACTCACTTTTTCAAAGTGGTCCCCTATGGATTATCTCAGGACAAAGATAAAGACAAAGAAAGCTTTTGAACATGTCTGAATCAGAGCTGTCTCCTTTATCTTTTAATCTAAAGGAAAATAACTTATCAAATGGGTAAATCTGAGGTCAGAGACTTCCTAGAAGCTACCATTAGGATATTGTCCCTAACTCTGAGCCACTGGCACAGTCAGCTATAATTACCAGCAAGGTTATTATGCATCCACAATGACAAGCCTGTATTTCTACCAAAAAATACTTAAGCTTTAGGGGTATCCTAAATTAGCTTTTTTTTTCCTTTCCCCTTGAGATCTTGAGAAGCAGAGAATACTTGGGATGATGAATGAAACATCCAGCCCAGAAAAATGTAACAGAAGCAGTGAACATATTTCTGTTGGAAAACAGAGAGTGGACAGACCTATTTCGAAAATCTAAATAAAATTCTGCACCAAAGTCTGTTGAGTATCCGAGCCTTGATATTTGGTCTGAAAGACCAGAGTATTTCCAATGCTTAACAGGCAATCCCAAGCTCTTGGAATAAGTTTATGAATTTTCTCAGAGGATACAGGATTCAATATATGGATTGGCATGCTGGAATTCTTTTTGACATGCTAACTATCTTTTTCCTGGCCATTATCTGTCTGTAATGAGGAGTGTGAATTATCACATGTGCACCATTTACCAGCTGGCACAGTTTTGAGGGACATTGCACAGACATGGCAGTGAGTTTTAAGCACTAAGTCACTAACCTGCAGTGCAGGAATATTATCCAGCACTCCATACTAACATGAGCAGCATTGTAGTAACTCACCTCAGTGTTTTTGACATATAGAGAAGAGCCATTAAATGTACAGGATTTCTTTCTAGAGATTGCACATGCAGTGGTAAAGTCTGTGTAACATGAATTATTTGACAAGGGACTGATCTGGAAATAGTTGCTGAGGGCCTCTTTCATCTCTTGTAAAGCTCAAAAGAGGCAGAACTGAAAACAGGATAAGATTCAGCTAAGCCAAGGATGGGAGATAACAATAACTGCATCCCTGGTTACAAACAAATGGTTAAAATCTTTATCTGACTTCTTCTAATTGTCTAAATACAATAAAAAACAATATTAAGAGTTTTGATGAGGATTTTTTTTTTTACCCCTGCAGGAAAAGAGAAATTCTATACAACTGATGTAACTGATGTCAAATAAATAATACTTCAGGTGCTCCAAGCTGAAACTCTCATTGTTAATCTTAGGCATTCCAAAGGGGCCTGAATTATCAGACCTTCATATTTTGAGCTAATAGAGGCATAAGACTAGAGCAGAGCAACAATGGAAGAATATACAGTCCCCTGTGGCTGCAATTGAAGCTCTAAAAACCTGTTTTTCATTTTTAAACTGTTCCTCTGGGCATAGGTAATGTTCAGAGGAGCATTTTAAAGAGAAAATGAAACTTTAAAAGCTTCAAAATGCAGCTGCAGAAAATCCAAGATGTCATCTGTGACAACTCCTCTCTTCCTGGTAGTGTTTTGGGAAACTACAACATCCAGAGCTTCTCTTGCTGCATCACAACACCTTGGAAAAGGTTGGTCATGTCTTTCTAGAGGATCACTGCAACTTTGAAAAACCAAAGTCCTTACCATGACAAAATAAATAATAAAAAAATAAAATATTTTGTTTGGGAGAAGTTTGTTCCAAATGGATCACAAAATTTTTGAAGAGAAAAAAAATAAAAAACCATTGCAGTAGAGCTGAGCATACAAAGCAAGTGAAACCAGGAAGAACTCTGTCTTCCAGCCTGTGATATTCTTATATCACATGGCCCTGAGTAAAATGCCTGTGGCCAGAGCTGGGTGAAGAGCTGACAGGGGCTGCACGATGGCAGCACAATGCCTGAAGGAACATGGACTGGAAGGGGACAGAGATGCAGGCAGAACATTTCTGATCCTACACATGAGTCTGCTTTCTGGAGACAACTAGACAAATACTGCCAGAGCTTGAATTTTTATTCACTATTTCTATCTTAAACATTACTTGTGAATAAATGAAGGAAAAGGAACGTCGCAAATGTCGGATTTACAACTTGCTTGGGATTCCTGAGTGGTCATTAAAACACTTGAAATCTTTAGAAATTAGAAACTTTCACCATTTCTCAACTGAGCAGCTTCTGAGCTCATCCAGGTTCTGCTGGGAACTTTCAGAGGGTGACAACCTTCTCTTGTTCCTTCGGTGCAGTTCATTAGTCTTAAAAATCCACTCAGAGCACCAATGCCAGCTTTCAATTTCTTTTCATCTTTCCAAAGACTTACCTAAAGAAGTAACAAATGACCAGTCAAAGACAAAATTCCCTCACAGAACAAATGAGAAGAAGGCATATTAACAGCATGATCATGGATGGCTCATTTCTTTTGGAAAAGATGGTGATACTCGTAGAACATCATTTCTGTGGCTAAAATGAAACTGGATAAAAGCAACTTTGAGGTAAATTCAGTTTCAAAACCCCTTTAAAATTCATTATGAAGTGATCTTTAAAGAGTTTTTCATCCTAAATAAATCCTAATTTGTACACCAATACCTCTACAGCTGTAGATATGTAAATGAAAGAAGATAGTCATACGTGTTTCAAATGGAAAGTTTCCAGTAAAACTGAACAACCTGAACAAAGAAATAAAAAGTCAGGAGTCAAAAGCATTTTCTGCAAGGACACACCATTATAGGATAAGAATTTCAAACTGAGATAGAGGGGGAGAAATCCTCTGAAATGCCTTTATCAGTGAATGACCCTGATCAGCTGTGTTCCATCTGAGGAAGATCATTACTGCAGACGTCAGGGTTGTGCAGGAGACAGGTTAAAAAATGGGTTTCAGATTATTGACACTTGCTTTTTTATTAAAGTTTATTTACAGCTGGGGATAAGAGAACACAGGCCCAGAATTATGGAACTTTTTAAAACTCCAGAGATTATATCTTCGAAAACCTTCGCAAAATTCTTTAAGTTTGTATTTCTTGCATTAATCCTATCTCAATGGATGTCTTTCAAATGTAATGCTCTAATTCTTTCAAGTTATTATATTTTAATGTATTTTCATTTATGATATGTTTTCTGCTGAATTTCTATCAAAACCTGAGCCTTTCTGGAGCAAAGCATGTGCTTGAAATCTTTGCTAAATAGGGAAAGGATTAAATAAGTGTAATGATTTAAGTTCTCAGTCTAGTCAGGATTTAAAGGCAATATCTAGCATTTAGCTGCCTGCCCGAAGGACAGACTCTTTTGGAATTACACTTTGAAACTTTCAGCTCACCTGGAAGCATTTTCTGATTCTTTATAAGTCTGAGATTTTCACCGAACAGGAGCTGATGACTGATGCCTAAAGGTGTGCACAAAATTAAAATGTACCCTTGTATTCCTGAAGGGACATACTCTTCTCTAATCAATTGGAAAAAAAAGAAAAGAAAACTGTAAAGCTTTCACTCCTTTAAAGTAAAGTTTGCTTTAGGAGAGAAAATGGAGTATATTTGTGTATAGACTGAGCACTAAGAAATGGAGAAGCACATTGGTGGTGCTTCACTATTTGCAATAAGAAATTAAAATAAGAAAGTTCTAAGTACTGATTTCTGGTGAATTTTCTCAGCCAGCTGCAGCAGATAGTTATGTCCCCAACTTTTGTTTCTCATTAATAAATATTCAATAGAAGAAAGGCCCAGGTGCAGACACATTTCTGCTCTGAAGAGCTGATGTAAGAATATATATGTTTGTTGATAGTTTCTGAAGGCTGTTTAGAGCTAATGAGGGAAATAAAAGATCATTCAAAATCAGATGTTGTAATTCAATACTGCTAATCATAGTAATTCACTTACATCACTGTCTTCGTCCTGTTGAGCCTCCTTTCAAAATAGATAATGTTAGTTTAGAACTTGCATACACTGTTGGCAAAAGGTATTAGAGTATGAGGTAAGCAAACAACTTGTGGGGACCAACTTCTTGAAACAATCTTCAATCAGTTACAAATGTGAAAAGAAGCTCTGACAAAAATCATAGAATGGCTGGGGCTCCAAGGGACCTTAAAGATCATCCAGTTCCCCCACTCTGCCATGGGCAGGGACTCCTTCCACTAGAGCAGGTTGCTCAAATGCTTTAATAAAGGACATACAGGCATGTCTTGATAGGGCCCAGAGTTCAGTTTGGAGTTGGCAGAAGGCTGTTTGCATCCAGGGATCCTACACAAGACAAACGACCCCTTGAGAATGACATTTCTGGGTCATTTTCCTGAGGATTCTTCATCCAAAGCACACAGGAAGTACAAGAACTGAGAATGGCACTTGGAAATACTGAAAGAACAAACAATTAACTCCGTAACTTTTTGGGGCGACTCATTCCTGAGTTCCAGCTTCTGTGCTCCTTCTTCTGGGAGGCAGCTCCAGAAACACATTATTCTAATGCTTTAAAACTGTCTCATTTCCAGTTAAATACATTTACAGTCATCACCATTTTTTTCCCAGTGACAGCATTGTCCTTTAGTTTACAATATCCCTGCTCAAAATTTACTCCTACCATGTGTTTTTTTTGAGGCAGCAATCAGATGTGCTCAGGTGTTTTGCTCAGCTAAACAGTTCTGCCTCTTTAAAAATCTTGCAAAAACAGGTCCCCCCGTCCCTTGGTCATCCTTGCAGCCTTGCTGTGTCCTTTTTCACATTTAGGATGACTTTCCTTGGCCCCCCTGCAGAGCCCAGGGTTCAGGTTCTGAGGCAATGGCAGCAGCACCTCCACAGCCGTGGAAACTCGGAGCTCCACCATTTAGGGTTTCCTGGAGCTTGCTGATGTAAGAGCATCAGAGGAGATGTGACACAGGGTAGAGAAAGAAAAAAATCCAATATATTTACAGGGCTAGAGATGTTTAATCACCAGCTTTACATGCAAGAAGCCTCAATAGGGATCAGCATCACTGCTCATCAAACTCCACTGAGGTCTGTGGTTTTACTTTTAGAATTTGAAGAAACAGTCCACAACGGGGCCTATATGCTATTTTTCAACCTTCTCCCAGCTCTGTGGAACCTAATTATTGTTGGTTTTTAGACTGTAGTATAATAATATAATTTGAAAAATGCAAAAATTCAGATTTAATGTCAGAAGAACTTTGTAGACTTCGATTTAGGTGAAAAAAATATTTAACCTGTAAATTTGAAAGGAGCATCCACGTGGGAAGTAAAAAAGAAAGGACTAAAAGAGTCATTTTAGTGGATTTGCTTTCTCAGAAAGACCTCTTTTTTTATTTTTATGCACAGAAAGATACCACAGCAATGTAGATCAAGCCCATATACAGTGACCCCACATATGATAAAACATAGGTACCTACAGCAAAGAGAAACATAATGCACAGCACAAGGCATGAAAGGCAAACACAGAAATTACCTTTTGACACTGAAGCCATGTTTAAGTCAATAGTTAAAGAAGGACATTTTACAGCTCTTGGATCACAGCAATATTAATAATTTCTTTGTCTTAAAAAGTACAATTGTGTTCACAAATGCTGGAGTGCACTGGGATGTCATCTAATGATCTGTCTTTCTAGACAGACTTCTGTCCATGTAGTCCTTCCAATGATGCAGCTGGGACCAGGCCATGTTTTGCACAGAGCTGAAGGGAATACTCCTGATCCATTTGAAGCATTACTTGACACATTTCAGAGTCACAGCAGAGGCAGTTGAGTTCTGAGCTTTCTCAGCTTATGTCTCCTCTCAAATGAGAAGAGGGAACTGGGGTTTTTTTCTTGCATATTTTTGTAACCCACCAACTGTTTAGCTTAGCTGGTAGGCACACAAATCAATATTTTTTCATGCTGGTGATAACATATCCACCGTGTTCTGTGGATATTATCTCCTTGCTCTTTTTTTTAAAAAAAAAATATAAATCCTTCCATTTCAGCCTGTTTTTTTGCCGTAAGCAGACTCTTTTTATTAATTTCATTGATTTTTATATGGTGGGGGAGGTTTTTTTGTTTGTTTTTGTTATTTTTAAAGCTCATCAATGGCAGAATCTCTTCTGGAGAGCACTGTTTGTTTATTTACTTGGTTACGAGGTGGTGAGCACAGATACTGTGGCAATGAGAGCCAGGAACAGCTTGCTGGTGTCCTGGCTCAGTAGTGCACAGAAGCTGTGTTTGAGCTGCTGAGGGGTAGATCTTGCATAAATTGCCACAGCTCTTCTGATATTAGCACAACAATGACAAGTTAGAACATCTGAGCTCTGCCCCTTGAGCCTGATATGAATTCAGTGATGCCGCTGTCTGAAATTACTATTATTATTACAATACCTTAAAATTTGTTTTTCACAATTCTCCTGCTGTCTGAAATTTATTGATCATTGTCAATCTACATCATGTCACACATTTGGCATTATTCCCTACACTGTAGCTCTTCCCTGTGTTCTTACTGCTCCCAGCCTTTTAGGCTGCTTAGAAGTGCACACCTGTGTTCCGCATTGTTTGTGTCATTCCTGACTCTTTTTGCTTACTTTTTATTTTTCTAGGCAGCCAAACACAAGGTTAAAGTGCCTCGTGGATCCTCAAGCTGCACGTTGTTAAATAGCAGGGCCAGGTCAGGATGAGGGAAGAACAAAGGAATTCTTTCAGACCTGACAAAGCCATTAAGGGACCTTTTGTGAGGGCTCCTTCAGCACTGAGCGTGTTTCCCCATCCCCGGTTGTCACTCAGGCTGGTGAATCGTGCAGATGCCCACGAGCAGGAGATATGGGACTCTGACATCCAACACATTGTGCTGAGCAGCCTGGAAGACTTTGGTATTCAAACCACGAGGTGAAAGACCAGCAGCAAAGCACCTGCCCACCGGTCTGGGACAATGGGCTGGAGGCAAAGGCTGCAGATGCTGAGTTCAGGACGGTGCTTTCACAAGGTCATCAATAACTGGCTGAGTCCTCCAAAAGAGACATGCCATGTCAAGGATTTTGAAAGACGTTCCACTTTTGACACTTAAAATGAATTTTACACATCAAAACCGGATTTGCAACTCACCAAAATGGATTTCGTTGAACCAAATGAGTTGACATTGGACGGTCAAACAGCTTTCTCAGTATTTGCCTCACTAAAATTAAAAAATAATGACGTATTTGAGTAGGTTCTTTTGGAACAATAATGGTGATGGAAAGGCTAATTAATTTTAATTAATATTGTTTTTAATTGTTGCCTTGCCTGCCTTGAAGACTAGTGATTTATTCTCATGTCAATGAATACAGAATGAAATGATTAAAATAGAATTCAACACATAGTAATACATTACTCAAAGACAGCAATGCTGTAAGAGTGATCAATTGGGTTTTTTACATGTTCTGGTAAACACCAAACCATAACACATGAATGGAATTCTAGAAATCAGTGTCTGATCCTGAAAATAATGTGAGGTTCTGACAAACCTCCATCCAAACACCAGTACCTGATGTATTAGTTCAATTCTTCATTAGGAATTGACAATAGATTGAGCAAAGCAAACTGAAATCGGTGCAATTTTCTGTGGATACTTCCCCAGATGACTGGATTAGGAGAACCTTCAAAGACTTTGTATTTCTCACAAAGATAAAGAATTTATAATATCATCTATAACAATGTCATCTGCACTGAAATATATATATAGCAGCTGTAATAATAGCTTCAGATTAATGCAATACCTGGAGGTTAGATACCAACACAGCTAATGGAGGTTGGCATGTATCAGGGCAGCAGTACTTCCACTTTTATCAGGCAAAAATGCCCACTTGCCTTGATCATTACCTTATAATTACATTTTAAATTTAGAGAATGTTGTCATGGTTAATTGCACTATTTAATCATCAAATCCCTGTATTTTAATATTTAAAAAGCCAAAAATAAAAATATGTACTAGTGAAACCAGTTTCCAAATCAAAAACAAAGGCAAGGTTTTGCTTTCATTAACTGAAATCAACTAAGCTCTTTTATCTCTTTCTTCCCACTGCAAGAAAAGACGACCTGAGCCCCCTTTGAAACCAGCACAGTGTGATCTGAAGAATGAAAAAATGTTGATTGACTGGCACTGCATGCAGTAATTTGAAATGAGCGTAATCTTTTCAGGTAAAAATGGAACAGTGCACTGTTGATACATTATGAACATGGGCCCTTCCCACTGCCTCGGGCAGCAGCAGAGTGGAGAAGGTCTGTAAGCACAGCCTGGTAAATCTGACAGAATCATCTTTTTCACTCAGATTTCCGGCTGATCCGGGATGTCAGACATTTTCTGCGGCTGTCCCAGACCTGCTGCTGCTCCCACAGGCTCGTCCCAGGGCACTGCTGCTGGAGCTGTGCAGGGAGCCAGCTCCCGGGCATCCCTGGGGGTCAGCAGCGTCCCTGGGGACCAGCAGCATCCCCGGGGACCAGCAGCATCCCTGGGGACCAGCAGCATCCCTCGGGATCAGCAGCATCCCTCGGGATCAGCAGCATCCCTGGGGACCAGCAGCATCCCTCGGGATCAGCAGCATCCCTCAGGAATCAGCAGCATTCCTGGGGATGAGCAGCATCCCTGGGGATCAGCAGCATCCCTGCCCATCCCAGCGCTGCCACCCGCGGGGCTCTGGCGGGACAAATCTGGGATTTACCAGCCCTGGCCGCTCTCCGTGTCCTCCCTTTCCAATCTCTCACCACAATAACCCGCAGGCAAGGGCCAAGCACGGGCAGGGTGCAGCAGCTTTAATACAGCCCTTAAAACCTGCAGAGAGGGCTGCAGATTTGCCTTTTCCTGCCCTTGTTTCAGAGCCTTTGTATTTTTAGATCTGACCCTCGCTGGCTTTAGAAAAAGAGAGGAGACTTCAGGAGTCTTTGATGAATTTTTTTTGTCTGCTAATTTGCTCAAAACTCCAGATGTAAAATTCATCTTTACCCATAGAGTAAAGAAAAAAAAAAAAAGAGCTGAGGAATAGGAATTCCTGTTTTATTTACCCATTCAATCAGTGAAATTGTTGCATTATAGACCCTTTAGGCCTATGAAATATCAGACTTTACTTTCACAGATATTCACTATTATGCTACAGAAACAATAAAGTTGTCTTTACTGTAAAATATGTTACTTCTTTTAAACCAAAATATCTCTTCCTTTTAATTTTCAGTGAAGCAAGTTTAAAAACTGTATGAATATTTAATTTGAAAATAAACATTAAAATAGACACAATGAAAGCACTTTTCCAATAATGAAATTGAAAAATGAAATATGTAGAAGCTATAAAAAATGCTTTGCTAAGTCTTGCATTTTAAACTCCTTTCATAGGTGAAAGGTTCTGAAATCAACGCGGTTTTGCGAAACCTTTCCTTAACTCAAAAGCTTCAAATGTAACAGTTCAGTCAATTTTTGCTTTTAAAAGTAGAATATTCACTGGCACAGCCTCAAGTCCTTTGTTTTCTTTCGCTTTTTGCCAATTGAATTTCCAGGTTTTGATTTTATCTTTCTGCATGTTAATGTTAGGTTTCCAGAATAATTTAATAAGCACCTTCTCAATAACACACTATCCCACTCACTGGAACATTTTTCCATGTTGTTACTTTGTCCTCCTTCCTTTCCCCTCTTGTCTGTTGGGCCCAGGTGCTGTTTTGTTCCTGTTCAGCTGCTGTAAGTCCTGTGTCAGTAGAGCTGATTTATCATAATGTTGTTATAAGAAATTGGTATTGGAAAATAATAATAATAATAATAATAATAATAATAATGGGTTAGTTATATAGATCTTAGAAAGAGGGATGCAGCAAAAGCAGGATGCTGAAGTGAGGGCCTGCTAGTACCTAATTCTGTCTCAAAGGTATGAACCAGTAGCCAAACCAGAGATAACATTTCTTGCAAGAAAAACATGATTTCATGACAGGGAAAATATTTTTTCTGCTAAACTCTGTAAAGTTCATCGTATAACAGAGATATTGCATTTCACCAGTCTCAATCAATGCTATTGTCTTTAAGGGCCTCCAGTCTTACCCCCGGCAAAGATCTCATTGCAATTAGTCTGTTTAAACAGAGCCATTGAGAGTTTTCTTTGTCACAGGACTTGTGGAACAGGCCTGAAGGCAGCTCTCGGAGAGCCAGAGGATAATGGTTTCACTGCAGGGCAGCACATTCCAATCGCAGGGCAATTAAACCCAGTGTCTGACAACTGGTGGGGTGGAAATCTGAACGGGAGGCTCCTGAAACATCTGAAATTGCAGATTGAAGGTTGGGTAGAATTTTGGGCTGAGGTCTGCACTACAATATGTAAAGTGATTGGATCTCTGTGTGGAGCACCTGCCTGAAGAGATCTGTGCTTTCCTTCTGTGGAACACTGAGAAGTCACCAAATCCCGTCGAGCAGCAGCGACATCACCAGTGGATCCAGAACCCGTGAGCTGCTCTGTGTCATCTGTCAGGCTGCAGGACAGTGCTGGCACACAGAAGAGAGCAGAAACAGCCTCCAGGACCCACCCGTGAGTGTGTAACACAGGGGGGGAGAAGCTGGTGTGGTCAGAGCTCTGCTGTGTTGATCAATAACATTAACAAGTGCACTCATAGTTTTTATTGCTGAAATAAGTGTCCATATCAAGCTATCAAAATGCCATTAAATGTATACCAACTTAGCAAGGATGACCTTCTTAATAATGCAGCCCTATCTGATTTTCTTCATTTACAGTCATTAACATCATGACCTATCTAAATGATTGCATCTGTCACAAAGATGCAACTTGTGTAACTATTCAGAACCCATCCCCCTCCCCAACAAAAACTTGGATTGATTTTTTAATATTTTTTTAAATTTCTGGCAAATGTCCAATACAGTAAAAAGATATTCTAGGTACTAACTACATTGCCAAATATATTTTAAAAAGATGATTCAATTAATACATAAGCATATTTGAATATTTCATGCATTTACAGAAATATTTAATGGACTTAGATTCGATGAACTTCTAATAGTGAGTAGAAATAAATTATTGCATCCTTACTGTCAAAGCAATTTCAGATTTTGTATTCATCCTCTGTTGAGCCTTTTAGCTTATTTCAGTTTTTAAATCACACACAATAGAGCTTTAGGGGCCTGCATCTCTGTGATTTATAATACAAAGGAACAATTATTTCTGCAGGTAAAACTGTGCTTTTTGAAAAAGGTAAGATAAACAGATGTGCCTAAAGCATCCTCAGAAAATCACGGGGAAATGGCTAAATGTATTACAAATTGCAATAATAATAAAAAATACAGCCATCAACTGTCTAAAGTACTTTGTGTACATTTGTGTGTCTACATCCAGGATTCGAGTGGCTATAAAAAACCTGAGAACAGAAAGCCAGAACCTTTTGGATAATCCCTTAAGCCCCCAAACAATAAACAGGAACAGGTTCTGACATGTAATTTATCAAGCTGTGAAGTTTCTATTCTTATGAACAAAAACCTAGTAAAACAAAAATAAATGAATAATGTGAGAGCAGTCTTGGGAAAAGTTGGATTTCTTAAAAAAAAAAAAAGCTTTAGCATCTTTTCTTCAAGCTCTTAAATCAAGGCATTTACATGAGACCAATAGGCAAAAATGTTTTAAATTCACATGGATGAACACAGGAAAAAAATATCCTCAGTTATATTCCTTGAATTTATAAGAACTTCTGGAGTTACAAAGGTTTCCTTGTTTGACCCAACATTTTCTTGGGCAAAGGTTTTACAAGCATTAATAGAAACTCATTTATATGCATAAGAAAAAAATGCCTATAGCCTTCCTGAGTGTCAACAATATATTAACTGCATTCTAAACACCCTGAAATAATAAGGATTGGAAAAAAAGAGGTTACTAACACTTCTCAGAAGAGTTTTTTCCAAGTCTGTGAGTCTTCACCATGCTCAGTGTCATCTTGATGGTATTTCTAGAATTCTTTGCTAAACAAACAAACAAACTACGAGATCATCTGTCCTATGAGATGAATTGTTATATACTCAATTAAATTGAAACAAAATGTAGCCCAGTTTCCAAGTTCTTTTTTACAAAAGCACTTAAGACCCATTCTCATCACTCAAATAAACACACTCCATAATTTACAGGAATTTGGGTCTGTACAAATTTCTCCAAGTCTTTCACTTAACGTGTCAGGATTTGTTTGTTCCTTTGTTCACGTGTTTGTTCTGTGCATCCAGGCCCTAAAGGTCATGGGAAGGCTCTGATAGTTTTACCTGTGCTTCAGATTTAGTGTGGCTTATCCTCCCACTTCTAATTTTCAAACTAAAATTACCCAGTCAGTCTCCCTGTAAGAAAAACACGTGATTTGGTTTTCTCTCAGGCGAAAGTGCTCTCAAAGTGCTGCTGGTTTCTCAAATGAAAATTTAAATGTTGGTTATACTTCAGAAATAATCACTTTTCTGTTGCTTTTGCACATGTTCTAAATTATATTCAACTTTTTGACTCAAGATGGAAAGGAAGAGGCCTTGCCTAGTAGAAAGGAAGGTTTTCTTTTACGTTCTTAAGTGTCAGCGACATATTATAAAATATTTCCCTGATGAAGGTTCCTGTCACAGAATTTTTTGACTGATTATCATTATGTGACATGCCACCCCTCAGCTAATTTTCAAAGGATATGTTTTGGTCTTTGCCCCAGTGGTGCTGAAAGTCACTTTCTTAGATTTCCCCTTTATGAAAAGTGGGTTTGTTCTGATTTTGACCCTCGTGTTAAGGACATATTTATTTAACTCTCTTTTTCCATTCCCCGTTTGCAGTAAGCTGTGCTGTGTTCACATGAGCTTCCAGCCACAGGACTCCTCTCCCTCCCAGTCTGCACTGACATGTCTTCTGAGAATTGTACTTTTCTCTGCACAATTAGAGCTTCAAATAGTCTGTGTCACACGTAGGCAAGGCCTGTGACAGCTGTCATTCAGAGATACACTCCCTGACAAAGAGAGATTATAACCTCCCAGATCAGGCAGGCTTTATTATTTGTATTTAATTATCCTCCAGTGGGAAATAATAACGGCAGCTTTCCTTGTGCTTGATCTTGGTGCAAGGTTGAAGCTTGTAATCACATGCATATTTCTAACTTCCTTAAACCAGGGTTTTTTCCCGTTTGTTCCCGATCTTTGCAGCCTCGGGGTAAACTCTGCACTCTTCCATTATTAATTTAGACAGTCACAGTTTCCTAGCAAAATAATTAGTCAACATGTGGCAAACTTTTGTAATAAACTAGATATAAAATGAATAATTAAGTTTCTTGTTAAATCAATAACATTGATCTCGACTTCTCTTAAAATCAGATTGTAAGAGAGCAATTTCTTCTGCCTTCCGAATTTTGCATCTGAGAATGGAAGGCTGACATTTGATTTCTACTTGACAGATATTGGACTTTAAATAGGTTTATTTTCTGTCAAAGGTGAGGCGGTGAGTTAAGGAGCAGATTTTGTGGCTGCACTGGCAGAAAACAGCTTCCAGTTCTCTAATGTTGGCCTCAGATCACCAACATACCCAACCTCATGTTGTCACCTTTTTAGACCTGAAGTTCTCAGGGTTATGTTTAAGACAACAAATTAAGTCACTGAAATACAACCTGCTGTTTCCCAGTTGCAGCTGCAGCTGCTGACACGTTCTTGGCACTATTGCTGCTCCCCTGTTGAAGAATTGTTCCCAAGAGGAAATGACATTTAATTGTAGGCTGGGGTTACCTGAGCCTGCTTTGATACATTTGATCTGCCTGCTAACTGAATATGTCCTTTTATAACCTCTTGAAGGATTTAATGACAACGGGAGTTTGTTCATTAACATGAAAATTGCAGTTTTGTCTTTGCAAAATCAAGGCATTCTTTGACATTCACTAATATCAGTCTGCCTTGTCTTCCAGCACAACCTGTAAGGGTTCCTCTTGGAGATGTTATTTTATCATGCCAGAGCAATGGTTACTGAGCAATGCAGTTAAAGAGCATACCTAAAATAAACTTTAAGTTATAGGACCCTTGCAGCAAATAAAAACTTGTCTGCTGTAGCCAGTGGAAGTTGTCAGGCATCCACTGCAGGGTCAGCTGCTGTCACCTCAATGGGGAACTTGGTGAAAGAAATACAATTATAAACATGAAAATCTGTCATTTAATCCCAACTATACTTTTAAATAAGTTGTCTGAAATGGAAAATGCTTCAAGAATACGCTCGTTTCTAGTCCAAAATAGTAGAAAACCTTTCAGACTGTACCTGGGCTGTGTAACACAACTCTTACCCATTTTGTCTATTAGGTACAGAATATGTCTCTTTTCCAGGCTGCTTTGTCTTCTGCTGCCAGTGCCAAGTGTCACTAATGCCTGCATTTACCAGTGGAAGCCTCACCCAGAGCATACAGACTCACAAAAGGGGCAAATGCCAGCATCATTCTCCAACCATCTGCTTGCCTGGGACTTGCACAGGAACTGTGGCCAAACCTGCACTCTGCCTTGAGATCACTGCACACCATAATGATGTTTGGCACAATCAGTAGCCAGAGCAATTTAGAGAAGCATTCAGACTTCTCTGGCTGATGCCAGGAATCTGGTCCCACGTATCTGGAGCAGGACTGGAGGTGTGAAGGTGACACACTGCTAACTTTGGAGCTGACCAACAAGTTGTGCCCTGTGCAAGTCATCAGCTGATGACCAGGCCCTGCATCAACCTTCCACACTCAACACAGAAACAATATTCCCCTCCTGCCAATGGTTATGGCTGGAAGGAAATTAATCCTATTCAAGGACTTAACTGCTGAAATATTATGTTCTTCATTGTATCTGTAAAGCTTATAACCCTTCTGTGCCATACATTTAGAGAAATTAATGTGAATAGGAAAACTAACCTCAGAGCATATCCACTGGAGTATCCCTTCAAAAGCCTTGTCACAGAAGCAATGAAGTAGAAATTCACAGGAAATTTTTATTTTTTTTTTTTTTAAGAAAAAGCTGGAAACAGAATCTTTGGGGCTTTGGACAGTTTTTAATTTTATGTACAAAGATATGAGAAAGTTTCCTCCCCTTGAAGCAATGACAACATCAACTTTGGGAGCTGAGAATGCAGCTACCATAACCTTCCCTAATTGTGTAACCCTGTTTACACAACTTTTCTGCTGCTGCTGCCCTGGAGTATAAACCTGGCCCTTAAGTCACAATGTGGAAATGTAATGTTCATGTTCCAACAGGAGCAGTTCCCCCTGCAACACTGTAATGCCCTGGAATGAAGATATAAACTTCAGCTTTTCACTTCTAGCACAGGATGTGGTGTATGAATGGAAACTCTTCTCAAAAGCCAAATAAAAGTTCTTACAGCATTCCAGCCTCACCAGATGATGGACACCATTCCATGTCATGTTAGAAGGGAAACTCAAGCCAGTAGCTTCCCAATTTTGAATCTTGGCTAGTAACAGTATGAGTTTTTAATCAGAAAGACAAGAAGTTGGGTGGTTTTCTGAGAGAAGTTACAGAAGAAATGTTGCTCTAACAAGACCCTGACCCTGGAAGCACCATTTCTACCTCTTCATATGCAAATTGGTAGGAGGTGAAGTCAAGAACTGAAAACCTGGATAACACCATCCTATTCTGCCCCAAGTCTGGCCTTTAAATGTGACAGTGCAAATGTTTAGCTATGAACACGGTGCTTCACATCGTGGTGTTCTTACAAAGGAAATGTTTCATGAGGTGTAGGATATGTAGAATTTCCCCTAATTGTACTATTTCCCTAATTTGCTGTATTATCTTATACACATTTATGTCTCATGCATGAGAACAAGAGCTGAAGTTCACTGCCAGTGTATGCCTGTACATATATATATACATATAATATATACACATACATATACATATATACACAGAAACACATTTTGAAAACTTCTTAATTAATATAGAGAATTCAGCTGAGATATTATAACAATTCTCAGTGGATTTATCTCCAGTAACAATCTCTTTGACCTGTTACAGGGTCAGAGCAATTCCAAGATATGGAGATATAAGAACAGGAAATAGGACTGAACAGTTGTTCCAAGAGAGTTTTAAGGTGATGAACAGGTTTATCTTGTAGCACACAACAATATTAATGGTGCCATTATGTTGTCCTACTAAAAGCATAAAAGCACAGTAGCCACTGTAAAGCAAAATAATATAATCTGGCTTTTTACTCAAAGGATTTATTCAACAATTACAATAAAATATACTTGGAAAAGATATCATTGTCCTATGTGTACAATAAAAATTTCAGGTACTTTACTCATCCAGCACCATCTTTATGAACATCTCAAACTCCTGGAAACATAAACCATTGTAAGTATCCCATTTCCTAGACAGTCAGAAATTAATTTATCTCACAGAAGAGGAAAGTGAGGTATTAGTGAAAGCTGATGTCTTCAAGTTTGATCAGTTAAAATAAAGCACTTATTTTGATAAATAAACACCTTCTTCATTTCTGCAGTTTTTTAAATTGCACTGAACATCAGATTTCCTGACATAATTTGTAATCTAGAGATTTACTAAAAAATATTTTCCTTCTTTATGATTGTAAAGAATAGAAAACCAGTGAATAATAAAGAAATTTATAGAAGAGACATTTTTTTAAGTGCCTCACAATTGCTTGTGAAGGAGGTACTGTTTTGAGGTTGATGTTTCACTATGATTTAAAAAGGGATTAAGTATTAATTCAAATAATTAACCATTATATCAGACAATGCTCTAGATGTGTAACATAGGACTCACTCTCTAGGACATCAGGACAACTGGGTGAGACTGGGGACAGTTTCATTGTTGTGCTGAGGTATTTTTGATGCAATTTTCTTCTCCTTTCTCTAAAAAGGGAAGACCACAGTTTTATTTACAAGTATAAAGACCAGAGAGGAGGAGAATTGCATGAAGATACTTTTTTTTTTTTAAAAAACCCCACATTATTTCCATCTTATCTTAGCCCAAATTGCTGTATTACTTTATTACAATATTTCACATTGCCTGTGTCTCTAAGGTATTTACTTTCCAAGAATGTGTTTCCCAAGAGCATTTTTAAACAGATATACTTTCATAACTTTTGAAGAAGAACCATTTTTTGATCTTTTTAATTTTTTTTAGTTTCAAAACATAATAATGTGGCTGTGCTTTTCAGATAATATATGTGGTTAGCAGGAAGACAGGTCCATATAAGAATAATTAAATTAAAGCCATGAAATTTTTATTGAGACTTTCACTTTCTCAAACAACATTTTATCTAGATTTGGAGACACTGTAATGTATATACAGAAGGAGTTAGCCAGAATTGGAAATGTATATTTTTAGTGCATCATTATAATTTCAATAACTTATTTATCACTTTCAGTGGAAGCACCATCATACATCAAGCACAGAAGAAAAGCAAGGGTATCAATCTCATTCCAAATTCAAGCCTTGAACAGAGTACATGGAGCAGGATGTAAATTTACCTCTCATAATATGTAGTGAAATGGCAAATGCATCAGCAGCAGAATAGATGAACATTGAGTAGAAAGCAGTCATTACATATTAGTAAAACACTGTATATTATTTGCTCAGTGGTTTGTAACTACATTCACGACTTGGGTGTCTCACCTGAAAGAATATATGAGGGAGGGGGTGCAGAAGGAGAGTGGGTTGTTCCTCTTTCCTTTTTGTGTATTTCTGAGTCTCTTGTTTTCTTTGATACACTTCCCTGCTACCATCCATTTCTCCACCACTTCATGATGTGAGTTCATAAGAGGTTCATAACTGGGTGGATAATGTATTGAATTGCTAAAATGTGCTGTTCCCTATCCCTAAAACACAAACAAACAAGCAAACAAAGAAAAAACCACCCAGCCTGTCACTGTTTAGTTTCACTGCTGCAATATCTTTATTTCCAGTGTTGATGAATGCAACTATGACCATTCATCAGCAACCACAAGACTGTTACTTTATTTACTAAACCATTTATTTATTCTTTTTGTTCCTTTTTTCCTTTCTCCCATATATGCACTGGTTCACTTTCCCAGCTGTTAAAGTCTGTATTGCATCTATTCTCATGTGAGAACTTACTCATCAGTCCAAATTTTCAGGTGAGATTTCTTGGTGCTGGAACATTATAACCCCCCTCTGATCAAACCAGACACCATCTGTTTACAACCAAGTACCTTTATTCCTTTTCACATGAAATTGTTTGTATTTAGATACAATTCACTTGAAATATTTGCAATACTAATGCATAACTTTCACTCATTTTATTCTATGTTATTAACTGAGAACTTATAACCAAGGAAGTCTTTGATAAGGCCTCCCCTCAGCTTTCTAAACTTCTCTGCCTCTGGTGTTAGGGATGTTCGTAAGAACTATTGCAATAATGATTGCAATAATCACAGAGTGCTGAGTATGTAAATGTAATCATCTGGCAGAGGCCATGTCTTCTACAGAGGAGACCACAGCTCACTACTGCTGCTGCTAATGACCTTTCCTCTCCCTTTTGCTGTGAGGGGGACAAACACCTTCATTTTGTGATATTGGGCAAAGCAGATGAATAATGAAGTAGCAGGAGGTGACAAAAAACAGTACAAGGAGCACTGGTAGCTTCAAATCTGAAGTTTGCAGAAAAATTAGCACCAGATAAAACTCAAATGTTAACCAGACATGATATAAACCTATGTTAGCTAGCTGTGTTTTCAAGACCATGGAGACACTTGGGGTCACAGCACTCACCACCACAGCGTGCCCACACAGCTCAGTCACTCAGACTGCTGGTGGCACAAAATCTCCATAACAAAGACATTCATTTAAATCATCTTCTGTGAGTGAATCATTCTAACTTGGAGCCAGAGAGTAGTGATGTTTGCAAGACGGCCTTATTAGATGCTATTTATTTCTGTATTAGGGAGAACAATGTGGATTGAAGCCACAAAAGGAATTACAAAACCTAATTTATGGATTGCTCCGACTGGAATCCACATTTCTTCCAGGCAGACAGATTTTTTTTGTTGTTGTTGTTATTAGCTTAATGAGGAGCATAGCCTCATTTCATTTCCTTTGGAACTCACTTCTTGCTGCTCGGTCAGTTTGTTTTCATAATGCTGTGTCTCATCCAGCTGGATTTTTGCCCATTCTGGCATCATATTGCTCAACTATTTTTATAGCAGTTTATGGGTTGTGCAGTTAAAAATGCCCCCTCTTCTTTAGACATAATAATTTATGGAATTTAACATGTTGAAGTGGCTTCTAACTGTGCCACCATTCATCCTCTTAGAAATACAACAACCCAAAACACCACTAATGTGTATCTACCCATGTGCACACTCACCCAGCCAGTGTTCATATTTGGACTGGTGTGCTTTGCAGTATTTTGAAAGTTTATTCAGCTGCATAAAGCTGGGCAAAGGATGATCTCTGTAAAATTGTCCTTTTCTTTACTGGTGCTTAATCTGCAAGTCTTCTACCAGAATCCTCCTTGACTCTTTCTTTCTACCAGACCCTTATCAATAAAAAAAATAAAAAAAAAACACCTTTGAAAATAGCTGCACAGGTATAAACTCCACATGGAAGTATAACTTAATGCAAAATTTATCCCTCTGTGCTTAATTTTCTTTCTTGGCTCTGGAAACCTAGTTGTTCCCAGGTCTGTCATGTGATTCCCAATTATTTCTCATCCCTGCACGTTTTCTCTCTTCCTCCAGGGCTTTCTCTTTTCTGGGCTGTGTCCTGTAAGTAGTGTTTTCTAATTCTGGACTCTTGTTGCCATCGTCATGACTTGTCCCCATCAGACCTGACTGAAGAGCCTTCTGCACAAGTGTGATTTAGGAAAACAAAGCACCAGGGACTGTAATAATTGGTGTTCTCAGCATGCTGAGTCTGTACTGGCAGCTCCTGGAACTGTTAACCCACTACATACACATCCTACAATTTGAGCAACTTGGATCACAGGGGCTGTCAAACAGCTGATTTGCATAAGTAATTTGAATAACAATGATATTTGATTAAATATGGAATGTGGACTGAATTTTCCTTTTCAAAAAAATTAAGGATGAAGGCGTTTTCTAAAATGTCAAGGAGAGTTTTGCATCATGGGCAGAGGTGCAGCAGCAAACCTTGCAGAGACATTTACCAAGAAGCAGCTTACAGTAAATCTGTAAAAATGTGTCCCAAGTAAAACTGTATGTGACATAAATGACATGTGTCCAGACAGATGGACAGATGGAAGAAACCTCTGAACTCCTGCCTAGGTGTGAGCAGAGATCACCTACAGATCCTGATAAGCTGGTTTTGCCTGAATTGTTTCACTTAGATTGTGCACAGTGTGGATCAAGGCAAACAGTAGTGATCATTTTAAAAGAATTTATTTTATTGAAATTATACCTAAAGCACAGAAGAATGTATTGTTAAAATAAAAATATATGGAAATTCGGCTTATTTATTAATAATTGTATTCTTAATTGCAAATGATCCAAATTTTTATTGCTTAAATGATGCTAAGAATAGAATAGAATAGAATAGAATAGAATAGAATAGAATAGAATAGAATAGAATAGATTGGGTTGGAAAAGACCTCAGAGATCAGATGTCCTCTACCTCAGGAATATTGACATCAGTGCCATAGTATTTACTCATTTTATACTGTTAATGTCTACTAATTGTTGAAACAGTGTCTCAGTTACAGAGAAAAATATGGATATCAGGGGGTTCCACAAGAAGTAATTTTTAATCTTGGAATTTAAGTGATAAATATACACAGAACAGGTAAAGTCAACCCAACCTGCAGCAAGGTTGCATTTCTTTATTCTGTTTCCCTCCTTTCCATCAAGCTGTTGATTGTCAGTAAAAATAGAACATTTGGCAGCTGCTTCATCACCAGTTCATGAGAATGTCTGTCCCCCCTCCAAATATGAGAAAATTAACCTAAACTGCCTGATCACTCAGTGAACAACACTTCCCCATGGGACAAGAAAGAAATCAAACAGGTTATAACCCAAGCAGTGCTGTGTTGTCTCACCTGGTTCCATCTGGCTGGTCTGTATAAAAGTCTATTTTAGGCTGATGGTAGAAGGGAGCCCTAATGTCTGTCCCCCCTAAGACCAATTCTTTGAGCCCCTGTGCTACCAGGTTTGTCTGTACAAGCCACTATTATCAGCTCCTTAATAACCACAACTCTGTAACAAGCAAACAATTATATAAAGGATTTACACACAGTTGTTGATAGAGAAGAAAGATTTCCCCAACAGTCTTGTCTCCCAGGAATTCCTGAACCAGGAGATACTGAAGCATGTCAATGCACAGCTGAGCTCTTCAGGCATGTGTTCTGCTGTAGAAGTGCCATCCATCCCTCCCCTTCCTTACACAACTGTATTTTTAACAAATAGACCTGAGTTTTCTATTCCAGCAATATAAAGTGAACATATTTAAGCTGGATGTCTTCTTTCAGCTCTTTTCTTTACCAAATACAGATAGAGAGCTTTTATCAGGCTTTCAAAGGGAAATGGGTTTTTAAAAGGCTTAAGCCTGTGGAAGGCTAGATCAGTGTGCATAGAACAGTGATTAGTTCAGTCAGACTTTTCCAGCTCCTGAGGGTTGACAGGTAAAAATTATGATGTCCCTAGCAAAATTATGTGGTTAGAAAACTCCAATATATAACACTGCATGACTTGCAGTCTAGTTAACATTTTAGTTTTGAATCTCTGGGTGTGTAGATACTTTCTGCTGGTGCCTCTGGAAGTGTGTTCTGACTCAGGGACAATGGTGGAGAACTCTGTCAGACTGTAGGTGTGTGTAACCAAGGCAATTCTGAGAGAGGATCTGTTTGCAGAAATACTTTGTTTACCTGATAAGACTTTGCAAATTCTTAGAGCAATTTTTAGAAGTTTTCATAAGGAATATTGTACCTTTGGAATAGCTCTGACATTTTGTGTAAAACTACATCCTTTGGGGTGTTTCTGCAGCTCACATCTAGTGGGAGAACCTCATTCCATTACCTGTGTAGTGTAGAAGTATTCCCAAAAGTCATATGGGATCATGAAGACTTTACAACAGCTTTACACATTTGTACAGAAACATTACTTTTGTGGTAGTGGCAATAGTTTGTTTGGGACTTTGCAATAAAGAATTTTTAACTTTTGCCTTGGGTGACTATGAGCATTCTCATATTTCCTGACAGAAACAAAACTGAAAGAATGATGAAATAGTTTATATTCTTATCATATGCCCTGACTCTTTTCCTTCTTAGAGCTGAGATTACTGTAAGGGGCAACAGGAGCAGAGATTAGGTTACCTGCTCTAATCCTACAGACTGGATACCTACAGCACAATTTATGAGGAGGTGAAATGACTGGAGGCAAAGTGGGAATGAAATAGTGCCTCATGAAACTGTTCTGGAACACAAGTGAAATACTACTCAGGTGTTTATGCCTTTGCTCCTGGCCTGGCCACTGCCATCTTGCAGTTACAAAGTGGAATAGTTCCCAGGATTTCTGGGAAGGCAGGAAAAGACAGGCCCTGAAAAAGGCTGGAATAAACTTGCTACCTCTACCTCAAAGTGTACACGTGGGAGGAGGGCTGGTAGTACAGACCAGCACAAAGGATGAGACTGGACCAGGAAACTTAGACAAAACCAGAACCATTAGGTCCATTTTCCATCCTGAGCTCAGAAAGCAGACACAGAAGAATTCTGTTTTCCCAGGCAGACCTGGAGGAACTAACAACTGGATCTCAGGCAGCTCCTGTCTGCTCCCTGCACTTGCCAAGAGCTAAACTGCCTTGTGCTGGGCTGAAATAAGATAGTTGACTCCTTTGACAAGCAGATCTATTAAACTGCCAGAATGAAACTGGAATATTACATACACCTATAAAGTCTTCTGAATTTACTGTTGCACTGAAATACTGATTTATACCCAGCACTTGGATGCCACTTTTCCATGTTATACCTTCAATGCATCCTGTACTACCCTGCTGATGATTGAACAGTGGGATACCAATAAATAATTATCAGATGCATATCAAGAAAATGGATTTTTCTTTGTATTTATTAGTATACTGAAACTAAATAGACCATAAATAATTTAATGAGGATATTTTATACAAGTGTGCCTTTCAATAAATTTTAGATTTTTTATTTCTGTTTTGCCCTTTATCGACACAAAAAGAAATTCATTTGGTTCTTGAACAATAAATCTATAAAACTTGGTGTTTATATGCATATTTCAGTGTTGGCTGAGATTGTCAGAAGTAACAGCTAATCTTCTTTATGTAGCAGGGTGCTGAGTAGGCTTAAAAGTCCTTTGCTTCCAGAATGCAATGTAATTATAAGACATGATTACAACTGATTATAATCAATCAGCATAGTCTTAAGTGTAATTTATATTGCTGCAGCTGTGGTTAGATTAAATCTTCATATAAAATACAATTTCTCCAAGATATGTAAAATTATTTGAGCAAACCCAAATACAGTAAACTCATAATGCCATAAATATAGAGTAAATGATGCCAATTACATAATAGTTCAGTGCTGTGTGTAGCACAAAACAAGTCTGTCCTCACAGAGGATATTCCTGATTCAAGGAATTGTCCCTGTGTTACTGTGAGAGTAGAGTCTTTCTGGCCTTCTGAACTCTTCCTTACACCATTTGTCACAACTGATGTGTCACTCCCAGCACCAGAGCTACCACAGGTAGTAAGAGCTCTTTTGAAACCATCACAGAAACGAGGTTTGAGGGTTTGCAGAGCATGTTTTAGCAGGATAAGACACATGTTAGCTGTCAAAAACTGCTGAGTCCTCGCTGCTAATCAGCTGAAGGGCTTTGTTTGGTCTGTAGAGCAGGCTCTGCTCCAGCAGCTGCTCCCAGGGGCAGCAGGACAACTCCCCAGGGCTCTGCTCCCCTCTGGACCCCGAGCAGCTCCTCAGGGTCTGAGTTTCAGGCGTGTTTCTGGTCGGGGTGAGGGGTTTGCCCTCAGTTCCACACCAGTCACAGCACTCGCTGCCTTCCTTGGGCTGAGGGCTGATGGAACAGATTCTCAGATCCCGGGTCAGAGAAAATCTCACCAAACAACATCTTGTCCAGCAATCTGACATCAGGATATTGTCACCAGGGAAAACAGCATTTCTAACCTTACCACGATATACACATACAAAATAAATTAATTTTTTGTTCTTTTAAAAGATGCCACTTTATCTTTTGGCTTTCATGTCAATGGAAGTGTTTTCTTCCAAAAATGCTAGAGTATGAAATTTGTAATCAACAACTGGTGCTCAGAATAAAGCTCTTTGATGTTAACTCCTAAGGTTCTGAGTTCTTGCCTGGAAGCCCCTTTGCTCGGTTTACTGAGAATCTGAAGTAAAAATATGATTTTGTGCATATAACATAAAAACTGATTCAGATTTGCCTGAACTAGAGTATATCTCTCCCAAAGCTTTCTCAGTTAAAAGGAAAATATGTATGTTCCCATTAGGAAAGAAAAAAACCCAAACCCATAACTAAAAAAAACCAACAAAGCAAAACAAGCAAACAAACAAAAAACCCTCCCAAACCCTGTAGGAGTTTCTAGTAGGAGAATATTTATTGTTTGCTTTCCTCCAGAACTGATGTGTCATGACATTGGTATATAATTTAGGAGTAGCATCCCTAGAGGTGTAGGTTGGTTAGTTAGAATCTAAACAATTTGTAGCATTTAGGATTCTATGTTTTGAATATGAACTTCAAATTTCCCGAGCAATTAACTTCTTTAAAAGGAAATTAATATTCTTGAAATTATGACACATCATAGAGATTCTGTACCCTAATTTTTCCAGGCTTAATAAAGGCACATTGAAAAGAGTTTACAACAATGTGTGTAATTCAATTCAAGGATCTGGAAACCGAGCCTTTTCAAATCATGTCTTTCTTAACAGAATAGAGGGGTTGTGCACCATAAAAATGTATAGAATAGCATAAAATGGATTATTTATATAGAGATTTTTTTTATTTTAGGCAGTGACACCCTTCAGCACTGATATTCTCTTTTCTCTGTATTTCTATCTATGGTGTCTGTGTACCCATAAGCTGTTTATTGATAATCCTTAATTTATGAGCTTGATCCTCTCGATGAATTCCTTTCCCACTGAATTATTTTCTTTTGAATCTTAGTGATTGCTTTAATTTTTTGTTGTTCTGTTTTGGTTGGTACATAATATTTTGGTTTGTGCATATTAAAGCAGTATCAGAGAGTGACCAGCAGTGTATCAAGGAGCATAAAAAAATATCTCTTTAACAGATTTGTTGTTAAAATCATAAATGTTGGAGAAAAACACACACAAATAATAGAACCTATGACAACTCCCAAAACAATACAATTTTATAAAAATATATGGAGTCCATCAAAACACATCCAAAGCCAAAGACCTGAGGATGTTGGCTGCCACTGAAAGAATCAATCTGTGAGTTTAAGTATGAATGGTCTGTACCCAAATAATATTTTTCATTCAGATGAAGTATTATTCTTAATTCCACGAATTTCATGATCACCTCCCCGTGCTATGATAATATTTAAATGCAGTTTTAATCTAAATATTTTTAACCTGCCATTTTCAGACCCAAATGCCTAACTATGTTTCTTTTTAATTTAACTACCCTGTACCAAATGTACCATAATTTCAACATTTAAATTTGAGTGTTCTTCAAATTTCCAGTTATAAAAGTTGTTTTTCTTATTCAGTAATGAGTCTGTGTTTGAGCCAAGCAGCTGCACATGAAGGCTGCCAGAGCTGATCTTCATACACTTTACAGTTAGCTGACTTTAAATTACTTTAAGTACAGAAAAAGCTATTTTACTGCTTTAAAAGGAGAGGTCAGTATAATGTCAGCCAATAGGTAGAACCCTTATGGATAAAATTGTTTTCTAATGCTTTACATTTTTAATATTCATGGGTTTATGTTTAATATATTTGCTTTGATAACAGCCTAAACATAGGAAAATGAAAACAAAAATCTCATTTATTATGAAAACCATAATTAATGTTTTTCCTGCCATTTTTAAACAATTTCTAGCTGCTGAGAACATCTTCCAGAAGAGCTCAGGGTGCAGAGGTGGACATGGGTCCACTACTGATAACAGTGGTGACAATAAGAGTAATGAACACATGGGCAGAACCTGCTGATTTTGGGTTTGTTTTGCCCAGTTGGATTTTCAGTTGCTTAAAATCCTTTAAAACTCACTCACAAGGGATGGCACTGCTGAATTGGAGCTGGATGCATCTCTCCAGTCAGAAAGCACCATTGGCTGTATGTGTCTGTAAATATTTATTAATTCTCTTCACCAAGATGGTAATAATTCTATTAAAAATAAAATAATAGCCCAACATAATCTGCAAATAATTTAAGTAATCTCAAATATGGAGTTGCCTGCTATAATGGCAGCAACGACATAAAATAATGATTTTCCCTTAAGCATTTATATTCTGAGAGCAACTAAGAAGTTCATTTTTATGGCACTCAAGAAAGTGACCACAGTAGATGGTTGGTGAATGTTAAACTTCATCTACTTCACTTACTAAGGAGAAGTAAATGTTTAATAACAAAATTCACAATGAATTATTTCAGAAGTTTCTTGCCTAGATTAATAATGAATATTAGAAAACCAATACTTATGTTGTGAAACAATGACAAAGAATTGTTGCAATACTCTTAGCTAAAAGTTCATCTTCAGCTATCTTTAAACAATTCTTATTTATCCATAACAGGGTCAGAACCTCCTACGTATTAATTATATTAAAAATCCCTTAATTATCTTTTACTGAATTATCAGAACAGTCTCCATGTCCAGCATGACATTTAGATAATGAACATAGCATTTTAATGGCATCACTAATATCCACAAGGATTTATTTAGCGTGGCTTTAAATCTCTAATTTTCAGGGGCTCTTAGAACCTTCAAATCAGCAGGACCTGTGTGTTCCCAATATCACTTCAATCAGAAGTTTTATGAGAAAGTTTTCAAAGGGTAACAGTAGTTAGATTTTCCCAGACAGTTTGTAAACCAGTAAATCTTGTATTTAAATACAAGAATTGGACCCAAAATCCATTTTGCATTGACTCAGGCTTTTGGAAAACTTCATAAAATTCAGATCAGGCCTTTCCACCCCATTATCTTCATAAAAATGATCAAGGGCAGAAATTATAAAAACCCATAGTTTTTTTATTCCCAAGAACTTCTAACTAGTAAGAATACCCATGAGCAGTGAACTCCTTGAAAATTAATATTCCAGATCACAATTCTACATGTAAATCTAAAGTTATGCCTCATTGATTTGTGACACTGAATAGTTACAGAGACCTACCCCAGTGAAGAAGACTCCAAATCTTGCTTGTTATTTTAACAGTTAAGAATAGTGTATGTCTAACAAATGCAGAGTAAAAAATAAAACATTATGATGTATTCCTTATCTTCTCTTTATATTTTATGCATCATATATATACAGTTAAATACATACACAATATGTTTTTTAGTTATTATATCTTTATGTTTAAATTATAAATTCAGGCTTTATACTGAGTTTTATTTGGGGAGAGAGAGTGTCAGTACTTTTAGGGTATCTCTAGTCCTCGCCTGTGACCAGAAAGAAATCATTTGTTATAATGAAGAAGGCTCAGTTTGTAAAAATACACAATTCAGTGTTTCTCTTTACTGGATATCTTAGTTGACTTCTAGTTGTCTGGGGGTTTCTTTTAACTGTTAACATTACTTTTGAACTAAGCTCTTATGTGCCACCTGATTGCCTTTCCCCCTGAGTGTGTGGATTCCAAGGAATCACACACTCCTCACAGCAGATCCTGGGAGAACACACGAGTGAGTATGACAAGAATGAGGGCAGTGAGTGCCAGACCCCACAAACATTTCTTGTTGTTTGTATTCTATCCCTGAATGTTCTCAAAATGTAAATTCCTACCTGTTCTCACCCCCTTGCAGCCTCCCCACCCTGCTCCAAACCCCCTGCCACGTGCAGATTGCACAGTGCTGCACACACACATCTCACCTGGAACAGGAAGATCAAAACAGACAGGGCAGATGTTGGTCAGATCATCTCCTGCTCCACTGGAAGGTTGTTATAATTGATAGTAATCAGAGCATTATGAAGGGTAAGCCAGAAGAGAAAAGCAGCCAGTATAGATTGATCCTGAAGGCAATAGTTTATTAGTGAAGGATTCTAACAGCATTTGCAGTCATCATGCCTGATTTTCATTATGATATGTTTCTTTTTGTGATATTTCTACTGCAAACTTTGGTGCTTATGAGCAGATTTTATGACACACAATGTTTGGCAGCATTTGCAAGGAACTGTCAGTAGTCATTATGGTTCTGGGTGTGAAAGTGTTTCTTCTAGGATAGACCTGTGCACCAACACAGGATCTTATTGAATTATCTGGGGGTTCCTACATGGAACTGCAGGTGAGAAAGAAATCAGGATGTGACCATATCCATACTTATCATGAGAAAAAAGAAACAGAGAGATGGATTAAACATGAGTAGACTGTGCTGTTTCCTTCCTATATCTCTCATCTATTTGGTGGGGTTTTAGTCTTTCTCATGCTTGGAACAGAGACTTTGTTTGGCAGTTAAATGTTATCTGCTTTACCAGGTACATGACTACAATAATTTTATTCAAAATCTTAATGCCTTTGCCAAAAGGATACCATTTCTGAAAAGACCACTTAAAAATCCCTGTATGTACAAAATGGGGCAAAGGTGTAGTTGCTGTGTTCATGATGCACAGTGAAATAAGGAAACCACAGGAAATAAGGAAATGGTCCGATTGCTGCAGCTCAGGACCCTGTCATCTGCCTCCCAGATTCAACACATCACCCTCAAAAAAGTGGGAAAACAGCAGAGCACAATTATCACCTATGAGCAGGTAGAAAATGCAGTGAGAATATACATATTTTTTGTGAATACATTTCAACACCAACTCAGATCTCCGGGGTTCTTTGAAATGCTTGAAAAGAGAACTGCAGCAAAAGGATGCTGCAATCCACAGTCATCTGAGATGCATCAGGTATTTAAGAAATGCTCTGCTTGACCCAACAGGTAATACCCATACCAGGTGTTAAGGTAAAAAAAACCAAACAACCAAAAACCAAAAAGCAATCAACCAACAAACCAACCAAAAAAACCCAAACCAAAAGAAAAAAAGAAGCCAGAACTATGATTTTATCAACTCATGGAAAACACATGAACAAGTAGGCTAAGTTATTTTCTCTTTATTACTTAGTGCAATGTATATGTTTTGATTTCTGTCCCTTAAAAAGGGAGATATAGCAAAGACTCTCAATTTTTTTAAATTTTAGCACCATTCATTGCTCCCAGCCCCTTTTGTTACTCTGGCAGTTAATTTTCCCACAGACACACTTAAGTAAAATAAAAGTAATTGTATTGCCCCTGACACAGTTCAGGTTATCACTTGGGAGCTTTTCAACTCTCAACCAGCAGAAGAAACTATTCACAAGGCTGAAAATATTTCAAAAGTTGTTGAGGCTGTTTCTTATAAAAATTTGATTTGAAACATGCTGTCACATATTTTGTGTAGTTAACGTTGATATAAATTGAAAAATAGCATAGACAGTAACATATAATTTATATTTATGCTAGTTTATTTCATTAAAAACCACTGGAGTTTAGGGGACAGAATTAATTTGGATGGAAAAGCAAACTACCTGAGGTGGAAAAAGATAAAACCATTCAGCATTTAAAATGTTAAAAAAAAAACCAAAACAAAACAGGACACATTGATGCTTCTTATTATTTTTGGATAAGATATTCCATTTCAAAGGAAACCTCAGAACACCTCAATGGGCTCGTTTGCTGAGGTAAGAACGCCTGAAGTCAGGTCAGGAATACCAGCTGTGATAAACTGTAAAACAAGTACCTGTGCTTTGACAAGCCAAGCAAGGATTTGCTTTCTGGAGTGTTTTAAACCTTTTGCTCTTTAGTTCTGTCCCTGCACATCTCCAAGTGAGCTGCACAGAGCCCGGGATCCGGCACAGGGATCGCAGCAACTCCAACCAACGTTGCTCTCAGCCCAAAGCTTTGGCTGCTGAAGCTCAGCAGAGACCCTTGAACACCAGAATCCTAATTAGGGAGGAGGAATATGGATGCAGCTCGGCAGTACCACTGTATTACCAGTAACTAAAACATGCTTTCCTCTCCAAAATGTTTTTAATATCTGCAGATAGATTACAATAATTACAGTCTATTAGGATTCTTTTATTATTTAAATCTTGCACTGGGATAAAAGAATAGAGCCATTAAATGTAATTATGAAGAATTTAGATAAAGAAATTATTTGGAAGATATGTGTTTCTGAGAACAAAAGGAGTAGTTTCTCTGAATATATTCCATACAAAAGGAAAGTATTTGTTTTATTGCTGTATTTACTCATGTACTACCTCATTATTGCCAGTATTATTTTTTAATTCTCTTCTATAGAGCAATGGCACCATTTCCTTTTGAAATGATAAGATATTAAGAAAGAAGGCTTCTACACATTTTAAATTTAAGAAAAATCACAGTCCCAAAGTTCAGCTGCTGAAAAAGAGAGAAAGTTCCAGCGCAGTGTTCAGGAGTTTCCTTGGGCAGTCAGTGTGTGGAGAACCCAAAAGAGGCTCTGAAAAGCACTGATACATAGACAGGATTCCTAATTTTACCAGCAGGGTTTTGCTGCTGAACGTTGGCACAATGTTTTAAACAACTTCCTGAGGTCCTTCCTCATACACAGGCTCTTGAAAATTCACTCATAGGTCTACAGGAAAAGCAAAGTCATCTGCAATTAGTCAGATTTTGTGACACATTGCTATTTTTACAACATTGGGTTTAAAAAAAAAAAAAAATCAATATCTTAAGGTACTTTGAACCTGAAACACTTGGGCTAAACCCTGGACCTTTTAAGGCAGTGACAGATAATATATTGATTTTTTTAATGGTACCAGAATTTGACTCAAGTTTGAGAAGATGCTCAAATTCTCTATGTTCATTTATTATGCATTTATTTTATATATTATAAAAATATGAGTCCCCAGTTTGCAATACAAGAAATTAAGCAACTTCTGGAAATAATTCATTCCCTTGTCTCCCCTATTCCTTTGTCATTAGTGTTGAGCAATGTTCCATGCAAAAGAATTTAAAAACCAATGCAGTTTCTGTTTGATGTTCACTTTGTCCACTTGTATATTTATCATCCTTTCATGTGAAGTGCAAACAGGAAAAGATATTTTGAAAAGCCTTATTGTTTAAGGAGAGTATTCATACATGGCTCTAGTAGAACATTTATAATGTTTTATATAATATATAAGATAAATAATTATGTATTCCATAATTATATGATTAATTATTATATAATTAATCATATCAGTATAATAATTTATATTATGCATAATATATAATGGTTATTATAATATATACTTACAATATATAATAATATAATATTGCAGCTGGAAAAATCTTTAAAAATCATATAGAAAAGGTTGCAGATTTCTGGGACCTGAAATACCTTCATGAAATATTATTTCTTGTGGACTCAAGTCTTGTGTCTGTACATTTGTCACCCTCTAAGTACCTTAGTGAGAGGGAGACTGCAGTAAACTGAGGAAGGACTGAGCACTCCTGGCTACAGACACCTCTCTTCCTCAAGCTGCCTCGACCTTCCACTCAAAATAAATCCAATTATTTGGGAACATTTAGATTTTTGCCTCTGTAAAAAATCAGAGGACTTGCTTGGACACGAAGGAGATACAGAACTTTCCATTGTGAGGTGTGGAGGAAGTTCCTGGGGGCTGAACTCAGTGTAAAGTTGGTTTATTAGTGGCCCTGGTATGAGCAGAGTGTGTCACCACTGATTTGAAGAGCTGACATGAGGTAAAATCCATTTGCCTTCCCCAGATGGGCATTTCTGCTGCAATCAGCAGGAATTATGTGCTTATTATTACATTTAGATTTGTGGGGCTCAAATCCACTCATGTAAGCACATTTGGGAACTCCTCGTGGCAATGTAACATTTTGCCACCTTTCTTCCAGTGTTGTTTTGGTTGTGTTACTTTGATTGCTTTCTTAAAGATCAGTCATTCTTAATCAACTCTATTTATATGATTATTTAAATGATACATAGTTATGCAATTAGTAAAAGTGTTTAGTCATCATCTGTTTTGAACATTGAATTACAATTCGAAAATTGAACTTGTTTCTTTCATGGATATTTAAACATCTTTCTCAGGTATGTGGCTCACATTTTTTCTGGTTCTACTGAACCACAAAAAAAAAAGACAAAAATGAACATGCTTTAGGATGTTTTGATGAAAATGTATCTACAAACACTGTAAACAAAATTACAGAATAAGGCTGTACCAAAATGATCAGCTGAATATTGTATTTCCCACCTAGACACCATGAAACAAAACCAGGATGCAAAAACTCCTGCCAAACTGTTTTTGTTTCAGAATGCCCCTATAATGACTCAAAAATTGAAGCCTAAATATTTTGATGAGGATAGTTTCATTGCATTAGGCACAGCTTAACTTATCGTACTCAGTGTAAATGAGACTGGGACAAGATAAGATGAACCCACTCTATTTCCACTGTTTATTACAGTCTTGAATCTGATAAAATACTTAGCACTGATCACTGGGGATGTTGAAAAGCACACAAAGGAATACAGGCAGTAGATGCCAAATGATTGGAATTTTTTTCTGCAAATGTATTACATTTCAGAGGTTAAGTGGGTAAGGGGAAAAAAATGCACTGAATATTCACCTTTGAGAGTAGATAGCAAATTTGGTTTTCAATGTAATCATGTTGGAAAATCGTTCTGTTTTCACAGCTGCATGCCACTGCACACCATCTTAAACTTTGCATTTTGGCACTGGGAAGGAACAGAAGGTTAAAACGTGTGGAACAAAGATATCATTTCACCTCCTTGCCAATACTGCAATTGAAAGAGGCCTCACAGAGCCTGGGCTGTGAATTTAATTAAGCAGGTAAGTAAAGGGTATCATAAGATGGAAGAATTTCCTTTCTGTTCCTGTGACAACTTCTTGGAGTACAGTCCTTAAATATTGGTTGGGAGAGGAAGGAAGATGAGGGGACAGATGTACAGTTCCCCTCTCACTGCTTGCTGCCCACACCTCCCAGCCTGGAGAAGGGAAAGGTGAAAAGCCCCAGTCATTTATGGGCAGTATAACCCAGCTACAAATCACTGTTTAGCAGAAATCAGGAGCACATTCACACCATTCTTACCCAGAACTGTTCTGGGGACTGTGCCTACAGTGGTGCAGTCCAAGCCCCTGTGCTGTGTGACTGGGATGAAAGACTCAGTCTGTCCCTAAGCCACTGCTGACAAGTTCCTCAACATGTGGCAGTGAAGAAGTCTCTGCTGTCTCTGAGTTGGAAGAATGGCCAAGGTCTTATAAAGATTAGCACACAGACATAAGATAAAGGTGACTCTCCTTTCTGCTGTTCAGAAGTCCAGCTGACAAAAGAATTGCTTCTTTTCAACTTTATTTCCCACAATATTTTCTGAGTCAACTTGACCATTTCCCCTTTTGATACGAAAGTAATTCTGTAAAGCGAAATCACTGAACCAGAAAACATATATTTGCTCTCTCTGATTTCTGGTATTCACGACCAATTGAATGCTTATAGAAGTAAGTGAAAAATAATCCCATTTGATTCACTTCTCATTTGAAGTTATTTACAATACAGACTATGCTGACCAGCACTTTCTTGTGCAGTGTGGAAGTATTAGGCTTGACTCACAAAGATAGCTGTGAGAAAAAAGCTGTAAATATGCTGGCAGCGTGTGCCTTTGCCCCCTTTCTAGAAGAATAAAGGATGTTGTTCACACCAGGAATTATATTAAGTATATTCTTCCAACTCACTTTTTATTTGATTATAAATTAAGATCATGAAAAAGAATCTCCCATGTAAACTCTTTTCCTCACAAAACATGACATTTTTCACAAGCTTCATTGCAGAAATTTTTCACTATTTGAAATATTTGTTTTCCTATGCTTATGTTAATTTGTTCAGAATATTGACTTTTAACCTTTTTTTTTTTTTTTTGGTTCTGATAATATTTCTTTTCAAAGCAAATATGATCTTCCTTCATGTGCAAGACCAATGTCAAAATGAAGTCAAATTCTGTGGCATCAGTAAGGGCCAGTCATCAGCTGAGAAAGGAAAATCACCCCTTTATTCTGACTCTGTTCTTAGATTCCTCACTGAACTCAAAGATGATTTCAAATAGAGCAGAATGTCTTTGGGAAGTACAACTGGGCACTGAGTCAGAGAAGAAAATCCAGATCTAAACATGACAGATATCTGAACAAATTAACTTCAGAACATTGGCACAAAAATACGAGAATGTATGGAAATGTTTTACAGGAACTCCTAAAAGATAGAGACAGGAAGCGAAATCATCTCTGCATTAACTTTTATATTGTTGTAGCCAGCAAGCCTTAGGACAAGATTTAGGATAAGAGCATGTTTATGTTCTTTCCAGAATACATTTTTTAAAATATCCTCTTCCAAGTTATCCCTTCCATTTCTGCTAAATGAGTTTCTCCTTTCCCAGACATCCCACGGAATACCAGAAAGCCTAATTGATCCTAAAACTGTGCAAATCAAGCTTTTTTTTAATTTAATTTGGAATAAAAGTATCTTGACTTCAGTAAATATACAGAGGCTGTATGAAATTATGAACCCAGCCCACAGCATCTTTTAAAAAAGTGACTTTACTCAGAAGATCCTCGCTGTAATTTTCTGATATACAGTCACAGCTGGAGAGATCACAGTTACAGAGAAGATCATGAAGAATATTTTTTAAACTCAGTCATGTTTTCTGTGTTTATTGATATCTTCCCTGAGATTTATCTTTCTGTATCTGTCCTCAGAGTCATTTTGATGTTACACATATTTTGTATGGGTAACTGTGTTTATCAATCTTGTTTCAATTTTAGCATGTTTATTCTGGAAATTGTAGAATTGAAACTTTTCATACCCCCAGAAGAAACCAAGAGTTTGGAAAATAGTTATAAGGAGTTGGCAGCAATGAGTATGGTAAACCACAAATCCAAACATTAAAGCAAATATGAATTAGAATCATGAGAACTTGGAAAACCTGCCCGGAAAACCAATGTTTAACTTTCAGAACCCATAAAATCCAGTAGGAACTTAAATGGAATTCCATAGCATTTACTACTTTGTCTTTAATGTTTTGGAGGGTTTTTTGTGTGTGTGTGTAGCTTTTAAATAGCAACAACAATCAGAGGTTTCCTTTGTAATTAAAAATCATCTGGTGAATGGCATCAATATACATCAGGTAGAGACAACCCTTAAAGCATTAGAAGCTGTTAAACCTCGAGATTCTTATTGCAAAGAGGTTTGGAGATTTGGTTTGGGGTTTTTTCCTGTGTTTCAAATATGGATGGTGCAAACTTGTGCTCAGATTTGCATTGTGAAGCTGCATCCTTTTCATTTGCTCTGTGCACACACTTTATTAAGTGCAGAATTGTAGATTTCAGTAAAGCTGATGTACATTTTAACAGAACAAAAAGCTCCAGGAGTGACAAAGGACACCTTTTATTAGTTGTTACAACAGACTGTTTGTTACCTGAAAGACACATACTATGCTCTCTTTTTTTTTCTTTTTGTTATCATTCTTATTCTAAAATAAGACTGAAAGTGTATTGATAAATTTTGTGCTGGAAGAAACCAAAATCCAAATACTCTTGCAGCATGTGCAGCGTGGTTGGTTGGTGATACTTGTTTTTAACTGAGATTTAGTCAAAAACCAGCTATTGCTTACCAATAGCAAAAAAATATAATGAAAACAGAAAGAATTTTGAAAAGCTTTCCCATCAGAAATACTTGGATTATTATTTTTTAAATAAAATAATTTGTATAAAATAAAAATCTTTTATTGTATTTTAGCCAGAAGCATTGAGAAAAATATTAGGTAATGAAAAAGGGAGAAAGAATTAAAGGCCAAAACATAAGCATTACTTTCAATCTTTTTAATATGTATTTTTTCTTTTAGGATAAATATTTGCATATTCATACCCTGGAGCAAAAGATCACCTTAAAGCTGAAATTATACTTTTTGTAATAACTATTATAATTATAATGTCTGAATAAGCCAGAGGTAGAGTGGTATTGCAGTGCTCATTACAGGGACATGAAGAGTTCTTCAATTATTTTTTGATTTCTCTTTTCCCTAAGATTTACTACGTGTAGAGCTGTAATTGCAAACAGCTTGGTTATGAAAGCAAAATAAATGAATGACAGCTGTGTAAATACCAGTCTGAGCAGAAAAAAAAACAAAAAAAAAAAGAAAGAAAGAGGGAAAATGAAGTTTGGGTCAAGCAGAAATGGAAATTTTTAAAATCTGTATTAATTTAGGCAGAATTCAAACATGTTTTGGGAGGCTTGATGAAGACAGAGTATTTAGTTTAAAAAACCCACACCATTTAACTCTTTACAACATTTTTATCTGTTTTCAAAGCTGACCAAAACAACACAGGCATGGTCCTATTTGCCAAATAATATATAAATTCCTTCATTCTTATTTCAGACCATTTTGAATCATGCTGTGGTGAAAACACATATTTTATACACAATCTTACTCCCTTTCCCTTTCAAACAGGAATTTCTGTTTTTTGCTATGGAATAATATCATTCCAAATATCATCTGCCTCCTGTCAGGATGTATTTCCCTCGACATTTCTACGTTGCCACAATTATCCATTATGTTGGCATTTCAGTTTCTTTTGAACTCTATGATACATCCAGTTGCTACAACTGTTCCCAAATCATCAGACAGCTCTCTTGCTTAATGTGGTCCATGGAGGCCTGGAATAAATTATCCTGGTTCAGGGATCCTGCACTGGAGGATTGTCTGGGGTGGATTCATATTGTTACTCAGCATTACTTAAAAAAAAAAGATATTAAAAAACTGCAGCCCTTCAAGTGATAGAGCTAAAATGGAAACACCCTGGAATTAATGCTGGTTATGAAAAGGAGAATTGATGTCCCATAGGAAAATATCCTTTTAGGATCAGAGTTATCCTAGCCTGCACTAGATGGATGGACAGAGAGGGGCACAGTGCAGGCTGGGCTGGGTCAGATCTCTCTCTAATGGGGTAAATGCTGCCCCCATCCTGGTTGGAGACAAAAACCTTCTTCTGCTCAGCAATATGTAGTTGTAGGACATATAAATCTAGTGTTAATAAATTCAGAATGGTGACCAAATAAAACTTTTTGGAGGATGAAAAATCTTTTGACAGGGGCCCTAAGAAGAGAACATTGCAGAGAACATTACAGCAGCCCCAAATCCCATGTCTTATGTCTGGACTCCCCACAAGCTCACGAGCTTAAGACCTCACACATCCCAGCACCTGGGACCTGCTCGGAGAAGCTGAATGAAGTTCTCTCCAGGGGAAGCCAAACTGGACCTGGGACACAGGAATTTTACACTGCCTGTGGCACAATCCTAGTCCTCACCCTGGTGACTGAATGCCACGACTTCATCCTCTCAAAATATGGTGTCTATTTTTGTAGAAAAAAGAAAGCTTCCATTTCCCTTCCTGCCATCTACTGTGTCTTAAGCACAGTCCTTCCAATTTATCATGGAAAGCCTTCCTTTATGTTCTCTAAATTTTTAAAATCATCATCACAAGCATCAGGTATTTAAGGAAAAAGAAGAGTTCTGAATGATTGAATTGTAAACAAATTTGGTTTAAGTCACTTCTGTTACACTTTTACTGGGATTCATGTTTGATTCATGTATGAAAATGATAATAAATGATAACAAATCTTGTTTGATTCCTAAATACAGGTGTTCCTTGCAGGCATCCAAAATATCAGTTAACTTTGGGAAATTTTAGTTATTCTACCATGAATTCACAGGATTTCCACAGTACTCTGTTTTATCTGACACTTCACACCTGAGAGAAAAATGAACCTAATATAACAAGCTAGTTTGGTCCTCCAGGGTACTTGTGGTACATGGTAGTTAAATCACAAACTTATTTGCATTCTCCTGTATAAGTTTATGATATTGTATCAGGCTTTGCCTTTAAAATTAATGAGCAAAGTATTTCCAAGAGACAACCCTCCAGAATTTTACCATATCTTCTAATGACGTCTCTGTGGCCTGCACATGATCTCTTTGAATTAGTCAGTCTTTGCTCAATAAAATCAGTTGATGAGAGTGGACAATACATTTGGGGCAAAAGAATACACCCAGGGACAGTTTCTCGAAACTGCTGACTAAAATGAGAATAACCTCGAGTTTGTATTAGCCAGTTATTCCTGTAAGGGAAACATTTTATAACAGTGGGATAAAAATTGTCCTTTTCAGTAGAATGAGCATTTAATGACATTGAACAAAAAAAGTCTTTGCCTTTTTAATACTTTTGGGTTTAATTTTTTTTTTTTAAATTTGTAAATGACTATGAAAATCATGGCAGTGCACTTGAAAAAATTAAGTTGTTTTTTAATACCTGCAATACTGCACCTACTTTTAACCTTGGAAACACTTCCTTTCAACCTGCTTTTGTGATCAAGGGCAGAATCTTATGCTGCATCCTACACATCAGAAGCTGCTTTTGAAGACAAATATTGTAATATATTAAGAGCTGATTGAATTCTACATGGGCAACTTAACAAATCATGACACCAACAATGACAAATGCTGGGACTGTATTCTAGACTTGAACTTTTCTCTCCTGGACTCTTTTGGGTCACAGAGAAGATTTAGAGATGAGCTGCTGATGTAGGTAAAATTCAGGATACCTGTGGCTCATTTGGAATAATGTTTATTTTAGAATAGAAATAGCTTTTGCTTTAGCCCCCCCCAAATTGATTTACACCAAGAAGCTCATCCACCTATTGGAATATGCTTTGTGGAGATGAAGTTTTCCAAGTGTGGATGTGAAACAGAAACACCCCAGCGAGGTCCCAAAAAACCTGGGCCACAGGAATAGTGAAGGGACTTTGGGACACTGAGGAACCAGGACAGCAGCCAGACTTCATTTGGGGTTTTTCATCACAAATTCTGGTTTTGCCTGACATTTCTTCCAAGTTTTCTTGCACATCCCTATGATCCTCTTTATGTTTTGTTGGTTTGCCTTCTTGCCTTTATAAAGACAATATGTGGTTTTGGTTTGTTAGTTTTTTGGTTTTTTCAAATAAGGCTCTGAAAATCTATTATATAGCATCCATCATTAGTCTGAAATATAATCTGATAAGCCATTTTTAGCCACTCAATATGTGTTCACTAAACCTAATGAATAATTTGAAACTGATACACGATATGAAAAGCAGCAGTAAATTAATGAGTGAAGTTGAAGTAACAGGATTTTAGCCACGAAGTATAGAATTGAATTCAGATATTGAGAAAAAAAGAGTGCTGGGCAAAGAAGGCCAAAAGTGAGGTTGATCACTGCAATGCAATTCTCTTTTTATTTTTGTTCTCTTCCTGTCACCTTCAGGCAGTTAGAAGGGAAGCTGCAGCACATTTCTACCACGTCTTGCTCTGTTATGCCTTAATTCAGTGAATAACACATTAGCCTTCACTTTTACTCTGTATATCTCAACAACAATATATGGAAAATAAGTGTATGAATTTTCTGACTTTCCCAGTATTATCAATGCCACTGGCTGCACAATTCTGTAGCTGGTAGATGAGCCCTAAACTTGCTGAGAAAAATAAAAATAGACAGTGGTTGTGTCAACACATGGCAGTTTGTTATGGGAACACATTCTCTTCAGTGCTGTGTCTAAATTCTTCAGATCAATATGTGATTTGTGGTTCTTCAAATACTCAATTATCTCAGGTTTTGAAGATCTTGCCTGAAGACAGTAGAACGAGTATTGATTTGTCTTTAATATAATACTTTTTGAAAGTGGTGCTTGAAACAATTTCAACTTTAAATGTCATGTTTTCCTATAATTATTTTGATCAAATAAGTACAGCATTTGATCATTATAGGCATGGGTAATTTTGCCAGTTTTTACAGAAAACATTGCAGGTTCTTTGAAGAAAATAGTTGTTTAATCCTTTCTATTTTCTGCCTTGCTTACAATGTAAGATAAATGGTAGTTCCAGTGCAATGATCTAATGTGGCCCAAACACAGCAATACATTCTGAACTTCTGTGCTGTATGTTAACTCCAGCCAAGGCTGTGGTGATGAAACACTGCAGAGCACAGTCAACAGAGGATACTAAAAATTGGCCATTAAATCACTGATAGTAGGTAAATATATGACAATGCTTATTGTTTCCTTTTCAAGGCTGAGAAATACTACAAATGTTGCAGTAAGTGGAAGCACACACGCTGTGATAAATAGTCATTTTTCAGTTCTGCTTCTTTAATGACAAACATACTCTGAAAGACTTTCTCTAAGATTATTTGGGAGATGGGTGATCAGGAGATGAAATAGTACTTCATTACTCCTTTCTCCAAATACAGAGGGAGCAAACAAGACTGTAATTACAACCCCTCTAGAAAAAACAATTCATTTTACACTGGGATGTGCATAGAAGTCTGCTGCTATTTTTTAAAAATCTCCTCCCTTAGGTTCTTCACTTTTACTCCTTGTTTGAGAAATCAATGGAAGATTTTAAAGAGCCAGGTCAGTGGCACTGTAACCATGTTTTCTGTGGTCACCTGCTGCTCCCTAAGTGATGCAGGACACAGGAGTCCTGTGGCCACACAATGTATTGTGTGGATTGTATGTAGTCATGTTGAGGGATTTTGTAAATTAAACCATTCAGAATGGCTTGTCCATTAATAGTTTTTACAAGTGGAAATAAATTTCTCTTGGGCTAAAAGAGACAGCTGTGAGCAAAATGAAATCTGTGAGAGCATCGCATCCAGTGCTACAGGATTTCAACTAAAAGATACATAAGATAAAATTCCTGCCTCACTTTATTTATGTAATATAGAATGCAAGGAAATAGCTGGCCCCAACATATTGTGTGCTGAAGTTCTAGCCCCTTAGGAAGGTGGACACCACTAAAATTATGAAAAAGAATTAACCTTATTTAACCCTGTTTAACTCCAGTTTCACCTGAACACGGGCATCACCTGCACCGAGGATCATTCACCAGGCAACACAAAACATGTGCTCCCCACAGCTTTGCTTAATGACTGTGCAGTCTTCTCAGGGCTTAATGAGGTAAAAGAGGAAAGCTGTTAGGAGCTTCTGCTTATTTTATATCAACAATTAACTTCCTTTGTTCTTGATCCATGTGAACGGATTGAATCCCATGGATTTAGGGGCATCCTCACTTGGCACTAATGTTTGGAATCTGTGCTATTAGATTATTTTCATAGTGAACATGGGTTTATTTGCAAACATACTTCCACTTTGCATCTCCTGTTTTTAAAATCTGAACTGAATACATATGGAACCAGACACTGCATGTTCCACATCTCTGAGCATTCCTGTCTTGATTGTTTGTATGCAGTGCTATGAAGCAAGAGAAGCTCCATTGCTACTCTTTGCTGGAGGGCTAGTTCCACTGGAGATGCTAAAATGATTTCACTGCTCTATGTATAATTCATTGAAATGTTTTAATGGTCAAAGGGAAATGGGAAAATGGGCTGTACATTGCACATATGCTAAGTGTAAGGACATTACCTTTTCTCTTTGTCCAGTTTTGTCTCCAGGATTTTTTCTATGAACACACAGATTGTCATAGGAAGAAGCCTAATTTCTAAATCTGATTCCTTCTGTTCATAATAAAATCTTTATTAAATAAGCAGTGGAGTAAAGCTAAATTAATCATGAGCAGCTAGATCTACCAACACACTTATGTGCCATGACTGTGCAAACGGCAGCACATAACACTCAGACATCTGCTCCCCGTGTCTGCTCCGTGCCCTGAGCAAGGTGCCCAGGCTCCTGCTGGATTTTATGGGGGCAGTTTGACTTTTTGGAGTGAGGCACATAATGGGTCGACTGCTGGGGAGAACAGGCTAATGCTGGTGGTAAGAAAAAGCAAAATGAATCTTAACCCAGGTCATTCTCTGAGACCGTGTTGATCCTGAAGGAATAACGGATGATAAACGTGGCACGGAGCGTGGAGCACAGATATAACCCTTCTGACACAGAAGGCATTCACAGGGCATCTGCTTGAGAGCCTGGTATGGCCCCTGCTTGTAGGAAATATGTGGTCAAGAAGCAAAAAACCACCTTCCCTGGCTGTGGCTGCAGAGCCTGTGCAGAGCAGCGAGGGCAGGCGCTGTCCTGCTGCTGGAGCTGTGCCCGAGATATCTTCCTCAGCACTGGGCAGTGACCTAAAATCTGCATTTGCTCATCTGGGAGAACGAGAACAGTGACCACATTTACCTCAGGTGCTAACAAAATTCAAAGTATTGTTTTCCTGAAGACTGTACTCACCACAACATAAAACAAGATCAAACCTCATTTTACCTCCCTGTCGGGTCCCTCTGGTAAACACCTGAAAGTCACTTTTGCTCAACTGTTCATCACATTTCTAATCTTATATGGTTTTGGCTTAATCATAAATTAAATTGAACCATTTCAATCATCAATCCTTGAACAACACAGAGAATAAAATGCATATTCAAATTCAAAATGCATATTCACATCACTTGTAAATAACAGACCAATTATTAGTTACTAGGTTTTTTGTAGATGCATTTTTCTGTATAGATTTACCCCTATTTGTCTACTTACATTTCAATAGATAGATAGATAGACTGATGTATAAATCTATAGTATAACAATCTGGTCATCCATTTCCCTTTCAAAAATTATGTATTTTTATTTGGATTCAACTAATTTATGAAATGTGTAAATCAGGTCAATTGTGGTAACTTCAGAACCTGTCCCTTCTGAAAATCAAGTATTTTAGAAAGATGGGGGGTTTATTATTAGAGAGATATCTGAGAATCTGAATAGTTTCTGTGCAAACCAAAAAAATGCTCATGTTAGTGAATTATTTTACTCAGTGGAAACATTTGTGCTGGAGTAATGTGATAAACATTTCTGGAATTGCATCTCATATGAAAGTGTTCTGTATTTTTTGGCACTGTGGACATTGATGTAAAATATTAACCACTCAGCACTGAACACACTGTCAGATGTGAAGAGCACTAAAAATAAGATCTGCATGTTTCATTACCCCTGTTTGCTTGAGAACTGAACCTGTTGTTTGAGTTTAGGTTTGTTTTTAAAAATCTAGTATCTGGAAAGATGGTAACTTTTGCTATACACAAGGTGTTCAAAAATTATTATTTTAAATATATGGTTTAGAAAAGTGCAATTCTCAAGCTAAGACATTTTGTAAAAAGAAAAACAAAAAGCTGTTACGAGACTGTTTCATTGCTAAGCTATAAACCCCACCCAAAATATATATTTTTAATAGAAATGGAAGCCAGTATAACAGATGAAGCATCTCAAAATGTAATCACAAACCCTATTACTGTTAGGAGTGTTTTACTACCAGGAAAAGAAAAACAATATGCACACAAATACAGGTCTAAAATTTACCTTCCTTAATCTACTCAGCAGGATAAGAGGTAAAGGTCATACCAAAAAAAACCCCATTTTATAGTAACAGTTCTTGGTTGGTTTGTGGATGTTTCTTTTAAATGAAAATAGCATAAAACAACATCTTGTGATTTATTTTACATTTACAAAAATCACTGATCTTGATGTCGACGAAGTAAACTTCAGCTTGAAAGTGTTTTAAGATCACAAGTTCTCACAGTGACAAGTGTTCATCCCAGAAAACACGTGGCCAACATTCCAGTTAAAACCCTTTAAGAGGATGGAGACATTGGAGATGTGCTGAACATGCAGCCTCTTACCAGGCACTGGTTTGTCCTCATTGTGACCCTCACAAAAACCCCAACGTGCTTTTCTGCACAAAACATCACCAGTTCACAAATTTATTCTCTCGTGGCAACAAAAGCAGTTTTCATATTTAATGCTGCATTTTTAGTATCCTAATCAGCACGTATATTATAGGGCAGGAGAAATAAAAATATTGGAAAGGACAAAAAATAAAAATTGATGCCAAACATGACCTGTGTTTTTCTAGACTTAGAAAAAAATTGAATTTTTATTAAGGTTCACCTTCCTTCTTAGTAACTGGTTTATGGTTTATGTTTCTAATTAAGAGCCACAATGGTTTTCTCTGAAGCTCTTATTATTTCACTCTGAAAGCCATGGTATCTCTTGATGGGTAGAAAAAGAAAGAAAATGGAGAATCTTCCTCAAATGAAGAATAAAAGATCTACTCTACTTTTTTCTTTTTCTTCTTGTTAAGGTTGATCTTTGCTGTGGCTTATGTATCATGCTAAATTAAAAAATGAGGTACACACATTAATGCCTAGAAATATTCAAACTGACTTTTCACTCCCTTCCTCCAGTTTCCCACCAAGTGAGATCCAGTGACTATCAAAGGATGCAAAGTTAGTACTCATGGTCTGATACTTTGAAGAACCAGGTCTATCCTGCCCAGCACATCACTTCAAAAATTCAAAATTTGCTATTGTCTGCTGCTGACCATGTAAAAAGCAGCAGGATTCCTTGTCTAACCTCTTTTATTTCCTTCAGAGAAGATGCAGAATTGCAGAGTCTGAAGAGCAATTGTAAGAGCAAGAGACTGGTTAGTCATGAGATTCCCATAGGGGATGATAAATGTCACCAGCAAACAAACAGTTTGTTCCTAAACAACAGGACTATACTGAATCTTTTTTTAAAATAAAAAAATTAACCAACATTGCTTGAATTTAAAATAAAGTTTGTCAAAAAAAAAAAAAGGGAAAATTAAGCATGGCTCAGTCAAAAGAGCATAAACGGAAGTGGTGGAATCTTCTCTTGGAAACTCTTAACCACAGTTTTGTAGGAATCAGTTGTTAGTGTACCAGCAAAAATAACCAAGTGTTTGGATCAAATATTTCTGAAAAAAATGTTGACAAAAATACTCCTATTTTCCTTCAGCTCCCAGTGAAAATTTTAGGGTTTTGTTTTGAGCCGTTTGTAACTCCCACGCTGTAACTCAGGCTTGCAGATGAATTTTTAATGATGAGCAACAGTGGTGTCAAAACATTTGCAATGAGGATGATCTCAGCAAAGGTTCCTTCAAGCCTTTGTTTCTGTGCATGGGCAGCACTGGGCTGAAGGAGTGTGAGTGCTGCAGATCCTCCCGGGGGCCGAGGGCAGAGCTGTGTGTGTCACCAGTGACATGTGGAAAAGCAATCAGACACTGGATTACATGGCTGTCACTGCCCATTTGCCTCTTTATCTCTGCCCTAAGCTCCTGCAAGGCCTCACTGGTAATGACATTGCTGGGCAGAGCAAGACAAAAATGGGCAACAAAGGATGGTCTGCATAGACTTTATGTTCCCAATTTATTTGCAAAGCAGTTAAAAGTTTTTCATCCCTAATACATTTCTTCAGTTATATACTTGAAGAAATGTTTGCTGAGTATAAGGGTTACTTTATGCTTATAAAGGTTACTCTTAAACTGTTGGAAGTTTTTGTTGTTCAACATGACTGGCCAGCTATATGTGTCCTATTCATTTTCCAATCAGTTGCCTCAATCTTTATATATTTATAAACACTAGGTATTTAATATTTATAAAAATACAAAATATTGTTTATTATAATACAGTATAAATATATTACAATATATAAATATATAGCATTTATATAAATTTAATACAAATATAAATATATAATATTTATAAATACAGGGGACATCTAAATAAACTTGAGGAATGAGGTGCTTAAGGCTGTTGGCTGGGGAACACAGCTTTTCCTGCACATGTTTTTCTAAAGAGTCCAGGTGTGAACTTGCCAATTCACCTGCCTGCAGTGCCCCTTCCCACCAGGATTCATGGGACACTCAGGTTAAAGCCAGTGTTGTATATTTATTTATGTGCCTGCAGCAGCCAGGTCAGCAAATCCCATAGAGAGAAAGCAAATACCTAAAGAATTTTAGGCAACCTGAGTTCCCATCTGCACACGAAGAGGAATTATCTTGGCTATACCCCTGACACTGGAAAAATAATAATAATGTGATCTTTCCTTACTGAAAATTAGAACATAAGCTGTGTATATATTCAGAGGAAGGTTTTTCTCCCATGATCATATGATAATGAATTTTCTTAACTCAAAACCTGCAATTGACTGTTTGAATTTTGGTGGTTTAGGGGCAGAATTCTGCAGTTTTTTCATCACTTCAAACCAGCAGTAGGCAGTGCCATCTTTGGGGAGCACGGGAAGGGGGTTTTTATTTTGATTTGTTATGCTGTAAACATGAAAAACCATGAATAGACTTAGTTTTTGCTTAGAACAGAATAAAACTACGTACCACTGTAATTAATTTAGGGTCTGTGAGTAATTTTGTGTTAATTTTAATAAAGATGGTACATGCACTGGAGGGGCCTTGAGAGTAGCAACAAATTAAATACAAGAAGGGAAAACTAACAGGATTGCAACCTACAGTCTGTTGTGTCTTAGTTTTTCTTACACTTGTAAAGTGTATAACTTGACCAATAGAATGCTCATTAGAATGACTTTCATGGTCATTAACTTAGATACTCAAGCACACAGAAATAATTACATAAATGTTTAGCTGTGTCATTTAGCCTTTTATATAGAAAATATCACAAGCTACGAACGTTGCTTGCAAATGCTGCAGCTTAAGAGTCAAACTGACCTTTCTCAGAGCTTTTTGCATTGACAGCGTAGCATTTGAAGGAATAAGTCATAATGATTTTAGCTTTGTATTCATAAAGGAGTAAGAGATGATTACTTTCTGTAGAAATAAGCAGATAGGAACTCAGTGTCATCTGCAGCTGATGAATAAACACCCAGAACTGTATTGCACTCCGGGGACTGTGGAAAAAGGCAGGATTATCTGTTTCAGCCTCTTTCCTTATACTTTTTTTTTTACTGACCCTTAACTATGAAGGACCTTTGACTGCAGAATAAGGAGCAGCTTGGAAATGTGTCTTTCAGAGTCAATTCTGCAGCTCTGATCTTTCTCCATTTTTGCTTTGCAAGTTCAAGGTGAATGTTTCCCTCAAAACCCCACTCTCGACAGCCCTCTGATAAGGTTATTTGAAACAAGTAATGTCTGTTTTATATAATGTTTTCCCTTCTTTAATTAAAGCATGATGCATTGCTAAGGTGACTGTCAAACCAAGGAATGGAGTGCTTGAAAGAAATGGTTTTTCTCAGGGCGAATCTGAAATTATGAAATGGAAAGTTCCTTCCTGGAGAGATAATAAAGCTCCAGTGTGGATTTTTGCTGTCGTGGATTGAGGAGGAGCAGTGAATAAAACATATCTGAAGACTGTGTCTCATATGTATGTGTCAACAGAAAAGAAAAACAAAAAAAAAAGGCCCCAAGAGGACAGGGCTCAAAAAGAGTCAGTTTGCTTGTCAAAGGGAAGTTTTCTACAATACTTTTTCAAATGCTTTTTTTTAACCTCATTTTCATTAACTTTACTCTGTGTGTTGCTTCATTTTGCTGGGAAGATTCACACTGCAGTAAATCACACAGCACATTTCTATTTTTCCTTCTGACATTTACTCTACTTTTTTTCTTTTTTTTCATTTTAAAGTCACCATTTCTCTTACCCCTACCAGGCCACATCCAGTTCCCATTTACATTGAAGCTTCCCACTGACTTTAGTGGGAATTGAATCAAACCTATATTCCCTATGCCATGTCAAATTAATATTTCTCCTTAAAATTTTCATCCTCCTAACACTTGCAAGGCCATTCTTTAGTTGTTCCTTGGCAAAGGCTTTTTGTTCATACACATCTTCCCATGAAAACATCTGCTCTCATTCTAAATATAGTATTTAGCTCTTCACCTAGAAGACATTGTGGCAACAAATTAAGAACCAAGAAAGCAGTTTTCAAGCTATGTGCATCTTTGGTCTCATCTAAGTTATTCATTCTGCAGTTTACATGATTAAAAAGCTTGTTAAAACAAAAAAAAAAGAGAGAGAATTAAAATAATTGTCATCTGTAATTATGTAGGAGAACATGCACTCGGGAAAACTTCAAACTCACTTTGTGGTACCAACATTGGCAACACAATGATGAAGAGGAAGTCTTTCACAACCAGACATTACCCCATCAATCAGTTTGCAGTCAGGAGAAAAATTGACTTTGTCATGATATGGTTCTTAAAGCAAAAGTAATAAATTCTATACAAACAGCAAGCCTACAGCGTAGCTAATTTATTCATTATCCACCCCAGAAAAATAATTAAGTCATGCTTTCTTTCCTGGCTCTTCATTACAGTTTAGCCTTTTTCTGCAGCAGTCAGTGACTGAATGCTTATTAAAATAAATTAGCTGCAAAACTTTTAACTCTGTCTTAAAGAAAAACTAATCCACTTTTCTAGTGGAAACAACGTTGATTAAATAAACCGAGTTTCATGCCGAGACAACTAATTCCTTTAGCCACAGTTTCCAATCTTAAATCATGTTGTATCTGTACTAGTTTGAGAAGTATATAACGAGCTGTGAGTTTATAATTGGTACTAACCTCTTTCTGTATGCATTTCAGTTTTTTTTAGCCTGGGTGATTTTAGTGATGAAATAAAATCAATGCTCAACCTATAGATGTTCCTGTACCTGTGTATCTTTTTTTTCAGCCTGCACAGACCCCACATTCAGATACACTCTGTTATTCCTCTGATCCAGCTGTTGCACACAGGCTGCCTTGATGTGAAGTAACTTCACTGTATCAAACTGCTTCACAGCTGCTACAGAGGAATATCACTTTAAGAAAATAAATATTTACAAACTTGCTCATATCTCAGATCAGACACATGGAATGCTGAGTATTTAAAATAATATTTGAACCTGATCCACAGACAAGCTGAATTAATGGAAACAATTCTTTCAAAGAGTTTGTGTTTCACATGAAAACTACATTGTACAAAGCCAAATGGGCAAATAAATCTGAAGGAACTGTCACTATCTGACCTGTGTAGAGTTGCCCACATCATTACTTTTAAAAATATATAGATTTATACTTCTAAAAATAAATATTCTCTTTAACACCAGCAGCAGTAATCAGCCAACAGTTTGCTAAGTAAAGTAATCTAGTGATGGGTCAATCAGATCACACACACACCAGCTCCCACAACAAAAGAGATAACAAGAATTTGATGTGAAATAATGGTTAAATTAATATAATAAGTAGGCCAGGGACAAATCCATCACCCCTTCCCAAGACCAACCTTGTCACAGGGCATCAGAGGGGCTGGCTGATGCAGAGGCACAGCTCAGCACTAACTGCAGCCCGGGGGTGCCGACATCCTCTGCACACACAGCAATCCCCTGTGCTCTCCTGCACTTCCAGAGCCTCTGAATATTTATAAAACCCTCAGCCTCATCTCCAGCACCCCATTCAGCTCCTCTGCTTTAGCAAGGCTGCTTTTCTAAAGAAGCCCTGTACATCATGGAATTTAGTCCCTGTAGTCCCTCATTACCAGCTGCCAAAGCTCCTCAGGATGGCACAATACCCCTGCACAGAGCAGGACCTGCTGTTGGAGGTTGGCTTTTGTCCCAGAGCACAGGAACAATTTTGATGAAACAGGGGAAAGAAAATAGAAAAATCTCCTCTGCTGCATACACTGATGAGTCCAGCTGCCCTGGGTAGGAGGTGAGAAGGTCTGCAGGGGTTTTGGAGTGCCAAGAGCATTCACCAGGCAGGGCTTGCTCTGGGATACAGATAATGCATTAGCAAACAACAAACATCAAACAACCTGATGGGCCTTGGCTGCCTGAGCACTATGGGCCCTGAGGCAGGGATCCAGGGATTCAGGGATCCAGGGATTCAGGGATACAGGGCCTGTGAGGGCCCAGCACTGCCCTGCTGCTGGGGTGGACCCTTTGTCCCCAGAGCTGGCAGCCAACAGGTCGTAATCTGCAAGATGGACCACAGTGCTCCATCCCACACAACAACTCCTCAAAATTCCTCTTCAAAAACCCACAGGTGCTGCAGGATTGGCAGAACAGAGGGAGAAAACATTTTCTTTATTGTCATTCCCCCCATCCACACCCCTTTCAAATGCTTCCCTTCCCTTGCTCCATTCAGCTCGTTTTGCCTGAGCCGGGACTGTGGGGGCAAGAGGGAGGGAAGGGAACGTGTCTGGTCTGACAGAAAACTCCTCTCCTGCAGCCAGGAGCTCTCCAAGGGGCTCCAAGAAAGGGCTCTACTTGTATTGATAATATCTTTGGTCTTTCCTTCACACTGTGGTTACAGCTGTGTCTCACAGTATGTATAAATTCTACCCTACCTGCAGTTTTATTATGTAGCAGCAATAAGCATATAAGAATATAAGCAATAAACATAAAAGAAACCAAAGCAGACACTGATAATTTATTGTAAAGAATCCTTCAAAACATTAAAATAATTTCTCTGTATTACACCAGTGAATTATTCTGAGAAGGCAGAGCTTACCTGTTTCAGGTGAAAAACAGGGGCTATGGCAGAATTATTTTTGTTATAGGAATATGTTCAGTTCTTCTAAGAGCTGAATAGTAGAAAATATATTTGCTTCATGTATTGATACAGCAGGGAAGAGATTTGCATTTTTCTGGAGTTAATTTGGGGTTAATATTTTCCTGTGAAAAATCCATGACCTTCAGTTACACGTGTATTTCCATAGGAATGTTTAAAGATGGTTTATTTTGTTTTATTGTGACAACTGGAGGCCTCTAATAAACTAAGCAAATGAAAAAATGTCCTCTTTGTGGTAGTTCTATTAGATATTCTCTCATCAATGACAACTCATTTAATTTAATATATGGCATTAGCTTTCTGTTCCTTATTTGAATAATCATAAATCTTATCATTAATTAGCCTTCAAGGTTAAAAATTTTGATTATGAAATGTAAAAAAACCCCAGTGTTTTTAGGTATAATTTTCAAAGTATTTTTTTGCAGCATGAAGTAAAAATGATTACCTTCTGATGGACCTAGACATTACATTTTTCTCAGCCCAGGTTCTGTGTGGAAGCAGATATTATAGAGAGCAGTACAAGACAGCAGGAACTTTTTTGTTTAATGCTTTAGTCAGAATATGTTTTAGAAGCAAACTGGTTCTGTGAACTTGGTTATTGACACTGGGATGAAGCCTGAAAGAAAGGATTACTCTGCATGCAAAGTGATTTTGTTTTCAGCCTGGTTTATGGACCTAAATAAAACAAGTTACACTTTATGCAGAGACTGCCTGAGTTTTGGCAGCTGCTTTAGGAAGTGTAAACCGTGTAGGTGGACCACACCACCAGGAGAAAGAAAACAAATCCCTTTATACACTCATTGTTAACTAAATGGTTTCTTTGGCAGGATTTTAAATAACACACTAATTTGCCACAGATATTCACAGAGTTGAACTCCGAAGTCTCCAGTCACGTCTAAGAAAACAGGTACATACATAAAAGCAAAAAACATTTCTGGACAGTCCAACTTTGCTTCCAACCTTTGCCAAGAAGATTTTTAATACCCTCTTTCAAGCATATATCGCATTTCATCACCTTTTTGCTCCATATATATGTTATTTCCCCTGTTAATTAACCTTTTAAAATGTTATTATCTTTCGATAATAATTAGGAATTCAGAACTAGCTATTAAAAAAGAAGACGAGGAAGCATGGGCAGTCTACTCAAAGTGCATCATGTGATTTCTTTTATTACAGTTTCTCAGAACATACCAAAATTATAGAGAAGTAGTACAGGGCAAAGAATGAACACGTGGTGGTTTTGTGCCACTTTTATTCTTACTCTCGTATAGTTAAAAACGGTTTTCAAACAGTTAATTTATTTTTAAGAAATCATAAAAATCAGACAAATCTGACACAGTTTAGTTAATAGATCTATTCCTTGATGCTCTTTGGGAATGTTGAGAGGGATGAGAGCTGACACTCCTTGTTCAGGTGGATGCAGTCCCCAGCTTCACAACTGCTGGATGAGGCAAACCCAGCACTTGCAGGAGTCTGTCCTTCACAGTCAGATGTTAGCATTCATTAGTGTTATTATCATCAAAATGGAAATGATTTCCCCTTTTTTGAACGTTATTAGAAACTAGGCATTAGCTGGTTTGATGCTGGAGCCCACAATTCTAAATACTTTCAAATTAAGAGACGCGCCGCACATTTTCAATGAGCTAATGTGCAATTTGTAACAAGCAAAATACATCAAATGAAAATGATTTTGCACTGATCTAAACCCAATTAACCTCGAAGGATGTTATATGAACATAGACTGTGAAAGATTTTAATTATAGCTGGAAATGCTATGCAATTATTGACCAAGTTTGGCAGAGACATTTTATGTTGCCGACTGTCACAACGTACTGTTAGCTTTTTAATTTGGAAGCAGAGGAAGTTAATGTCAAATCACACTGGTAATTTGAAGAGTCATGGACTGAACACTTGTTGGCCACTTGAAATAATAATTTAGGCAGTCTTTCCAAAATAAAATTTCCTTTAATAAAAAGGAAATAGACCATAACTACTATACTACAGGTGTGTTCTTGAAAGAAAATTAAATTAAAATATATCAGGAAAGGAAAGTAAATCAAGCAGTGCCAATTTTTGCCTCTAATTATGAAAATGTTTGCTAGTAATCTCATAAACCTGTTTAGAAATCTTCAGTTACATAGAGTACTCTGGAATCTGAAAATATAATTTCAGGAAAACCCATGATCTGAGGATGGTATTTTTATAGCAGCTGGATAAAGTTCAAAATGGTTCCAACCATTCCTCAGTACATAAAGTTAGAGACAAAGCAATCGAGTGCAAAGACTTTCATGCTTGTAAATACAGCTGTGATGTCTTTATTCCATTTGAAAGTTCAAATAGGTAATACCAATTATGTTCATTTAAAAAAAAAATCCCAGTGCATAGAATTGTGGCTATAATAAAACAGAATTTAATAACAAAATGTAACATCAGGTTTCTTTCTTTTTTTTCAGAAGAAAAACCAATCACTTCTCTGCATTCATTTGCTGTTTAATTTAAACACTCACAGAAGCACAAAATTTTACAGACAAAAATAAGGCAAAGAGAAATTTGAACACTGGAATAAAGGATCTGTTAAGGGATTCACTGTAAAGCTGTGTTCTTTCCATTAAGAAGCTGTGGACATAGCACATATTTTGTGCTTTCATGTTATACAAAGCTCTTCTTGGACTGCACAAGGTAATGCTGCGTTTGACACAGAAACAGAATAATTTAAGTTGTAAGGGACCTCTGGAGATCAGCTGGTCCAACCTCTCTCTCAAAGTAGAGCCAGCTTTGAAGTCAGAGCAAGCTTCAAAGTTAGACCAGGTTGCTCAAGGTCATATACAGCAGAGTTTTGAATATCTCCAAGGACAGAGATTCCACAACCTCTCAGGGCAACCTATTCCAGTACTTGACCACCCTTATTTTGAAAAAAGAATATTTTCTTATATCATGTTCTACTGTTAGTCAGACAGTCTTCCAGTAGAAAAGCCTTGTCTCATGAGGTAAAAAAAGAAACCTTCAAACTAATTCAATTTGTTCATGGTTTTTTGTTTTGTTTTTTTTTACTCAGAGAAGAGTGATATTGACTGCAGAAGGCACAAGAAAATATTTGATAGACAAGAGCTGCTATTAATTTTCAGTATGCTGTTTTTGGAGGCCAGCTATGCTTGAAAGACATTTTTTCTAGTGATTGTATAGAGTCTATATTGCCATTGTGCAAATCACATGTATTCTTGTGATTTTATAAGTTAATTAAACCCAGAAAACAGCATTCAGAAGCACTGAATTTGAAAATATATTCGTAAAGATGGGTTTTGATCTCTTACCCAGCACATTTTTACCCTTGGAAGAGTGGAGTCCTAATAATCACAGAGAACCATTTGTCTGCAGGGCAAAAGGTTTGATCAGTGTAAAATCATCAGCAGAGATGAGGAGACAGTGGAAGGGAAGATTAAGAACTTGTCTCAAAAAGGGGAAAGCATAATCAATAGATAATTGGCCACTGGACTTGCACAGATTGATATCAGAGGGAAAACCTGAGCCTGAAGGCTGAACAGAGAAGACCACAGGAGGAACCAAGGACCCCTGAAAGATCTGATCACAAACCAAACCATTCTGTGGATAATGAAATGGAAGGGAGTTGCTTGCAAAGTTGTGGTTTTCCCTCCTTTGATCTATCTCCTGGGCTTTGTTTATGAGGAAAAAAAGAGCAATTGATTAAAAAAAATAATGGAAGTTTTCCATTTTATTTAGTCCACCTACCTCCAAAGAATAAAATGAGGTGGAGTGTTGCAAGAAACATGCTTCTCTTACAAGGATTACACATGGCTGGAGTGTAGGTTGGTTACAATAAGGAACTTCTGGCATGAAATACTTTCCTAACAGCCCAGATAGTACTTCCAAGGATATTCACAGCATTGTGAGTTAAACCCTCCTATAGTAAACATAAATCAGCTAATTAAAACTGTAATCAGACGATAAAATGAATGACATCAATGTAGCAAGTCAAAAGCTTTGGAAAAGGCAGGGAAGACTGGTGGTGGTCTGGAGCTCTTGGTGACTTGCTGGAAGTGGAGCTCAGGTACCTTGTAACCCCTCTGCAAAGGAAAGCAGCCTTTACCCTGTGCTGCTCTCCTGCCCTGAGCCTCCTGAGTTCCAGGTGCCCAACATTGTTCTCTTCAGGCTGCTCTGTCAGTCTTACTGGTTCCCTATGTAAGGTTTTTGGTTACTTCTGGACCTAATCTTGGTATGAATTTTCCTGAAAAGACTATGGAGTTAGCCAGCACAGGGGTTTTGTGGGGGGTTATTTAGGATTCTCTCTTTTCCATTCAAAACCTTTTCAGCTGATGTACTAACTCCTTCCATCCCTGAAGCAGTTAAAGCTGCTTACACCATTTTTATTATATACTCCTCAGAGTCTGAGGTTTAGGTCTTTAATTTGAGATTGACAGATCAGCTTAAATTTTACTTTGAAGGAAAAAAACCCCAAAAACAACAATTCCCTCCCCCACCATGAACTCTATGAACATTATAATAAAATAACCTTGAAGAGACAACTTAATTAGTATTTAAGTGATCCTGAATTACAATGAAATTCCTATGGAAATGTGAACACCCACCTGAATACCAAATAAAGTCACAAGATCATTGCCTTTACAGTAAATACAATTTCAGTTCATAACAACTGGATTTCTCAAAGAATATTTCATCAGAAGATAATACACAATTTCAAAGATTTAACCACAGGCATACATGATGCATTGGCTTATGGGAAGGACTGGGAATAAGCAAGCCTAAATGTTTAGTATGAGCTGAGTTCATGCAGGATGACCTTGGAAAAGTCATTTTCACCTGCTTGTGCTTCAGCCAGCCCAGCTGGAATACTGCATAAAAAGCAAGAGACAGTTGATAAGCAGATGCTGTTTTTAAGCTGGTCATTAAGTGACACACCCGAAATTCTGGTGGGCATAATTTCACACTGAAGGCAGAAAGGGCAACGGGTGCCCCTCTCCTATTTATGGCTGTGGTTTTGTCTGTTTGTTTTGTTGGGGTTTTTTACTACATACTTGGGTTACATACAGGGGGAAAACCTGTTTTTAATGGAGAGCTGTTATTCAGTGTTCAGTTTGTGCCCCTTTCTCTATCTCCATAGGAAGGTGCTTTGCTATTTGTGGGAAAACAAAACTCTCTGAGCCCAGAAGACATCCTGACATTAGCACCAGCACATGATTCACACCACAGATGAAGCCTTGCAGCCCAGGGGACCCGCCGTGTTCTCTTTCTTCCTGAGATACCTTTGCAACAGCAGAGGTTGAAGGGAAAGTTGGAGAGAAGAAAATGCTCCAGAAAAAAACAAAAAAAAAACCCTTCTAGAAAAGAAAAGCTGCTGGAGACACAAATCCAAACCCATTCTCCTCAGGGTGTGCTGGGAGGTTCTGCAGCCCAGCCACGGGTCTGCCTTGCTCTCAATCTGTGCCCCTGGCACTGCCCTGCTCACTTGCTGCAGGGACTACAGTGAAGCAAACCTGAGCTGTGTGGCTGAAAACTGGGAGACACATAAATATGTAGGGGTTTTTTAATGTTTTGGTGAAATTTGAGGTATTATAAGAATATTTTTTTCTTTTTTTAAAAGAAAATTTAAAAAATTAAAATGTGAAAGATAAGAAGCAGAGGAGATGAGTAAGGAACGTGATTACAGAGCTGCAAAAAAGGGCTTTCCAGATTAGTGGCAAGTGGTTTGGGGAGAGACATTTGGAACAAAACCAAGGAGACTTTAGCAGGTTTATTCCAGGATAGACTGGATTTTGGTGAGGGTGAAATACATCAGTGATCTTCTGGGGATAGCAAAAACAAAGAGTGAGAAAAGGTAACGAGGCATGTGGCTTTCCTCTCAGTCTGGGAAATGATCTTTCAATATGTGGAGGAGCAAATTTGATCTCAGTGAATGTGTGCTACAGATTATTAGGGAACGATAATAAGACAATCATATAGAAATGGCAGAAAGTTCTCCCCCCTCCTCTGAAAAAAAAAAAAAAATCAGTCTCCAAATTTTATATTGAAACCATAGTGAATACACAATTGAACCACTCAAAAAATAAAGTAAATTAAGAAATTTATCAGGGAAGAAAGAAGGCAACGTTTGACAGAAGCATACTGAGCTCAAACCTACCATGACTGATCTGTCTGTGGCAAGATACATTCTTAGTATGAATTTTAAAGAACTGAATCTTCACATGTTCTTTTGATAACAAATAGCAACAACAAAATTCCAAGTCGTTTTAAATAATATATTTGAAAAAATAGTGGTGTCTACCAGTACCTCTGATAACTGCATCTTTTTCAAGTTTCCAGTTCCACACCTTTGGGCTGAGACATAAAACAATTTCACTCCACGTGCCAATTTTTGCAGTTCTCTCATAGGAGCTGCTGGCAGTGCTGCTGTGATGTAACAAAAACTAAAATTTCCTGCAATAGAATGAATCATTTATTGACTAGACCAGCTTTGTGACCTGCCTCAGTTACTCCCATAATGAATTGGTGATGATGATGAAGGCAGTGGTGATGCAGAGCAGCCTCCTTGTGTCTGTCTCCCATTGAGGCCCAACATTGCTTTCAATTACAGTGGGTTAAATTAGCAAAATTCTGTTCAGTGTAAAATGACAGCACTAGGCTCTCTCCAGAGCTTTCTGAATCTGCTAAAATGTCTTTTAGATGTGCTACAGGGCACAGTGCAAAGTACTGTGACAAAACACTTAATCAAATGCTTAACTTTAAGCATATGTGCAATACCATCCTCATCCAGCAAAGCAGCAACTATGTGATTAATGTCAAATAAATGGGACAAAGTAAAACCATGTGCTTAAAATCTAAGCTTAAATGCTTTCTTGAGAGTACAATATCTAACTTATTTCCCTCACAGAACCAAATTCCTGGCTGAACAGTGCCTGCTGTGTTTTGAACAATGTCACACATGGACCCCTGACAACACCACGTGAGCAGGAAGTATTATTTCTCAGCAGGATGAGAAAATGCCTTGTTTCCATGTAGTTAGATGACAAGTAAACTCATGGATGGATATTCTGTGTTGCTCCTAGTGGGAGACTCCTCATGCATTAAACTTGGCCATACAGAATGACACTTCAGAAAAACTGCTTCTCTCACAATGATGCAAAATTATGTTTAAACTCACTGATTAAAGAGAGATAATGTAAAGATGAGACTCTTTCATGGGGTCTAAAACCACTCATGACTGGCAACCACTGGTAATGGTACTGTTCCTGTAATAAAAAACTAGAACTCTTTCAGGGCAATTAATTATCATTCTCAAGGCTTTTAAAGCAAAGTTCTGTGTTATAGGACACAAACTTAAGCCTTAGTTATCATTTGGACATCTACTTCCAATAATGATTTTTCTTTTCCCTTGCAAGTTCCACTCCTAAATAGGGAGGAGTTAGTTCCTAATTTGGTGAGAATTGTTCTAGCTAGGTTTAACTTATTTTATTAATTGACTGATCATTTGGAAAACATTACAATATGGCTACTTTTTGTCTATTCCTTAAATTTTATTCAGTACAAAGTTCAGTTCGCGGAACTGCTGCCACATTTTTCCTAAATTTACATATCCTGGGATAAGTAAGGAGACTGGGGAAAATGAAACACATCTCTGCCACCACAGTCTCAAGACATTTCAAACAGGCATTTAATTCTTCTAAAAGTCCTCTGCACGGTATTTCTAAAGACAGGCCACTAGAAAATTTGGGTGCTTAGGACTCTGAGTGTTACCAGGTCCTTTCAATTATCCTTTCATCCGGAATTTACAGCACCACTTCAGCACCTCCATTGTGTTTTGAGACTCCAGCCCCTTTTGTGCTGAAGCTTAATTGCACTCCCAATAGTGTGATTGCTCACACATTTTATTGTTATGCAAAATAAAGGAGACAAAGTACAACCGGTATTTTAAAAGAAACAAATTAATAACAAGAGATTGTGAAGGTTTTCCCTGTGTTTTTTTTTTCTTTCACTATGTGGTGATCAAGCATTTTTAGAATGTATTTTGTTATTGCAAATTCCATTTGAAGTCTTCCTTATTTATTTATTTTTCGGTTCATTACAGTCCAAAAACGCCTCACTCTGAATTACGGATGTGTTGTAAAATTAATATCAGAGGTGTTCCATGTATGCAAATGTATACAGGTGCATACACATGTGTCCAAATTCCACTAAGTAACATCAATATCCAAGATTTTAAAACCTGAATAGTCTGAATAATAAACTGCATTTTCTTAGTGCAGGAAATAGGAGTTCATAAAAACCTTTCTTTTTTTCTATCCTTCCTTATTAAAATACAACTATGCTACAAAGAACTGCCGAATTCTGGAACATATTATGATTTAGAAAAATACACCTATACTGTCTGCAGCATTAAACTTTCATTCCCAGTGGACAGAAAATTGTTTTTTCAGAGACTACAGACCTTGAGAAGTAACAGTTTATTTTTATCCAAGAAAAGAAGATACTTGTATTTTCTTTGAGCCTGGAAAATCTTCCCAGTCTGTCATTCCTTAACGTGTTGAATGACCCCATTGTATCTGTACTTTAAAAAAAAAAAAATATTGTTCTTTACCCACTGGAGAACGGAACAATATTAGATTGAAACATTGTCTATTCAGAATTTCCCTTTATTTTAGGGGTGGGAAAGATCCATTGTCCAAATGCTACATAATAGTCTAAAGGACATGCTTGAGGGAACACAGTGGGTTGGGAGACATGTGTGCAATTCTCTAGTCACTGGTGTATAACTAAGTAGTTCAGGACTATAGTTTGCTTCGGGCCTGCCTCACAAACAAATGGGAGGCTGGGAATTACAGCACATCCGGTACCTTCTGGAATTTCCAAAGGAACACTTTTCCCATGTTTTAAGTAACAATGGCAGATAAAGACTGTCAACTTAATGTCACGGCAGCTTGGGGGTGTCTATTGTTCTGCTTGCAGGCAGCCAGGGCTGGTCCAGCTGTGGAGCTGCTGATCCCTGGATGGTGCAGCTTTGCTCTGTCCCCAGAAACACGTTATCACCTACAGACCTCGGCATCTGGCAGCTGCAGCAGCAGCAGCATCACACAAGTGCCATCCTGCTTAATTCTGACATTTCTTGGAGCTGGAGGAGCGGGAAGGGGCCAAGGCTTGTGGCCTTATGCTTTCAGCAATCTGCAAAAATTGTTCTACAAATACCAGTGTACTTTGTGGTTTACGTGCTGAGGACGCTGTTTGTGGATTCTGAACAAGAAAAAAGTAACAGTAGAGAAATATCAACACATGACTTTATTTCCAAAACTTCAAAGTGCTTTCAAGTGTGGTCGAGCAAACTAAAATTCCACCCAGCTTGATGCCTGGATCATTAGGATGATACGAAAATTACACAGGGAGTGTAGGGGAAGCTGCTGCAAAAACTGAGTGGAAAAACAAAAAATGTGGTGAATATTAACTGTGCTCCATAGACGTTCCACTGAGCGCTGATGAATTTGTCTAATAAATTAGTTTTAAATTATGTTATGAAAGGTCATTGGGCAATTTTATTTTTACATTAGCCCACAGGCTCAAACAGTGAACCAGTTAAAAAGAAAAGTACTTCTAAAAGAAAGTATTCTTGTGAAAGCCCTGCAACCAAAATGGACAAGATTTGCACAACTCTAATTGCAATCATTGCTCGGCAGGTTGCTGATTATTTTAGACTGATTTGTATGAAACATAGAGAAATTCTGAATATATTGAGAGCCATGATTGATATAATAAATTGATTGATATAATAAAAGACTGCATCTGCTCCCATGAAGGAAATAGTATCCAGCCAGCTTTCAAAATTACTCAACACATTGCAAAAATATGCAAAATAAGATTAGGAAAGCAAAGGTCCTGTAAACTAGCAAATAACTATATCATCTTATTTGAAACATTAACATTAAAATGGACTTTTTATTTGCTTGACAGTCTCCATAGGCATCAGTGAATGAGACCAAACACCTTCACAAGTGCTTTGAAAATACCTTAGAAAAAAGTGAGAACTTGATAGACTCAACCCTTTCCTATCACTTTTTCAAATACAGATTATTTTTTTGTAAGTTTTTAGGCCCAACTGTCTTTTCCTTAGCTTCAAGGCCCCCAGGTTTCACCCTCTCTTTTGAGTTTTGAAATTCCTCTCCCTTCCTTGTTTCATTGTCAGAGTTGTCTGGAGTCTGACAGGACAGAGTTTGGATGTGGACACGTCAGCCCATGTCCTGAATGTGTGTGACTGGATCAGCACAACCATCTCCCCAAGATAACTGAACATGTCTGCAGGATGTGATAGGACTGTGAAGCTCCAGTGTTCTCCAGCTGCTTGGAGCTAATGGAAAAAACCTGTAAAACCTTCATTTTGTTCAGATCCAGCCTTTGGCTTAGAAATCAATTCTCTTACTTTATACAAAATCAGCTATGTCAGATCTGGACCGTGCCTTGGAGCTGGGTCAGAGGAAGATTCTCTACTCCATCCTTGTGAGACCCCACCTTGAACACTGCATCTGGGGGCTCCAGCACAAGGAGAACATGGACCTCTTGGAATACGTGCTGAGGACGCCACCCAGAAGATTAGAGGGATGAAGAACCTCTCACATGAGGAAAGGCTGAGAGAACTGGGGTTGTTCAGTCTGGAGAAGGCAAAGCTTCAGGGCTTTCCAGCACCTGAAGTGAGCCAAGACAAGAAAGATGGAGAGGGGCTTTTTACAAGAGCACACAGGGACAGGACAAGGAGAATGGCTTCAAACTGAAAGTAGGTTTGGATTGGATGCTAGGAAGGAATTCTTTACTGTGAGGGGGATGAGACAAAGGAACAGGGTGCCCAGAGAAGCTGTGGCTGCCCCATCCCTGGGAGTGCTGAAGGCCAGGTTGGACAGGGCTTGGAGCCACCTGGGATAGTGGGAGATGTCCCTGCCCATGGCAGGGGAGTTGCAACCAGAGGATCTTTAGGTTCTCTTCCCAAAACATTCTATGATTGTGTGATTCTATAAGATGGCTAAAACCAAACCCAATCCTCAGCCTAGTTTTAATCATCACTGTAATAGTGTTAAAGGTCAGAAAATTACAAGGGGGAGTCAAACTTCGCTTGTCTACAAGATCTGTCTGCTTTTTACTCTAAAAGATGGAGGAAATCTCTCAGAAGACTTGCTCTGAGCTCATCTGTCTGGTATGGTAGGGGTCCAGGGGCAGCTGGGACAGTGACATCCCAAAACAATGGCCAAAGACAAAACATATTGTGTGTGTGTGCCTGAGGATTCAGCTCCTGACCTTTGGGGACATCCACTTATGTTAGGCCCATCATTTTGTCCAGAGCTTATGCAAGACAAATTTGAACTTCACTGAATGTCTGGGGTCAAAGAAGTCAACATTAAAATACCCACAGGCTTCTCATCTTTGACAAAGGAATTCAGGGGAGCTGTGGCCTTACACCCCATCTAATTGGACACAGACAAAGATCAAGAGCTTTGTTTCTATATAGATGTATCACTCCTTAATAAGGAGGAGGTAAGTTATGTACAGTTGGTTTTTCCCCAAGTGTACAGGAAGGGAAAACACTTCTTATTTCAATCCTTATACAGGTAATGGCATACATTTACCATCAGTTACTTGGTGTTCCTTGTAAATGCTCTGCCAACACTTATATCTGCCCATCAGGTTTTCACAAATGCCAAAACTCTCAGTTCCAATACCCATGACTAAGCCAGAAAGGTTTCTGCTGGTAAAAGAGGAAATCTTTGGTGAGAACAGACAGAACTGCTAATCTTCCAACATGGGAACAAAATGATCAGGTTCTCACCCCTGCAGGGTTGAAGTGGTGACTTTGCTAACCTCTTTATAAAGTACAGACCCTTCAAACACCATGTCAGGTCTTGCCTTTCCAAAAGATGCCCATGGGCAGCACATGCTCTCTTCCCTGGCCCTGGCAGGGATCCTGGGCAGGCTGGTCACAGATGATTTCACTGTCTGCAAGTCCTTCAGTGTCCCCTCTCTCAAATACAATTTTTCATTTTGGAGGGAACAAGCTACATTTTGTTTATTTCAGTTGAGAAAACAACAAAAGAGAAAACTTTAAGAATAGCCTGAATCTTTTGATAGCACTGAAACTAGCAGCTATTTCCCCTGGATTGATTCAATTGGATCATTAAATTTCCTTTGTTGGGTTTAATAGAGAATGATTGAAAAATCAATGTATACATGCTTGAGATCATGGAAATGATGATATGTCAAAATGTCAGAGGGGCTGAAGGGGTAATGATAGAGTGTGGGAGAAAAGTCTCCCTTTGACTGCTGTACTTGGAAACTGAAAGGCTGAAAGTTTCTCACTAAACACTGTCTTTTACTTTTTGAAGCATTTGACATTCATTGTGCCTCAATACACTTTCTTTAAAAAAAAAAGAAAGCATTCCCCAAAGAAATCACAGAAATTATTCTTTCACACCCAAATGGAAGTGACAGTAAATTGGTAACTCTTTTGAGTGTATTGCAGCTACATGTGAAGTCACATATGAGAGTCAGCTAATAAGTTCAGTGATGAGGAGTAATTGTGGAGTTTTGATTGGCTCAGTTTTTTTCTGCACAAGATCTGAATGTACGAGTAATTCTGAATAATTAGTGCTTATTTTAGACTCTTGATGGACTTTTACTAGAGTGGTTTTATGAGGTGCCTACCTGCCATTAGTTGCTGGTGGGTTCTTAGTGCTGGTTTTCCCTCCCCCCAAAACCAGGACATTGTGCTGCTCTGCTGCTTTGCTGGTCAAGGGTACCCAGGTATCTTTACTGCAGCACCAAAATCATGTTAGTCTCTTGGATAACCATCATCTGATCTTCTTAAATTGCATCATGGGCAAATATCTACAGCTCTGTAAGCTTCTCTTTAAACTGACAAATTCATAATACATGACCCTGCTCTTGTTATGTCCTTGACAATTTTGTCATTGATTTCAATGATAAAAAAGATCAGAACTTGAGGACTTACACCTTGTTCCTGGTCATTTAAGTGCAAATTAAAATTTGATGGCAGTTTCGGTGAGATACCAATTGTAACTTGCTTTATATAAAGCAGTTTAGGCTGCTTTAAAAGTGCAATAAAATGTCATCCAAATAAAGGGAATGAATGGGGAAACCTTTTGAAACTAGGCATGATCAAAGGGTAAAGCTGTGTTTGGTCCCTCTTAACCTCAGTGAATCTTTTTTATTTGGAAGTATAAAACTTTGTAGTACTCATGCTGCTGTCAGTTATGGCAGAACTAAATTTGGCCATTGCAATATAAATCATGAATAAGAAAAAAGCATGAAACATTAACTGAGTTGTTTAAATAGACTTTTCCATCTCTGCTTCAAGTACTGAAAGAATCTTGTTAATTTGGTGATTTCTTGACTAAGAAATGGCTCAAAACATTCTTAAAAAGTCCTTTGGGCTGCCATCCAAAAAACCCCTCTAATAACACCTTCTATTTATTCTTTTTTAGTAATCAATCAGACCTCTGAGTTGTCATCATGTCTAAACATTTGCAACTTATCTCCCATTTTGCACTCTGCAGTGAGCCTGCACAAAAGGCTCAAGCCCTCAAATCTTGGACAAGCAGAATTGAAGGTTACAGTCCTGGTTTGATTACAGTGGGTGACAAAAATGGGAAAAAGAAAAAGGTCAGCTTTTAATGTGCACGAAGTTAAGCAGGAGTTCTAATTCAAATAATTGAATGCTGGCATGGCTCATTTACCAGGGGTTGCAATGGCACCAGATTTCTTAAAAATCTTTTTAAAGGTATATTTTATTGAGCTTAAAAGTGAGAATGTCCAATGTGGATTTGTTTGACTGTGAGCTTCCTTTTGGGCAACCAGCTATACAAGCTGTAAGCTGCCCAAAAAACCCAGAGTTCACAGCTACCCACATATAATGCATCCTGCTGTATGCAGCCCTAAGGTGACAATTATTTTTGAATTCCATAAGAAATAGAGGCCTGATATGATGGCTAACATCGAATAGTTGCTTTCTTTCCTTCTTACAGCCTGGAGAAGATCTCATGGGTGATAACATTATGTCACCTCTAATCTTATTTCCTATTCCTAAACTGTATTTTCATCGAGATTTTTCATTTTATTCTGCATTTTTCCATAATAGAAAAAAGTTACTTTATCAGGGCTAAAATGATTTTATGGGTTATAGTTCCCTTCTGTACTTCCTTTTTCTGAGGATGCTTAGTTTTTTACCAATATTACAGTGTTGGGGTGTGGGTTAGTACTAATGGTTTTACCTACATAGCAATATATTTTCTGGGAGAAAACCAAAACTTCATCAACAGCACCTTCATGTTTAGGGATAATGTCAGTGAAAAGTTGCTTTACTATTGGGGAAGTTTAGGGGCTGATCTGTAGCAAAAAGGACAACTTCAGTACAGCACTTTACAGGCAATTATAACATTACAAGTTAATACTGTATTGTAATCAAACATCCTTTTCTACCTGAAATTGTCTCAGAGTTCAGCCAGTCTAAGAGCTGCTGTGGAGAGCCACTCTTATATATGTGTTGTTCACAAGCCAGTTTGGGCTTTTAATGGTGTAGTAGCAGTTTAAAACAGGCACTTGCCCTGTATCTTGTAGCCTGCAGGTCAATCCTGAATATCTGGCAGATCTAAGCAAATATACAGTGATCCACTTTTCTTTTGAAACCCCATTATGGCAGAGCTGCATACTTTGACATAACATGACTCCTTAAAAAGGCACTGAAAGGGCATCAACTTTCATGCACTCTCACAACTAGAAGCAAAGGGAAAAGCAAAGTCCTTAAACACCTGGTTTCTCCTTGATAGCTTCATTTCCAACATCTGTAAAGTTTTCAGCTTTCTACAAGGTATAATATGAAGATAATCCTGGTCCTAAGTTCCTTGAAAGATAAAACAGAAAAGATAAGGAAACTTAGAAATAGACTCACTTCCTGAATTTTTGTGTCAATGTATTTGCAAACATTGCAGAACTGTCTCATGATGAAAAAGCAGTTGCAGAAACCTCTAAATTCATTACTGCTAACACAAACCATTTATTAATGGGTAAATAGTATGGCTGTATAGATTTTTGTAGAGCTTCTAAACCTATCAGGAACCACATCCTCTGTTAGAATAAATTTTCACAGCGCTGCAGGTTTGAAGCCCACTCACCAGAAACAGCTTGAAAAATAAACAATTAAAAGGAAAAAAAGGTGTCAGCGGTTTGCACTGTCACAGTTCAGAAAAATCTGAGCCAGCACTGTGACTTCAGAAAATTTGCAGAGTCTAACTTATGGCTTCCATAAATGAAGCTTTAAATTTCTGTTCTCTTAGGATTGACTAAAATTGAGTTGAATTTCTTGAATGCTCATGCAAGCTTATTTTTAATCCATGCATAGAAATAATCATATCAAACTCCCTCTATAATCACACAAGGTCTATATTTGTGCCTGTTTGCATGCTTATGCACAGATAAATTGTGGTGGGAACTTTATGTCTCCAAGAGCCACAAGAAATGAGTATGTAACACCTTAAGAGCCCAGATGGAAATTTGACTCTTCCCCAGTGTACAATACAACTGGCTCAGGTCAACAACAAATGACTGTTTCTTCCCCAGTCCCAGATAATACAAAATCAGAAGTCAGTTGTGCCCCAGATAAATATCTCCAGTGGGGAAAGCAAGTATGGAAATATTTGGCACCATTTTTGCTTTCTCCTTTTTTTTTTTTTAATTCTGTGTAGAATTATAAAGTCTAACACTTTTAAAGGTATTTGCCAATCCAGGTACCACTTCCAAGGGAGAACAGGTCAATTAATCAGTCATTACCAGTTTCCATCAATCCAGAGAACTAAAGAATTTTTTAATAAGTGTATCAAGCCAACTATAAGTAAAGAATTCTATTAGGAAGTTCCAATTGCTTTATGGATATGCTGGCTTAGAAAATCATGTGTGCTGGGTCCCTTAGTGCATGAGCAATCAGCAAAGGCTCACCCCGAACCTGCTGCCTTAGTTTTCCTGCCAGGGAGGAGTTTTGTCTGGATGTATTACAAGTGGAACCAGTTGCAGAGATGCACAGAGTGTAAACACCCAGGGCTGACTGAGTTTGTGGAGTCCCAGCTGAACTGAGTCCCTGTTTCCCTGCCTGAGGGTGTCAATGCCCCCATTCAGCCGCTGAAGAAGGGAGTCCCAGAAAGGTTTGGGTTCCAGCTTGGTCTGGACTTTAGTGGGTAGACATTTCCTGAGAGACATGAACTGAGCAGCAGCCATGGTGTATGCAGGCAGCCTGTGATAACCCTGTGTGCTGAGCAGGCTTTACACACTGCTACATTTGTACTGAATTCCTGCCGTATCACATATTATATTCACATTAAAGCCAAATGAGCTCATCGTGATTAATGTTACTGCAATGGATGCTGAAGGAATTAAAAACGATTATCCACTCATTGTAAAGGGTTGCTGATAATTAGGGCTATTACACAAAAAGGTACATTTTAAGCAATCACCCCAGTTAATTCATTCAGCATTATATTATACAGTGCTGATAACAATGAGTTCTCTTGGCACTCCTGTGGTTCCCACATGCGTGTCCATCAATAACCCATTGTACTGTACCTTCACTGGTTGAGCATCAAGTCACAAACACTTCAATAATGTGCTGCCTGTTGTGAGCATTTGTTATGCTTTTTTAGAGTTATTTTCTAACCATTAGCAAAACAGAGCTATAGAAATCATTTCCAGTACTTTGATCATGGTGCAAATATAACGTGAGTAAGTATTTTATTAAACAAAAGGAGAATGTGTTCTTAAATATGTATGAGTGCTTCTGTGTATAAAATGGGCCTACACACTTAAAAACCAGAAGTTCAACCAAACCAACCACTGCTTAGGCCTTTCATATTTTGTCTCATTTAAGCATTCCCTGTTATATCTGTTCTCCCCATTCGTTGGTTTTCTCTGATGTTTTGACTGAAGTCAAGGCAGGAGGGACATTTTGTAGCATCTGTGAACAGATAATTCAGAAGTATCAATACAAATGTTGAGAGGTCCAACGTGACACCAATGTTTGTTTAAATTTCACATCATGTTTGACACCACGTAGGTGTTTGTTCAAGTCTCTCCAGTGTATCCCAGCTCTGCCTGATTGCCTGAGCCCAGCCCAAGGTCTGATAGCTGCTAGGTAAGGTACTGGCTTACAGGTTCTCATATTATTTTAACAAGCAGCAAACCACATCTTTGGTAGAAACTATCCCATAATAACCCATGAGCAGCCTGCAGAAGGCACAGCTTGTGGTGGGTCTGACACTTTTGCTCTCATCCTGCCATTAGTTACCTGCTCTTTAATGTTGGTAACAGTGAGTTTGTTACCTAATCTTTCCTAAAAATAAACATGTATCCAAACCCCCCCAACAAGAATAAAAAAAGATACTTTCATTTAATGCAGCCTTTAAAGATATGTGCCACTTAATCTCAAGTTCTCCCAAGGAAGATAGAGACTATTATTTTGCTTAAATTTAGGCATGTACTTAATCACCTTGCTGAGTCAGGGCTTTAGGAGTTAGACAAAAATTTTAATACTTTTCTTTTCCTGAGAACTGCAGGATTTGCCCTTTAGATAGGACTTCCTTGTTATTTAGTGGAAGTATAAATCACTTTTACAAATGTCCTTTCACTTGCATAACTGTCATATATTTCTCTCTTCCTTTGTATTTTTGACAGTTTTAACTTGCACAAAGCATCTAGAAATCATGTTTTCAACAAATGTATTCACCTGTGGATGATAAAATGAAAGAGGTGGAGGCTAATAGTACTGAATTATAGGGTGGCAATTCAAAGCCATGAAAAGAAAGTCTTGAGGTCTGCTGAGTGCCATAGCCATTAAAATGTCTGCTTTCAATAACTGATAAGAAGTGGAATGTTGGCACTCTGCTCGCTCTTGTCCTCAGTGATGCTGACAAACCTGCACCTTGTTGGTATTAAGTGTAGAACATTATTTTTGCAGGCTGGTTTGTATACTGGGAATGGCAGTTCCCTGGGAAAGAACATGGCATTACAGCTTTCAACATCACATTAACAAGTCCCCCCCTTTTTTTTTTTAATTAATAAACATTTCATTCCTAAAAACGTTTATTAATAATTCTAAATAATGCAGTTGTTTCCTCCAAATGAAAGAAAATGTAATTTAATTATAATTATAAAAATATGTTTTCTCCTATTGTAAAACTAAATAGTAATGCATGCTGAATTAATGATATGAAGTCAATCCTCTGGTGATCCAGCTTAGCATTTCTCACTCAGACACATTTATCTATGCAGTCTGCATACTATTCAGCCAGACTCAAAATATGAAGTTTTTGTCTGTGGGCATCAGATTTCAGTTAAATCCTCAGCTTGAAAAAACCTCAAATATGGATTAATCTCTAGCTTATCTAATTTGTCCAAGACTGAAGCCAGAAACCAAAGGTATGGTATGATAGAAAGGACAGGTTTTTAAGCTCACTGTTTGTCAGCAAAGGAATGCCCAGTTTTTAGTCTTGTGTCTGTACTAATATTGAAACCACAGCAGATCCTAAAGAACTTCCCCATTTCCCCCAGTGTTCGCCCAGAAAGCTTCCTGCAGACAGAGCAGAACAGGCTGTCCCTTGTTCTGCACTGTCAGTGCTGCTACAAACATCACCTCAGTCCTAATGTCTCATCCAAGGTCTGCTGAAATCACTGGAGTCAATGGCTCAGAGGGGAGGTCATTCTCCAAGGAGTGAAAGTTGTTTGTTTGATGGGCTTTTGTTTTCACTTTGTTGAGATAATCTGTGAGGAAGAAGAGAGTGGCTTGAGTGGCTGATATGATACATTCTGCTCAGGACCCCAAAGCCCTGCTTAAATAAGAAAAAGTGCTTTGAAACAAGCACAGTTAGGTCAGAGCAAGGTAAAAGAATCTGCTTCATGAAAATGGGCTCTGCTGTTTGCACTAAACACATTTCTAGACTTCTTAATTAAATAGCAACAACCCTCTTGTATAGCAAAATTGAAAAGCAGGCTATTTATAAATATGTGCTTACAGCAAACCAAATTTGGGGAAATCCTATGATTTCCTCACTAATGATGCTTTGTCATCGTGTGCTTAAAAGCTCAGATCTTCATTTTTCTTTCAGTACGTTGTTTTCAAGCTGAATTCATTCCAGCCTCGCAGATTTGAAGTGAAGACATTTTTGAGGCATTTGAGTGCAAATTGAGTGCCTGCAAAAGGACAGCAAATGAGAGCACTACTTCATCCTGCTGCAGTAAATTTATAAATGAGTGAATACACATTTTGCCCCCATTTACAGGGACATACCCACGCAAGCACACACAATCGCCTTCAGGGTGAGAATATGTATGAGTAATCTCAATGGAGAGAATAGTTTATTCTGGAAAATAATAAATTCTTGAAATGAAAGGCTCTGAACAAAAACATTTCACACCCAAAGAGAGAGGCCCTCTGTGCTGAGCGCTCATTCAGCACCAATCATTTGTGCAAGTCAAGTTCCTGACTGGACTATGGGTCTCCACAGATATTGAAACAATGCCACCCACTACTTCAGAGCTCAATATTCCAGTAGTCCTTCTAAAGAAGCTCTTTCCTCACAGAAAACTTTGAAAAATCATCTCTTTAGAAACAAATCCATTTGCATTGGATTTTTTTTTAATTCTTCATGACTAAAGACATTTGCATGAGAACCAGGTTTTAAAAGAATCCAGCTTCCCAGTTTATTCCCTGCTTGAAGTCATAATTCCTGCTTTGTGACATCATCATTGATTACAGTGAAAATTACTATTATTGAGGAACCAGAGGGATTAGCTGCAGTCCTGCTGACCCTAGGAATGGGGAGAAAGAAAATATAACCTTCAGTAGGGATGTTTTTTCACTTGTTAGCATTTCTGCTTGGTTTTGACAACGTCTTCCAACACATTACATTCAACCTCCTGAAAAAGCTTTTATATGTGTAGGTGGGAAGTGAGCAGAAAGTTATGTATAAAGAAAACTGGGTGTTCACAACCATCTCCCCATTGTTTATTAAAATAAAAAAATTACATAGACACAATTTGCTCATTTTTCATCCAGGCAAAATGAGACAGAAAGAGGCAAACAAAGAGAACACAGCTCAGGTACTGAGCATAGTGGTGAATTTTGCTGTAATTGTGGATGTCACCCAGGTATTGATGAGGGATTCTCTAAGCTAGAGTTAACCAACACTTTTATGGAATTAAGCTACCTGACCAGTGTTTTGTTTTTAACTCTCTTCTTAATTTAAACTTTTGGAAGCTTAACACATTTTTTAGAACAGTTGCAACATTTTGTAAATACATGCTTGTTGTGAATTGTCCACCTAATGTCGTGACAGTGGGTGACAGACAGTGAAAATCCTTCCTTATAAACCAATATTTTTTCATATTAGGAAACACATATATGCACTCAGCATGTTCCTGTTACTCAGAACACATTCACAGAACTACAGCTGACAGCAAAAAGCGAGCATACACTGCATATTTTGGCACATTGGAGGGTTTAGTGAGGCACATATCTGTCCAAAGCTGACTTCTATTAACAGAACATACACTGTGGTCACTGAAGGACTTAAAAGAGATGCCCCAGATCATCCTGTGCAGCCTCTCATTTCAGAAATTAATGTGATTGGATCCCATTTGTAAGTGGATCACGTTCCCTCTGAAGTGTAGATATTTTTCCTTTCCTACTCCTAGCAGGAAACAGATCCCAAATTTAGAAGGTTACAGGTCTCCCTATTTCTCTGTTGCTGACGTCCTGTAGTGGAAATAGCTCCTCCTACCATCCACCTTTCTGGTTTATTCATTCAGAGAACCAGCACTGTGGATCTCCCTTTCCTTTTCCAAAGCCAGGGATGATCCCCCAGGTCAGTGGATCACTCGCAGGGTCCTGCAGACGCTCTGCCCAGGCACATCTGATCTGCCCTGAGCTGGAAGCAGTGCAGCCTCACAGTGCTGTGTGTGGCTAATGAAGCCTTGCAGAGGCAGGCTGCCTCCTTCAGGTGAGATCCCATGTTAGAGTACCTTTTAAGATCCAAGTTATTACCCCTGGATGGAACTGCATCATGATGTGTAAAAGTGTCAGCCTGGATAGAGGTAGACAGAGACTGTCTCCACTGCACTTCATTTTCCTGGATAGACGTGCCATCAATCTCCTCTCATGGGTTCTCTTTTTCCCCAGGCAGCTATTAGTTCTTCTTTATGCCTGTTTTAGTTTAAATTCATGTTTCTTTACTGATATTATGAATACTTTCAGAACACCATGAATGAGTGCTTTGTGCAGAGGGATGTACTTGTTTGGTGGAAATAGCTGTCTTGATGCATCCTGGAATTATATCTGGGGTTTTTTTCAAAGCCATCTCACAGCTGCTTTAAGTAATCTGCTCAGGCCTATCTCCATGACCAAGTAATCAAAATTCAAATTACTGTTGATAAACACTGATTTTTATTTTAAAAGGCTGCATACTTAGAGCAGTAATCAATGGAAGGCACAATTCTGGCAATAAAGGGCATTTCAAAGATAAAACAAACAATGAACTGCCAAAATTAGTTGGTAGGTAATGTGTTAATAAAATTAACTTGAAAAAACATTGTGAAATATCCTGAGAGACAGGAACAGAATCAGACTGCTCTTGCATGCAAGAACTGGTGATCCTTATCAGGAGAAAGTAAGGCGTAGGGAACTTGAAAGGGGAACCAACATTTCTGGCACAGGTGATAGGAACTCCCTGTGTTTCACCTGCTCCATTGTTGCTTGCTGAAATCATTAGATATGGGTGTTTTTCCAGGGCTGTCTGTGGTACTTGTCAGTCTCACATCATTAATCAGTGACAAATTTTTCACAAATCCTTAATCCCATGTTAATTCTAATAATTTTGCAAGGAGCTGCCAAAAATTACTTATTGTTCTGTTAATCATTACTAATAGGAACAGAGGACTGCCTCGAATTTCTTCATGAAAACCATACTAATTAGAAATGTCTGAATACATACAAGTCCTCAGAGATTAATTTATTCATCATAATCAGTTAATCACTTTTCCTTTACATAATTAGACAGCTCCTGGTGGAGAGGAAGACCCCTAAGTTTTCTTGGAAAGAAGCAGACTGTGAGCTGACATTAGGAGAGTTATCATGTTTTCCTTTGTGTGCACAGAGATTAGTGCAGGTGAGGTTTTCATCCATTCACCACAAAGGAAATCAGAAACACTTCTAAAAAACATTCTCAAATCAGAAACACTTCTTAAAAATGTGTTTTTTAAAGCTGCATCAGACAAAGTTTTCTACAGTTTTAGTATTGATGGGCCCGAACAGAAAACTGCTCACTCTGTGTGTAGAGACATCCAGAGACAGCCCAAATATTTAACCCTCTTGCATATTTCACAGGCTGAGCTTTTCTTAGAGCCACGAGAGGTTTTCATGTGCCCTTCAAAACAACAGCAAAAGTGTCACCTGAGTGGGTCACTTTTAGGTCCCCTGATAATCCCTTCTAAGAACACTCTTGTATCACAAGTATGGATTTACTAAGAAGGAGAGCTGACAAGAAAGCTGTCCCATTAACATCCTCTTTTAGAGAATGAATTCTCTACCTTTTGATCTGGAAGAATCCCAGGAATTAAATTACCCAAAGGACCCTGTGGGCTGGGGTGGCAAGTGCTGTGGGTTTTAATGTCCTTTATTGCACATTGACATATCTAATTATACTGACCCATTACAAGCCACTGAGAGAGTGTAAACTCTTAAATGCTCTGGAAATGAGTACTCTGTACTCTTTGCTTTCTGCTAACTGGCCAGATAGACTGGAGAGCAAGGAAACATTCCTCCCCTCTCTCTTGTGTATCTGTAGAGCCAAGCACACAATCTTCTCCAGTATTAATATTTTAAAAGATATCTGCTATACTGTGTCCCAGGTCTGCCAACCACTGAAATAAGCTGCAACATAGAGCCTTTGCAACATAATGGTGACAGATGTGTACTGTAGATACTTGTTTAAATCCATATTTTATCCCAAAAATGATGTGCTATTTCCAGCAACTATGATACCATCTAGTGTCTTCTAAATCATTCTACAATAATTATAACCTCAAAAGACTTGGTTTCAAATCTAACATCTTGCCTATTAGGCAAGCTTGAGCCTGGAAAAGTCAGATAAAAAGCCAGATAAAACCCATTCTATACCATCTTCTCTTTNCTTTTCCTTTACATAATTAGACAGCTCCTGGTGGAGAGGAAGACCCCTAAGTTTTCTTGGAAAGAAGCAGACTGTGAGCTGACATTAGGAGAGTTATCATGTTTTCCTTTGTGTGCACAGAGATTAGTGCAGGTGAGGTTTTCATCCATTCACCACAAAGGAAATCAGAAACACTTCTAAAAAACATTCTCAAATCAGAAACACTTCTTAAAAATGTGGTTTTTAAAGCTGCATCAGACAAAGTTTTCTACAGTTTTAGTATTGATGGGCCCGAACAGAAAACTGCTCACTCTGTGTGTAGAGAGACATCCAGAGACAGCCCAAATATTTAACCCTCTTGCATATTTCATAGGCTGAGCTTTTCTTAGACCCAGGAGAGGTTTTCATGTGCCCTTCAAAACAACAGCAAAAGTGTCACCTGAGTGGGTCACTTTTAGGTCCCCTGATAATCCCTTCTAAGAACACTCTTGTATCACAAGTATGGATTTACTAAGAAGGAGAGCTGACAAGAAAGCTGTCCCATTAACATCCTCTTTTAGAGAATGAATTCTCTACCTTTTGATCTGGAAGAATCCCAGGAATTAAATTACCCAAAGGACCCTGTGGGCTGGGGTGGCAAGTGCTGTGGGTTTTAATGTCCTTTATTGCACATTGACATATCTAATTATACTGACCCATTACAAGCCACTGAGAGAGTGTAAACTCTTAAATGCTCTGGAAATGAGTGCTCTGTACTCTTTGCTTTCTGCTAACTGCTTATCTGCCAGATAGACTGGAGAGTAGAGAAACATTCCTCCCCTCTCTCTCGTGTATCTGTAGAGCCAAGCACACAATCTTCTCCAGTATTAATATTTTAAAAGATATCTGCTATACTGTGTCCCAGGTCTGCCAACCACTGAAATAAGCTGCAACATAGAGCCTTTGCAACATAATGGTGACAGATGTGTACTGTAGATACTTGTTTAAATCCATATTTTATCCCAAAAATGATGTGCTATTTCCAGCAACTATGATACCATCTAGTGTCTTCTAAATCATTCTACAATAATTATAACCTCAAAAGACTTGGTTTCAAATCTAACATCTTGCCTATTAGGCAAGCTTGAGCCTGGAAAAGTCAGATAAAAAGCCAGATAAAACCCATTCTATACCATCTTCTCTTTCATTGTCTTCACAGAGGGCCCAGGGGGAGATGAGGAAGGGAGTTGTCAGGGGGAATTTCACACGTTGCTTCTGGGATTTTGCAGAGGGCATCAGTTAATGATCCACTCTTTCTAAACATTTCTGAGATGAGAGCTTGTGGAATAAAAAAAGTAGTGCATACATACACATATCAGGCCAAATAACAAACTTTCTAAAGTTACATGAGCAGAAAATGACAGAATTTTGTACTTAGTGACTGATGAAGAATGAAAAGTGTTTAAGTCTGATGCTTGAAACACCTGGCAGTTTCCTGAATATTTGGGTGCTGTTCAAACTTCAGTGGTCGTGTCAATTACAGTAGACATTTAAAAGTGAAAATATGCAATAAGATCTCACAAAGAAAAAAAAAAGAGGAATTGTCTCCATGTATTTTTCCTCCCCCAAGCAATAAGAAAATAAAATGTTTTTATGCAATTTCTGGGTACAAATACAGCTTTTGTGGGCTTATCCTGTCTTTATTGAAGCTAAAGAGCCAGGAAAAGTCAGCTAGGCTCAGTTTACAGAGATCTGCCTGTGTTTACTGCATGTTTATGGTATTTGAGTACTACAGAGCTCTCAAAACCTGTGTAGTGGAAAAAGCAAAGGAAGAATAAAGGATTTTCCTAATCATTAAAAATCCATATTCAGAGAGTTTCGGTGGATATTTCAAAGCCATCTCTCTTCACAAAATATTTATTTTGTAAAGCAACAGGAGGCAATTCAGATCAAATAATTGTCATTTTTGAAATCAGAGCAAGTGTGCAGTTATAGAGAATGGCTACAGCAGCTTTGATGTTCACTGTGTTTCACTTAGAACATAATGTCACATTACATCCACTTTCCTTTTGGACAGTAAATGCAGTAAGGAAGTGCAGGAACAGAGATGCAAAGATATGTATGAGGCAGCAGTTATACTGATGGCCACCAAAATCATTAAAACAACCTGGGAAAGTATGCTAAAATTACAAATCTGTAATGAAATAATTCAAACAAATTTCTTCTTTCCTTTGGTCGTCTTTACGTGGTCAGTAAATGCCCAAGATTTTAGTAAAATCATTTAGCAAGGTAGGAAAATGACTTGGATTAGCAGAAGACCAGATGAGAATGCTTGTCCTACACCCACATGAATCCCTTAAAAAAAACCCAAACAACAAAAACAACAAATCTCCCCAAACCACAAACAAATAAAAAAACCCAAATAGAATTGGACTATTTCTCCTTTGTGCCTTTATTTGAATTTCATGCATTTCCTGGTTGTCACGTGAGCCAGTGCCCCATGTGGCTGTCCTCACAATTTGATATTTCCCTTTGTGAATATGAGACTTTCTGATCACTCAGATAAGCTTAGGTATGTTCCCAAGTCATTGTGAAGTCATTTAAGCCCAACAAAATCAGAGTATTTGGAGGTTTGTGATATTGAGAATGACCCACAAATGAAAGCATTGTGTGTTTGTGGTAATAAAGGTCTTTTAACCTGACAGACTTTGGATTTGTTTGAGCCTTTTAAGTCAGTTCATGCAGTATTTTTACTCCTTTTCTGGATAAGAAGCTGCAGTGCAAATGTACAGGGTTATCATCCTGTTCCCAAGGAAAGAACAATTTGTTGCCTGAATAATCCAAAGAGCTCTTATTCCTGACCTTGTTGATCTTAGTAGTGACTTGTTTTATCTGAAAATATTTCAATAACTTCACTCTCTTATATTGCCATCTGTAATGCTAAAACCAAAAAGCAACTATTTTCTATGCTTGGTTGGAGAAAGGCATCTAACTAAAAGTGACATCAAAATTCATTTATTAGCCTGGCATTTATTGCCTATATCCTGCTAATACTTGCAATTTTTGTAATGATAGGCTTTCTGGTTCTTCATTATACTATTTTCTTAACACAATTAAAATTCTTGATAGGGAGATCATGAAAGTCAACGCAAAGAGAAAACTTCTCAAAGAACTGAAAATATTTTCTGGCACCCTTCGTATCTAGTCTGTAGATTTCCTCTTTACAGCCATGCAAAAAGCACCCCTAGCACGCAGAATTCTGTAGATATGTTGCTCTGAAACAATATTAACAGAGCTCTGGGAGAAATAATCCTTTAGAAGCACCAGTGACTGGCACTGACAAAATCGTTCTCATGACCCCCGGTGTGAGGAGGGACAGTTCTGACCTTCCTTTCACGTCAACAATGGTGCTGTTGCCCAACCAATGTGCAAATGGATAAGAAAATTCTCATTCATTTGCAGCGCATTTTCTTTGCATCATTTCAGGAAATGCTTGAACTTTTCACCCTTGTTTGAAGCGGGATCTACTCTGTCCCTGCCACTGCTTTGAGAATCTGTTCATTTTTCTGCACCATCTTTCTGATTACCCACTAGAATTTTTTCCAATCTGGTGTTAAAGCTAACTTGCATAAACTGGAGGAAGGGAGAGCCACTGTAGCATAAAGAATAAGACACCAGAAATACAGCATTTTGTTTGTCTTTGATATAAGAACACCCACAGAAGAGTTTGGGGGGAAAAAAAAAATCTTCTGCTGGCTGAATCATCAGTGGGTTGGTGTTGGGGAGGTCAAGACAAACCTCCAAATATCTGAACATAAATGTCCACAGAGATGCATTGAGAGGAGCTGATTTAAAAACAGGGGGTTTCTGTATAGAAAAGTAGCAATTTTCTGTATCTATGCCTGTATCTATCTGTAATATCTATTTCTATATCTGATGTATTTTGTGCACATTTTCACAATCATGCTACATTTTGATGATCCTTTCTTTGGGTGAAGGATGGAATTTATGGTTAAAATGCTGTAGAAGCACAGAATATCCAGTAAACTCTGCATTGCTTCCATGGGACAACAGTGTTCCAGATTTTGCTCTGCCTGATTCAGAGCAAGGACTAAAACCTGCCCAAAAAAGGCACTTTTGGTCTCTCCAATAGCACTTGATTTACTCACAAGGAGTAGTTATACCCTTGGACAAAGACTGAAACCTACTGGTTAATCAGTGGGTAGCCAGCTTTGAACCATGGATTCACCTGACACTCCCCATCCTTTAATTATGCCTAATTTTCTTCAGCACGATGTCTTAAAGTTTTCTGGTAATTTCAGCGTATTTTTTGAATATTTTACATTGGTTTTGCACCTCTGTAAACCCTTGGAATGTTGAGTGAATCAGAGTTTCTAACCTTTAGCCATCTTACCACGTGCACAGCTCCATGCTCCATGCTCTGCAGGGCCACACGTGCTAAAATGTGTGTGAAAAACCCCAAATTATTAAAGGAGGAATTATTGCTTGAAGGGCAGGATACTACACATGGTGGACAAACAGCCTGTTAACCTCGGAATTTCTCCCCTTCCTGTTTTCAATCCCCCTAGGCAAATAATTTCCTACCTGTGTTTCCTCTTTTTCCTCCTGACCTACGTGTTAACTGTGTGCTTCTCAGGGTGAGGACTCTCTTTTATTATTTTTATGAGTACAGACTGGTATAATAAAGGCCACTCCTGCTTAGAACCTTCCAGTGCTAGCATAATGCAAATAATAGTCACTGCTTTGCATCCAAACCAGCAGATCAGTGCTGCCAAATGTTGTGGCTGCTCCCACCTAGTTCCCATTATAATATTTTAAAATACACTAATTCAGAAAATGCAACTACTGTATTAAGTAATTCAATGCCTTTTTAAAGAATATGACTTCTGAAATAGCAGAAATGTCTACATGCCATGAAAATAGCATGTATTTACTGTATAAGACTGTTACAATTTTTATTATATTTGTCTCTATGCACTTTTTAATATTTGATTCATCTATGTGGGTATATATTGTTATACATACATACTTATGAAATCAGATAGCTAGTCTGATGTCTGAATTTAGTGATAACATCCATCAACATGAGTTAAAAGAAATAAAAGACTAGCATAAAGCAACAAATGTGTTGTTCTTTGTCTCCTTTCTACTCCTACAGCAGAATATGCAATACAGGTAAACTTTAAAGAAAAAAAAAAAAAAGAGGTTTGTATTTCAAGAAGAGGGAACTGTGGTGAAATAAACCAGATTTGACTCGTGGTTTTATATCCCAACCTATGCGATACTGTGGCAAACCCACTGGCATAAAATAGTCTGACATAATCTGTAAAACTAAATATTATCCTCACTCTTTTCACCTTTATTTTGTCTGTAAAAAAGGAAATATTTTTTAGTTTTAAAAACAAGATACCATTTGTGGTGATTGCTTTGCACTAGGATTTCTGGGCAACACAAAAGTCAAAGTGACAATGCTAAAACCGGTCATGTACATGCTTTATAAACATCCCACTTCCTTAATTCAGTATAATATTAGTAACCTTAAATCTCTCAAGCTGAAAATACCAATGAAGTTCAGAAGCTGGTAATCCATATATGGGGGTTTTATTGAGTAATTTTTCTCAGTGGACCAATTCATCTGCAACCCAAAATTCACTTCAGATTTCACTTGAGTGGAGTCTAAGAGTCCTTGGGAAATCTCAGCATTAAAACATCTTAGGATGGCCAGCTGTTTTTGAGATAAATACTCTTAAAGTAAAGTTTCTGGCTCTTGTGTAAAATATGAGACTTTGTATTACTCGACTTACATGATATTTATATTTTTATGCATATATGTATATATATATATAAAACTCCCACTGGCCTTAATGAAAAATAACCACTAAGTCTTTTAATATGAATTGGAGCAGTTAATGCTGTGTAAGTTAAATTGTTCTGTGATGAATCACTGGTGAAAAATAGAGAGATCTGGTGCCTTTTGTGCACAGCATTTTGTGGAAGACTATGGTTAGGCTGAAAACTTTTTTTTCAGGTTCCCTTGAGCTCAACCTGGTATCAATGGAAGTTAACACAAGTTTTAAATGTCTGCAACTAATAGTTTACTGTGTCCTTGTTCAGAAACAAACCTTCCAGTCCCGAGCCTGTCCCTGGTGAACACCAGTGTTAATTGCCAGAGGCAGGAAGGAGGCTCTTGGCATTAAAAAACACAAAGGTTCTACAAAATCTAAGGGCTAAATGAAATACCAGCTAAGAAACAGCAATACACAAGATAATTTATAAAAAATATGTACTCAAAAATGGAAATAGATAAATGTTATTCGTTACTGTTCCACAGAATTGTACCTGTTTTTCTTTTATCTTTCAGGTCCAGTTCATTTTGCAGTCTGTCTAAAGGCTGACCAAGGAATGACTGCTAACCTCAACTATATTTTAGTGGGGTTTTTAAAGAGCTAACAAGAGGGGAGGCCAGATATGCAAGTGTCATGGTTTAACCCCAGGTGGTAACTAAGCACCACACTGCTCACTCAGTCCACCCAGCAGGATGGGAGGGAGACTTGGAAGAGTAACATGGAGTAAGGGAACAGCCCCAGAAGGCTCATGGGCTGAGATAAAGACAGCTTAGCAATTGGAGTGAAATAATAACAATGACAATAATAGTTGTAAATAAAAGGAAAATAACAAAGAGAGAGAATTAACCCCCAGAAAGACAAGTAATGCAAACGAGCTCAGGCTGGATGGAGCTCTGAGCAACCTGGTCTAGTGAGAGGTGTCCCTGCTCATAACAGGGGCAATGGAATTATAGAACCTTTAATGTCCCTTCCAACCCAAACCATTCCATGATTCCATGATTGTCTGGAAGCAATTGCTCACCACCAATCAACCAGTGCCAAGTGAGTCCCCAAACAGCCCACCTGTCCTGCTCCTCCTCCCATCTGAGCATGATGCCACAGGGTCTGGAACACCCCTGTGCTCACCCACAGCCTGGGCTCAGCTGTCCCAGCCCCTCGTGCACCCCCAGCCTGTGTGCTGCTGGCTTGGGGTGAGGAGCAGAAAAGGCCCTGAGTGAGTGGAAGCCTTGCTTGTCAACAACTGAAAAATCTCTTATCACCAACACTGTTTCCAGCACAAACCCAAAACACAGGCCCACAGCAGCTGCTGCTAAGAAAATGAACTTTGTCCCAGCCAAGACCAGCACAGCAAGCTGGCTGTTGTCCAGTTGTAGGCAGGACTGAAACAGGGTGCTCTTCATGGTCCCTGTAATCATTTGGCTGATACACACACTGCAAACATTGCCACCATCCCATGTGTCCTTCCTGTAGTCCTTTAAAGTCAAAATAAAGGACCTAAGCAAGTGGTCAGCAGAGAATGTTGGGTTCCCAGCTGTGAGGAGCTGAACAGGAGACAGGAGTGATGATTTACTCCTTTGTTCAGCAGCTCCCCTCTGTCATCAGCTCTCAGCTACATCCATCTCTGTGGGCTGCTGGCTTTGGTTTTCTCCTCACCTGATGTATCTCTCTTCCCCAGCATGTTACTTATGTGTCTGTCTGGAATGGGTTTTATTTTATTCTAGTTCATGGCCAGGTACCTATATATTTCTTTTTTTTTTAGGCTTAGGGTTTTTTTCGTTGTTTAATGAAGTTCCCACATCAAACCAGCTTTGATAGAACACTGAACTTGGGATTTCTGGGTAATAGCACCCTGTTCTGATTTTTTATGAATCCAGAAATACATGCAGATAATCAATAACAAAGATAACATTTTACATTTTTTTCTTCTTCTCTCCTGTTCTTAGTGTTCATTGCAGAAATACAGACAAATACAAGCGTGTTTTCTTCTTTTCTTCTTGGGAATGCTAATTATACATTGTGCTTTCCCTTCCTGCATGTTATCCTAGGTCTTGCCTTTATGCTTTGACACTGCATCTTATGTTTGTCTTATTTTGTTAAAGCCTGGGGATCCTCTTGCTAGTTTAAATTTCAATTAACATTCTTAAACAGAACTAAAAATAGCAGCTGTCATGTTATATTCTTTTCTACCAGGAACCAGAAGTCCTCCACTGCCTCTAAACCACAGTTCAGGGGACAATAATCACACACTTTAGTTCTTGCTGAAAGAACAGGCACAGTGCTTTGCTCTTTCCTCCATTCCCTAATTGGCACTGGTGTTTATTTGCAGGGGTTTCATACTAGATGGTGTGACTGATATGATAATAATACACTTCTACAGATCTGAAAGTTTATAGATCTACCTAGGATCTCAAAGCCCTTAACCCAGGGTAGTTATGAGTTTCTGCCTCTGTGAAATTCTAAGAGAAATTAAGCTCCCAGGACAGATTTCTATTTAGATATAATTATCTTTCATTTCCATAAGAGAAAAACGAACCTAAGATCATGACAGCAGGGTTCTTATTGTCCATTCAGGCTCAGTGACAAATCTTTTATGTGTAGTTAAAACAAGTGCATTTTAACATTTTGTCACACTGATGATCTTGTCTCACAGCAGAAAATAGGCTCAGCAGTCTTTACCTTTATTGTACAAGGAGAATGAAAAGATGCAGCTGAAAAAGGAACTGGTTGTTTTTTGAAAATCTACCATACTATTTGTTCATTGAATAATCTACAGGTCTCAGTGTCTGGTAATTTATTTATGCCAAGAGTTTATTTCTCTCTGAGGTTGTAGAAATTAACCCTGACACCTCACAGGAAGCACAACAAAATATCCTACTTTTTTTATTGGTTCAAAGTCAAAATGGAAGCAGTGTATTTATCTGAAACATTTTACTTGGCAATAAACAAAGGAATATTTGATAGCTTTTGGGAGATTTGGATGATTCATTTATATCCATCCTCTCTTGACCTCTATGAGAACCTAATGGATTGTTTGAATGGCTTGAAGATTATTTTACTTGGTACTTTTCCTTTCCATATATATATATTCTGGGGGAAAAAACCCAAACCCTAAAGTATAGAATTATCTTTGTAATGTTTCTTTGGAGAGTTGGGAACATAGAATGATGATACACTGTCTAATTTTAGTAGCACTCCCTGAAAGGTGGCAACAGGTCAAAGGTTTATTGCAATTACATGTTTGAGTTGGCCTAGAAACCTCTAAATCCCAAGCTTGGGTGGCACCAGTGTCTCAGAGCAGAGACAGACACCCAGCTCTGCTGGTGGACACTCAGGAAAGCTGTAAATTTGAAGGGCAGAAAGCAGCAGAGGACTCAGAATAGAAACCTGAAGGTTGTCCCTGAGTTTCTCTGTGCTTGCCTTAACTTAGTCAGAACATTTTGTACCTTAAAAGCACCCTCAAAAGTACATCTCTCAGACAATAAAACCTTTTGCTTTATATATTCCCACACTCACTTTGCAGTAGTTAATTCATTGCCACTGCATAGCTCCCCATTAAATAATACAGTACCTGCAGACATTAGGGATGACTTCTCAACTGCAGCTATTTAGTCAGTAAATCTGATACATCAAAGTCCACAGAATTCAGCTGAAAGGCTCCCATTGACTTCACCAGCTTTTGGATTATGCCCTTGAGCAGCTACATGTGCCTACACACACACTCATATGTTGATGAAGGTATTGTTTATGGTCTGTGAGGATAACTTCTGTAGAAATTATAAGACATTTTATGCCCTCTAACTCTACTCCCGGACAGGTGAAATGATCAAGGTTTGCTGGAATTTTTGAAGTTCAGAAAAATCCTGCAGCCTCTTCAAATGGCTTTCTTCAGGGAACAGCCATGCACTCAATCAGGCCAGGAAATGCAGAGGTTTAGAACAGCCTAATGCCTGTATCTGGCAGTAATCAAAGAAGAGTATTGAAAAAGGAGGGGGGAAAAAATAGGGGTGGGGGAGAGAAGGGGGGAGCGAGGCAGAAGCGGAGGAAAGAGAAGAGGGGGAAATAAATGTGCCTACTGTGGCTTAAAGCACAATAATTTAATTGTCACTATGCAATCAATAAAAATGTAACAGTGTGAAGGGAGCAAGGCAAACAGATTTGCTTTGTCTTAAATGGTATGTGCTAAACGAATGGTCCCCAAACTGAGCAAGATTGACTAGTAAATTAGAAGCAAAATTGGTGTTATTTTACATTTTCTGCTTACCTACAGAAAAGATGCTCATTTACAAGAAGAAAACAGGAAAATTGCTTCTTTTTCTCTGGCAGCCATTCTTTCAGGTCATCCCAAACAGGCCTATTCTAAAGTCAGGGTACGACTCAGTAAGCAGCCTGGCTTAGGGAATCAAATCAGTGCAGTCACCACACTGACACGAGTGGATTCTGCAGGATCAGGCCTTACAATTTAATGTTCACTTAGAAATGTGGAAAAATAGGAGAAATATAAAGCAGCACAGGCCACAACACTGCACAGATGGAGTTTTAAATCCTTACATAAACATGCTAAACTTAACAGGGAACCAGGAGACAAATGAGTTCCATCCTTGCAGACACTGAAAACTCAGCCAAACTTTGTAAGTGGATGATGCAGGCAACCTGTGGTGTGCTAGTTTCTATATGAATTTTAAATAGAAATGATCTAAAGGTGTAGAAAGTGCCATGAAACAATGGTACATACTCTTTATTATTCCAGTCTCTTTATGGGGTTGTATAATTGCAATATTGTTTTTACAGCTGAACGTGGTAGATGAAGAAATTAAATGGAAGAAGATCTAAAGTCCAAATCTTTTGGGATATTAGCTGTGTATTCTTTCTGTTGTGGGGAAGTTATTGTTGAAAAAAATTGAGCCAAAAAGTTCCAGACTATCCTTTTAAAAACTGAATAAACAAGACCATATTTGTGTTCCATTTGGCTTCACTGAGAATTTATTAGTGAGCAGATATAATCTAGGCAGAAGAGACTTAATCCTGGAGAAGCTTATTTATTAGCAGAGAATAAGCAAACATCTTAACCTGCTTGTGTTTCTCTTCACTTTTGTTTGGTCAAGCTCCAAATTCAGAGAGAAATTCTAATTCTTTCTATCTAGGGACATCTTTCTTGTCACCCCAGTGCTTAACTCTTTTCTGCTGGACTTGTTAGGTCAGCAGCCTCAAAGGAACATCTCTTTTTTTTTTTCTAGAATTCTTTCAGTGGCAAGAATCTGCACAACTCTCCCTCAAACCTTATCTCCCAGAACACTAGCAGAGCATCTGAGCTCCATTACTTTGAATAAAAGAGCAGGAGCCATGTGTGGAGGAAGGACTGAAAATTCAAGCCACACCTCTTTTAAAACAAAACAAAGTGAAACAAAGCAACCAACCACAAAAATAATGTGATTGATACACTGACTCACACAATTGTCTTTAAAACAATTGAGGGAAGGTGATAGAATTTTGTTTCCTTAGAAAATATTGGGATGCCTCATATCTCACACAGCAGCCTAAAATGCTGTGGAAATTAGTTTTCTCTGGAAATGCCTTCATATATGAGAACAAAATTTGCTGAATATCTCTTGTTAAGATGCAGTCACTAATTGTGTTGTTCACAGAAAAAAACCTGTAAGGTAGATGCATTGTGCTGAAAGGCAAGACATTCAAGAATGACTTGGAAACTACTGGGAAAGACAGAGGATGATTGAAGGATTTTTCAACCTGTTCTGGCACTGCTACTCATCATTTAGCTTAGCATTTTGAAAATGCTTTCATGTGAATACTTTTTTTTTTTTTAATAAAGTTTGCATAGAGTGGCCTGCATTTTGTATTCTTACAGTTCAAAGTCCTGCTTCTAAAATAAAAATAGAAGTTATTACTGAAGTCAATGGGAATTCAAACATACAAAATAGGGGATTGGGGAATAATTGGATAATAATATGCTCTCAGCCAGGTTTTCTCATTCTTGAGGTGAATTCTTTGCATGAGGGAGGATCTGTGCTGAGAATTTGTGAATTCTGTTTTCCCTGCAGGAACAGTAAAATGAGCTCAGACCAAACCCATAGCCACTGTTAAGAAATTCTGAAACACTGTCAGCTGTTACAGATAGTTGGAAGACATCTGAGTGCAAATTTGTTTATAGGACATAGTTCACAGAATTTAAGGCTTCATATCGAGATTTCACATTTTATCTGTAAATAAACAAAGTCCAGGACATATTTTTTTAGGAAAAAATGTGTGTAGTAAAAAAATTCTTTTCCACATTTCCATAAACAGTTTGCATAAATCTCCACAGGTAGAAAATCTTAAAATCTCCCCATTGATGCTGAGTTATTCACTTGCATGACAAATATCTGCAGTGAATCTGAAATGGAATAAATAGGGTCTCTACCACGCAGTGAAAACACGTGTATTTTCAAGTGCATATGGAAGTCAACTCCTTTTGTAAGAGATACAGCACATGTACATCTAAAGGAATGTTTTTTCCACAGTACATTGATTTCTGACTCGTGACAGGCTGGTTGTACTTATGCACTGTACATATATGTGTGTGTAAATGTGGCACATAAGGATAATAGTTGTACTGTTTTGATGGAAAATAATACATATCTTGATTTCTTTGTGTGGCAGTATTCTGAATTTATGGTGTTAAAAGAGGCAGGAATGAAGCAGTGACAGGGAAATAGTGAATCTCCAGGGACAACGCTCGAGGTCCTTAGGACTGTGAACCAGACACTTGAAATTCCCAAGCTATCTGTCACCAGCCCAACCAACAGGATTTTTTTCCCAAGGTCAGTTAGTAGGATCAAAAATGTGCAGTGATGTTAGAAGCCATTATTTGCAGGAGGAAAGGTGCTCAAAAGATGCCAAAAGGCAAACACAGGGGAAGTATGTTTGTTCTGTCTATGAGGGGTTATTCTCAGGATTTGATTAACCTTCAATTTGCATGGGAAGTGTGCAAGTATGAATTTAAATATTGCCTTCTTTTGCCTGTGAGACCTGTTTCATGTCAAAGAATGATGATAGGAGAAGTTTCTAAGACCTGTTAGAAAAGCAAATCCAAGCATGATCTGGTGTCCCTGCAGGAACATTCATGCTGATCCTGGAGTGTGTCTCCTGGACAGCAGGATAGGTCAGGGTTGTGTAAAGACCCTAAAAAAGGCTTCTTTAGAGATGCTCAGAATTCTTTCATATCTTATCTGAATTCTACAACCTAATAAAACATAGAGAAGAGATGACTGACTTTGTTTGAGTGTATGACTGACCATGTCTCCCTTGGGCTTTACTCAAAAAACGTAAGAAATCATCTTGAAACTGGGATGAAAGAAATCCCTGTTGAGGCTGCTGGAAGTACACCAGGCTGGTGTTTCCATCTGTTCATCAAAGAGATGGAAACTCCTGACCAGAAAATGCCTTGCTCAGTACTTTTGCCATGGAGGCTGAAGCACATCTTGGGTGTCTCATGAGCAGGTGACATCAAGAACACTTAACCAGACAGAAGGGCAGGAGAAGCAGAGAGCAGTAACAGCCCCAGGTCTTCCTGTTTCCCTGATCCACCCAAGAGAAAGAAGATGTTTCCTTTATGTCCTCCTGAACTTGGCTGTTTGTCCCTCTGCCCTTCAGCCAGCAGGTGTATCCCTCCCTTTCTGAATGTGGAGAAACGTGAGGAAAAGCCTTCTGCAGATCTTTGGTAGAAGCCCAATAATTTATGTTATCTAGTATTACTGTAATAAAATTGGAGTGCCTCATATTCCCCTGGGATGGATCCTAACTCACTCCTGCGCTTTTTGAGTTACTTTGAGAGTGAGAAGTTTGGGATAATGTAAATCACTGACAGCTGCTGGCCTCACCACACTGTTGGGATCTGTGTCTGATGGCTCAGTGACTGATGGGGGAATCTGTCTTGCAGGAGCTTTCATCCTTCAGGACCCAGGCTGGAGTCTCTAGGCCAGACTGGGGGCTGAGATCTCTGACAGCAGCAGTGGAACCAGGTGACAAAGCTGCTCCCATTAGCTTGGGAAGCAGCTACAGTTTGCATCACTTTAGCCTCCTGCATCAAGAAAAATCCCGGGGGAAGACGAGGGAGAGCATGCAGCTGCAGCTTTTGCTTTTCAATTTGGCAATTCCCAGTCCCAGGGCGAGTCCCTGCAAAGCTGTGACTGTGAGGACAAATTAGAAGAGGCAAGAGGTGACCTCAGAGGAGGTGTTGGGTCTGTCCAACTCCAGCCATCCAGCTTTCACAGAGCATGTTGGCAAGCAGTGGTCCCAAGTACCTGGAACCAGACTGCACAAAACTGTGGAAAATGTGTTATGGGGAACAATTATGTGCTACTAGAGGATTGGATTAGATGACCTAATGGGAATTTTCCATTTGTGATTTCTTTGATTCTTTGATTTGCATTCTCAAGTGCTTTTGTTTCTGAGGGAGAATAGTGAAAAGGGGTTGACATGATCAAATGGTTAGTAACACTGCTTTTTTTAACTTTCAGCAGAATATTTTTCAGTAATTGTTTGCCAGATATGCAAAAAATGCCACAGAACTATGTGTATTATATTGTGAAATATTAATGCTGGCTGGGATTGCAAGGCTGATGTTGGAACTAAGTAAAAAACTGTGTATTTGACTGTGCCAGTGAAAGCCAAGTTGACAGGTTTTATTTTAATTTAATAAAATCTGAAGCTAGTACTGTGGAAATCTGGCCAAGGTTGCCTGGCAGACTGCCTTGAAGGGAGTCATTGATAGTCCCCTTCCTTTTTACTTTATTAAGTTCACCATTTTCCCCCATTTAACATAAAAAAAGTAATTTCCCAAATAGCAGGATTCCTTGGTTGTTTTATCCTGCTCATCTAACACCTACATTTTATAAAACATTTCATTGAAATTAGGGTGCCTAAAACTCGCAGCATGATCAATCTGCATTTTACTAAGAGGTTTCTTTTCTAAATTCAATATGATACTGAAAGTCAGGAGCACCATTTACATCCATGCCACTGTGGAGAGGTGACTGGAGAGTAGTAAATACTCTTGAGACCTTGAGGGGACATTTATAAAAATGTGGGGTTTAAGGTTTGTTTTTCTTTTCCTTCTGTGATATTTTAGGGACAAGAGACTATCTATCAAACTGAAGGGTGGATTAAGAACTAATTTTTGCAAGCCAGGCTCCTAATCAGCTATTCAACAAATAGTGTTTCATATCCATTTTTAGCTGTTAAATCAGCAGTACAAATCAGCAGGAATGTTAATCCAGAATAATCAAGGCCAGACTAAATAGGTCTAAGTGCTCTGTCCCTCTTTATTTTATTTCACCTGACAAAAGACTTATGGCACCTTCCCACCCCATGATGCTGATGTTACTCATAATCTTGTCCCAGAGAATTAGTTTCCTATAAGTCTCAGCTATGTTAGAGATCTATTTTCTATAATTAGGCAGTTTCTAATCTACTTCATACCCAAAACATTCACCCCAATATCTGCTGTACTATTTCCCATCCTAGAATCCATGTTTTCCTTCAGAGATTCCATACATGAGCACTGTTTCCCTTAAGGAAGCTCATGTGAATGTGCCCAAGTCCTGCTCTCTTTCCAAATACTTTATCCTAGGAAGCCTTGTGAACCACAGAGATGGTAAAATATTTGGACAAGACTTACTCTTAAATCTGTCTCACAGACCTTTACATCACCCCATCACCCTTTTTTTTTTTGGCAAATCCACCCTCACAGGGCAGTGTCCCAATGCCTTCTACTTGTGTAACCCTTGAGAAAGCAATTAACTGTGGTCCTCATTCAAGTGGGCTCTGTTGGTTGGAAAGGGAATTCCACAAAAGCCTAAAAAAGGATCTGCAATGACGTGTTCAAAGTGTGTGGACAATTCCTAGCAACAGATGAGGAGGGAGCAAGCTTGCACTCTGCAGCCTGGAATATTGCTGCAGTCACTTGTTTGGCAGCTGAACTAAATTGAGGAACTGGAAAGGCTGAATCAATTTATTCATTCTCTGAATTCACTGAGCCTCAGAAGGCAGCCTGTGGGCAGGGTCCTCAGTCCTATGAGGTTTGATATGTTTATTCAAATTACATATTCACCAATAGTAAGCAATTTTCCTATTTTACTGCAATAAAAAATAATGTGCTTCCTCAGATCTTTCACTTTGTTTCAGTCAGCCAGAACCTGTGAATTTGATAACCATTTGAAGCACTGATTCCAATCTGGATGAAAATCCTCACAACCCAAATTGAGCCATTCTGTGGCATCACCTCTCTGACATCAGGATACGTGTTGTGGAGAACCTTTTAATGCTTCATAACCAACATTATGGGATGTTACAACTAAAATTGAATAAGGAACAGACTTCTTGTAATTAAATTGCAGCTATCAGTGTGAAGGCCATCTATCTAACACACAGCACGCAGAGTGAATGGAAGCATGCAAAGGTGTTTGTAATGTTTACAGCAAACCAATTAAGTCTTCAGGTTCCCCATTAGCAGCAACATCACTCATCTGTTCAAGCCATCAGCAACATCCTCTGGTGTTCTGTATCCTGACTGCACACAGGAGAGGGCTCTTGATCTGGTTTTGCCCATATCAGCCAGCAGCAAATGATTCCAAAGATAATTTCATTCCTTCATGTCTAAATTTTAATTATTGTGCTTTCCAGTAATTTTAAGGAAATAGAACCTTAGTCAGTATAAATTGTCATAACTTTGCTGATATCAGTAACAATTTCTGGTATCTGAGCACTTGGCCCGAGGCCACAACTTTTAAATTGCAAGTTTAGACAAATGCAACCAGAGTTTAAGAACAGATAAGAAAATACCAAACTTAATAAAGTGAAAACAACATGTTCCACATGTATTAGGGCTCGAACATCATACAGCTCATTAGTAGCAGCAAAGTGATATAGATCCTCCTTCACTATGGTCAAAATCCAACCTATAGAAAAAGCAAAATATTTTCTGCAATAGCTGTGAGAGCATTTACAATAACTGCCTCCTTCTGTTCTTCCCCTATGAAAACAAGTGCTACCACAAGTAGCCCCAGGAAAGAGGCCAAATTAATATAAATTGTTATCTTCAGTTGCTTGGAAGGGATAAGAGATATCAGGATGGCACTGGAAAGCAAACAGATACAACCACTGATAATGCTTGGGTGCTTGATCTGACCAAGATTTCCCAGGCTGAAAGGGTCAAAGGTTGTTGCCTGGATTTGGGAGAAGTCAAGGCAGGTTGAGAATTGGTGTTTTGTACACCCTGACTGAGTAAGACAATCCATCAATGTGCATATGGTGTCCAGCCACTACAAATGAGTTCCACAATAATCCTAAACTTCCACCTTTAAGAAACATTATGTTTTAATAAACTAATAAGAATGTTTGAGTTACGTAGAGAGCACAAAGAATGTGGCATATTTAATGGAGGTTGTTGTGGCATGTTCCAAAATGTTTTCTGCAAAATGGAAGAGCCGTGTTGCAAACCCCTTTGCCCAAGGAGCCTTGTTAAACTTGGGTTATCCAAAAGCAAATATGATGTGTCTGGGCTGGGCACTCCAGGCAATAGGAGCACCATGATATCCTGCACTGGGCACTCATTAGTTCATGGTGATGTGAGCTCTTCAGCTGCAGTAGCTTGGTTATCCTGCTAGTGAGCACTCTGTGTTCCTGAACACAGAAACAGAGATGGACCTTCCTTTTTGTAGTCCAGGCTGAGGGAACTCCATCAGACTTGTCTGCTGGTCCAACCTATCCTCACTAGGAGCTCGATTTTAATTAAAACCTGTATAAATTTACTGGTATCCATATGGGACAAGCATCACTGAGGAAAATGGGCAATTCTACCCTAGTGTTATCTTTGGATATGCTAAGCCAATTTTCCAGCTGGTGCAAGTTAAGTTATGGCAGTTATATTAAATGATGCCAATATACACTAATTTAGAATGAGTTCCTTCATCATTAACATGGGTATTTTAGGAAACCAATTTAGAACCATACATTATGTAGATTCTCTTCTCTACTCATCATGTCCCAACTGATATTTGATTAGGATATCGATTTCCTCTTATTAAAAAAAAAAAAATCAACCCACTCACCTCTTTTTACACTCAACATCCTACAGATGCAGAATGCCACCTAGATCAGCAAATTGATTTATTGATAATAAACACATTGATCTTCTTTGCCCTTCTGCAAGCTGTAATTTCTCTATCCTCAGTCTTTTCTTCCACAGGAATTTTTAATATTAGCTCCTCTCTACTACTGGCACCATCCTTGTGCCACACTCTCCAAAGATTCATTTATGGGTTTTTTCATGATAATTCTTCCAAATGCCTTCCCAGCACACAACAAGACACCAGTGCTCATGGTGATGTAAGCAGAAGTCTCCCTGCTTGCTGAAGTGCTGAGATAAACAGGGCAGTTCAAGAGAAGATATGATCCATCAGCAGACTTTATAAGACACTTCTGAAAGGGCAGGGCTGGTCTAAAATAAAATGTCTGGACACAGCTCAAGGCAGCTCTACTGACAAATTGTTCTGTAGATGGGCTCCCTTGGTTGGAAGAGATGTCCTGTTATACATCCAGCCAGGTGTTACTAACTGATGATGATCACAACATCAGAAGTAATTACTGGAAATTTACTTTATTACAAGAATCCCACACAACCCCATAAAACCAAGGTCCAAGACAAAGAACGAAATTTAGACACTCCATTAGAAGGACAATCTATATACAAAACACCTAATATTTCAAAATGTTATGCTTTCCATGCTGATGATCGTGATTAAACACCCCTATCTCTGTAGCACCTAGAGATCAGCTGGGTTACAGTGCTGGTTGTGGAACAAAATAAGTGACAGTCCCTTGACAAAGATCTAAATCAAGAGTGTTTTCATAGCAATTTCTGGGAATTCACAGTGTGCTTTCACTATGATAGGGTAGGAACAAAGTGAGATCAAGCACTAGAACAACATGTCCACATGGAGTGACAGAGGGGAGGTGGGGGCCTAGATGGGGGGTGTTATTGCCAAACTCCTTCTCACCAGTATGGGGACCCTCTGATTCCATCCTTGCTGCTGCCTCCTATTGCCAGAGTGATGTTCCCTCCACCTTCTCCCCTTTCTGCAGCTGTTCACCAAAACTGACTTATCTGAATATTTTGACATTGCTGAAATGATGTGCTTTTATAGAAGTTAAGGGTAGCAGTCTGACTTATTGAGGTGGCAGATGAAAAAAAAAGAAAAGAAAAAACTATGCAAAACCCACCCTACCCAAACATAAAAACCAACACAAAAGAGAGACACCACAGCAAAATAGTCTGACACACAAAAATTACTTACTTACATTAACTGTGAGTATGTTTTCCTTGATTTAGTAAGATTTAGGATGATAAAATGTACCTATTTAAAGAGCTCAGCACCTGGATCCAAATTTCATTGCTTGAAAAGATTATCAGGGAAAACTATAGGACAGATCTAAGGCCAGAGAGTCAGCTGGTGTAACACAATGCAGTATTGCCTCCTGATCCAGAGCACATAAAACAAAGCAAAATAAGATACACAAGTTCAGCAAAATGAACAGAACTAAGATGCTTGAATCTCACAATGTTTCCATGGAAGTATTTTCATGAGAAACTAATGTAGAGGGTCATTAACTTCTGGAAGGGAATGAAAGTCAGATGAATGTGTTCCCCATCATCCCTCAGAATTATTTGGAACAATCATTGTGAATGTTCACAAAGGATGTATCCCATGAGCACATAAAAGGTGGCTTAGGTTTGGTTTCCTTTTCTAAAGGTCTCCTGCATGATTTCAGCAAAGCTGGTGTGGTTTAACCTGGCAGGCAGCTGAACATCACACAGGAAAAAAAATTACATCCGTGGGCTGAGATAAAGAGAGTTTAATAGGAAGAAAAGGAAGGGCAAGTAGTAGTAATAATAATAATAATAGAAACAGACTGTACAAAACATGTGATATCCTATGTAATTTCTCAGCACCCACCAACCAGTACCCAGCCAGCTCCCTGGCTTTACCCCTAATTTATATCCTTAATTATATCCTGAGCATGTGTGGTGAGGTATGGAATGTATCTCTCATCATCCTCCTATGGAGGAAACCCCACCACTTTTACCACCACAAATAATTATTAAATGCTGTTGCAAATACATAAAATTATGTTTTATAAAGTAAAATAGGGGAAAGTTTGGCCGCCCTAAAAAATGTTGGAAGGTCCATGACAGGTGGTCACAATGTGTAAAAATGGGAGTCGCCATTCTTCCTTGGCATAAAATCCTAAAATGGGTAGTGCAGCCACTTCAGGAATACATTTTTTTCACAGTTTAATGTTAAAGGGGAAGACAATAATATAGTCAAGTGTGTTCTGTGAGAGTCTGTTGTGGTTTAACCTCAGGCAGGCAGTACCATGCAGATGCTCACTCACTCCCCCACCAGTGGGATCAGGAAGATCAGGGATGAAATAAAAGCAGTTTAACAGGGAAAGCAAAAACTGTGCATGCAAACAACAAAAAAATTAGGAATTAATTCATAGAATCATGGAAAATCTCAGGTTGGAAGGGACTCATGAGAATCCTGTGCCCTGTACAGGACACCCCAAGGATCCCATCGTGTGCCTGAGAACATTGTCCAAACCCTCCTGGAGCTCTGGCAGCCTTGGGGCTGTGCCCACTGCCCTGGGGAGCCTGGGCAGTGCCAACCACCCTCTGGGGAAGGACTTTTTCTGATATCCAAACTGAAACTCCCAGCTGATATCCAACCTAGACCTCACAGAGCTTCATTCCCTCAGGTCCTGCCCCTGGTCACCGGTGAGAAGGGATCAGTGCCTGTCCCTGCACCTCCTCTCACGAGGAAGCCTTGGACCTCTGTGAGCTTTCCCTTCAGTCTTCTCCAATCTACCAAAATAAATAATTCAGAATTTTGACTTTACTGAATGTAAATACTCAAATCTCAATTATTTTTTTCTGGAGCTGAAGTTGAGCTTTTCAGCAGTAACACATCTGAGGCTAAACATCAACTGCTGTGTAAGTATGGAGAAAATATACATACACCAGGAGAGAGGGAAGGAGTTTTTGTTCATCCTCTCTCAAGTCCCACTTCAGGAAACATCTATTTTTTTGAAAGATATTTTTAATTTGCTTAAATCCCGCTGAAGTCAATAGAACCCTTCAACATATAGTAAGTGCTTTTCTCAACAATGAAAGGTTTTCCCTCTTTGTTTTCCTAAGGACAGCAAATCTAGCAGAGCCACTATGTCATATTATTTAATTTGAATAGAAAGATTACTGTCTTTGTTATAAAAGGCTACATTCTTTGGCAATAGGACATCACAATGTGAATTAAGCATGTGCTTATGTTACTATTCATAGCAGACTCACAAGAAGAATGATGGCACAGAGGAAGGGGATTGCTGAGCAGAGGAAAGAGGTAAACATTTAGGGTGAATAAGTGAGGGTGAGGTAGGTGATGTGACTGTTCTCATGCCACAGAGTTCAGAGCACCAGTTAAGGAAGACAAGTTTCAGATCCTAGAGAACCACGAATGAATGAAAATAAAAAAGTAAAAAATGTTTAGAAATGAAATTGTCAATTAAAGAAATGAGATGCAGAGTACTTCAAAAATTCTCACATTCTCACATTCACACAGAGGAGAAAACTTACATGTTTAAACCACAAGTCTCTGATTCTGAGATGTATTCATGAAAAAATGTGGTAATTTTTGCCCATGGGAGTCATGTAGATGAGATTTTAGTTTCTTCTGGAGCAATTAGCACCAAAGTATTTACATAGAATATTCTTTAATGTGTTTGTTCAGAACTAAATTATGATATTGTATGTCCTACCTCATAGTTAACATGAAATAACTCACTGATGTAAACACCCAATATAGTTCTTTATTCATTCTCAATATGGTTGATTTCGTTCATGGTTTCTGGTAATGTTTCTAGCACTTGATACATCTGCACTATTCCAAAAATGAGCTCCATCACTGTCCCTTAAATTCAAGCTATGATTTCACTTAGGAAAAGGTGAAAACATGACTCTATTACCACTTGCAGATACACACACAAACGTGCAGACACAGATACACATAGAAGTATTGGGAAAAATACATTTTGTGTCAGTGAGTGCCTGGGAACCAGATGGGTATTTTTAGCAGAAAGTGAACCTCTTTGCAATGCAGAACCCTTATTCTGGTCTTTTTATAATAGTCACAGGTTGCTCAGCTGATGACAGAAATGTCAGAAATTTTAAAAATTCAGGAACTCCTGATCAAACAAAAGTTCACCTTCAGAAATTACAGCGACTGAGGGTGGCACGTCTGTTCAACCTGGAATTCTTCTTTTTCTAATGCCTCCAAGCCCAGTGCTCCTGCTAATAATCTGAAGATTCTTTGCCTTTCTTCGATCCAAACCTCTTGTTACATATTGATCTACAAGGCAGAATTTATTAACATGTTTGCATGTGCGGCGATGTGTCAGCAGAAATCTCTCTGTCACTAGAGGGCAGCCAGCATCTTCTGGAGAGCCAGGAGAGCTCCTCGTGGAAATCAGGTTCTGACAGGAGTCGCAGAGGACATGATTCTGGATCAGTGGGCTGTGCCTCAGCTGTACTAATTTTCAACAGAAGTAATTAGCAGCATTCCAGGATTTTATCTGGGGATCAAATTATGGCTGGCTTTTTCGAAGGTGGAATATGAAGGCTTGTGGGTGTGGGCAGACCAATGACTTTAAGAACCAAAATTGGGAGGTTAATGATGCTGTAGAGCCCAAAAAAAACCTCCTGAATTTTCCAGTGAAGGAAATTCCAGAGCAGGCAGATAAAATGGGAACTTTAGGTGTGGTCACAATGCTACTGGAACCCCAACCTCATTTTGTGTCGTGAGCACAATGGACAAACAGAGAAGGGTGTGTTTGCTGTGTTTGCTGCTGAGTGCCTTTTACTGACCATGAGTGGCTATAAACTGGTGAGTGAGGCAGAGAAGGGACCAAGTTTAGCTCTGAAACCCTCACACTCTTTCTGATATCTGGCACCAGGACTGAGGTTCATCTTGCCCCTCGTGGAGAACTGAGGAGGAGGGAAAAAAAGCTTTGTAACCAAGTAAGTACCCAGGCTTTCCTCTTGGCCAAAGCTTCACACTGACCATGGTCAGCCCATACAAAACACCTGCATAACCAGCAGAGGATTTTCATGGATCTCCTTCTTTTCAGACTGTACATTTCCTTCTGTGTGTCTGTAACAAAACAATCCTCAGTTTTTCAGGTTCCTGATGTGAATATAAAATAAGGATTAAAAAAAAAAAAAAAGTTTAGTTGGAAACACACAGTTTTCTTGCTTTACACTACTGAAAATTTTTTACATTACAATCATATTGCAAGGGATTGCTGCTGTCTAAGTACCAGGCTGCTCACACTCCATCCCAGATGCACAAGAAAGTGCACAAACAACAGAGGACTTGACAAGATAAGTGATGATACAGGCCTCCACATCAGAGACCAAAATTAAGGCTGTGTCAGATCAGAATGAAACTTGGCTAGTCTGAAAATCTACTTTAAACTCTCATTAAGATAAACTTCTGAAAATCCAAACTATACATCATCTTTTTATACCCAGTAATGAGCAAGGTTTGAAATGTTTTGATCTTGTGAAATAAGGACAAAGTCTATTTAAAATTAGTAAAGCAGGCTGAAGTGAAAGGGGAAAGTCAGCATATCATCTACACATACACATATATGTACATAAATGCCTCCCAAAGAGCATGGTCCCATGTGTTGGCTTTCTTCTTTCATTCAGATAAAAAACCCTAGTGGGGTCCATCATGCTGAAAACAAACACATGCTAAAATGGTTGGCTGGGAAGGGGTGGGATGTAACAGTTTCAGAGGAAGACGTAGTGTTTGGGTTTGTGTTCTTGCCAGTGATATTAGTCAGCAAGCAATCAGCATCTCAGCTGGGTGGAAACGGGGAGGGAGAGGTAATTTTACATCCTTCTCACATTCTACATTTCCTGTCCTTGATACACAGTCTGTCCAGAGACACGGCAATAATCAGCATTCAGGCACCTCTGCAATTCTCTGGAGCAGTGGAAACACAAAGGTCTCAGCACCAGAAATAAGAACAGCTTTCCCTGGGTAGGAAAATACAAACTTCATCAAGATCTTGACTCCTCAGTTTGAGTTTCCAGCCCCTCCTCAGGAGGCAGCCCTGGCTCCACAGGAAGGCCTGTGGTGTCCTGCAGAGCAGCCAGGGCTCTGGATTGACCTCAGCTGGGATGAAGGGACATGTTTCCTCGGGGCATTTTTGTGACAATCTCCTGTTTCCCCATCTCTGCACATCTCTCCTGGGAATAGGGTGGCAGGGGAGATGTCCCAGCACTGGAGCAGCACAGAGCCAGGCACAGGCTTTCATTTCTTTTAGGAGAGCCCTTCCCTTCCACCCACACAGAGCTCCTCTGTGCCAAACCCTGATGGTAATTCCTGACACACTTCAAAGTCCTGCAGAAGAGCAGAGAAATACTTCTATGCCAATAATCAGTATTTCAAAGGAAGAGTTATTTCAAGGGCTTGGAGAATACTGCAGGAGTGAAGGATGAAGTCCTACTGCCTTAAAAGAAAAGCACAAAGAAAGCATCACCAATTGATAAATAATTTAACTGACAAGAATCTGAAAGAAATTTTCATATATTTGTCTCCAGTGTTATGAAGTGGGTTCCAGCTTTGAAAGGTTCCTGATTAGGGAAAGATGGTTAGTCAAGAATGTCCCTCTTTGGGAACAAGGGGAAAAGGTTTTACAATAAGTTTTCCCACTGCAGAAAAACAAGCATTTTTTAGGTTCCATGGCACAATATGATGTGTGTTCTTTTATTCTTTCTTTTTTTCATTGATATATTATTTAAGGTTTTTTTATTATTCTAGAGTTTCACATGTATCTTCTCATACACTGAAAGCTCAGCACTTAATGCATAATATCAAAGCATGAAAAAGCATGCTTGAGGTTTTTATTTTTTCATGTGAATCAAGTCTCACATGCAATGACAAAAAGTAGGGTTAGGAAGTTATTGCATTTTCTATCCCACTGTCAATAAATTAATTAAGTTTTATTGTATCTATAATAAAGAAAGGTGAGGAATTCATAGTGATTTCTGGATGAAATCTTTACTACTGGCTTGGCTGGGGAGGTTTTTTGTTTGTTTATTTGTGCTTCAGTGCTACCTAGATTAAAAGAAAAACTAACAAAAATTTGAAGTAGTTATTGTTATGTCCATGAAATGCTTTGTGGCATTTCATTGTCTTCTCATAGAAGGATGTGCTTAAAAAAGCAGATTTCAGAGTGAAAGAATAACCAATGTGTGTTTCATTACATCATCATAAAGACTTCTTGGCCTGTATTTAATCCATCCACACAACCAATAAAGTAATTCAAACCAAGCAAAACCCTTCAATACGAGTCTCTATTGGTTTCAAAACCATGTGACACACGAGACTGGCACCAAAATATGAATTAGGGGCTTATGATAAACTCAAAAATCAATGGAGTACATTTAAGATGCATTTCATAAAATTTAATTTACATGTGCATTAGAGACAGGCATAAACTTTCCAAAAACCCTTTGGGCAGCACAAAGCTACAATACATTCCTACTTGTCTGTTATGTAAATGAACCCTTCTATACATTTTTACTAGTTATAAATTTTTACTAGATGCAGCTGTCTGCTATTTGTATCTTTTTCCTGTCCCAGAGACATTACCAAATTGTTAGTAAATGCCTTCCCCTCTTTATATAGAGACAAAAGGATAATACTGTGAGTTACATGAACATTTCTGTTAAATATTGGTGAACTGCCTCACTGTGAGACTTTCTGTGTAACAATTGTTGCCCTTGAAAATACCCATCTTCCTTTAAGGTGATGAGCTTTAGTGACTGACAGGAGATATTAAGTTAAAACATGTATACACACTGATTCTAGATGTTTGCTTTGTTTAGTTTAGTTCCAAATGGTGAAAAGGCTTTTTGCTTTCCCTATCACCAGCAACTGAAGTGCACTTAGGTTGTAAATAAGGCTTGGCTTTTTTCTTTTTTGCTGTTAACTAATCTGCAATTATATTTATGCACAACCATGCTTAGAGGCACCATTGGTACAACTTACAACAGGAATGTAAATCCTGAGACAGAATAAACATGATTTCACATAGAGGGCAAAGATAGCATGATGCTGGCTTAGTTCAGTGGGTTTTTAGGGGTATCCTAAGGCAGTGTTTGAGTTTGGATCAGTTATAAGAAAAAAAAATGTTGTTATTAATATATGCTTCATAAAAGCTAGCATTACCTTTGGCAGTCAAAGAATAAAAGGTTCTTAGTTAACAAAAAAGTCTTTAAAATGTAAGCCTATTGCATGAACTTCATATTTTTATATCATACTAATTTTAAAAGAAATTTTAGAGACAGGCTCTTTGTCAAGTGAGATGTTGCACTTAGTCTCACATACTACAAATAGCTATACAGCCAAATAAACATCACATTGCATTATCATATAGATTTCTTCTGGGTTTCAAGTGGTCAGCATTTTGTGGTAACATTAATAGTTATTAGGGATTTAAATGGGCACTCTCTGTGTGTAACTGATCGACAAGATCAATAATTTTAAGATCAAATACTAACAGCAGTCTGTTTTTTTCTTTAATCACTGTCTTTTTGTTTTATACCCATGCCTACAGCAAGATCCTGTTTTCTGTATGTAGACAGAGCTTCCTGCTGTGTGCTGTCGAAAGAATGAGGAGACAAGATGGAGAATCAATTTAGGAAAAAAGCTTTAGTTGACAAAGCTTTGCTGTAGATCAATGGAGTCTAGCTAGTTAAAATATCTTTGGGAGCAGAGATTTTACAATCTCGAGCCTGGACATAATCAGTTTGGTTTTCCCTATTCCATTCATACAGTATTTTGCCAGATGGGAAAAAAAAAAATTATGCAAATACCATTATTGTTTTGACAGTTGAATGTCTTTTGGCTTTGTTGTGAAACAATAAAAGCAGCTTTAAAATATATTTCCTTGATATCCAGAAAATCTAGGCCTTTATTATTTTTTTTTTTTAAAACATTTACTAAGGGGGATCTTGTTCTTCACAGCAGAGCAGGCAACACATTTACCCACGGAGAGATGGAATAGCACACAGTTCACAACTTAGTACTTAGGGGATTTTTCTTCCATTGACTCATTTAGTCTTTTATCACTTATTTGTTCAAACAGGTTTCATGGCAAACACAGGATGTGTACAAACTGATATAAAACATGTCATCCCCGGCAGATTTATCTTTATATCTGATATTTACTTAATCTGGTTTCACTGAATTTGCATATCAGCAGTAATTAGTTGTTTCAATATTCCTAATGGCATAGAATGAAAATATTTTTGCTTAAATACACATTAAGATTACTTAGAAACAATCCAACCAATTCCATGTATGGTGTTAACTCATTCCTCGCTGAAAGGAAGTCACAAAACATTTCAGCTCTGCCACCTAAACAAGAAATGTGCATTTAATTTACTTGGAATCAAACCAACCCTGCAGCTGGTTTGGAGAATGAGAAGTCTGATACATGCTTACTGAACTGTTATGTGAATGTATAGGAGGCATTCAGCCCTTTACACTGAAAATACCTTCCTTAGATGCTTAGGAATTATGTCTGGATTAAAATATTACCTTTAAAATATTACATTTTATCTCTCCAGCAGCACGGAGAAGTTTGTGATTCGAAGTGGAACATATTCAAAAATGGAGCTGGAGAAATGGATTTTTACAAAATCAGAAAAGAAAACAAAATGCTTACAAAATACTTGTATGGGCAAAAGCACTGCTAAATTCTGGCCAAGATTTCCAGAAGTAGCTGGTAATTTAAACTCTGGGGTCCAAATGCAAAGATAACTTCAGGGGGTCCATTTTGCAGGAAGATGAGACTGTTCCTCTTCTGAAAATCAATCTATCAGACATTTTTTCGAAGCTGGGTCTCTAAAATCACCAACCCCTTCCAAAACCTCCTCCAGCAATTAGCATTAATCACTGCAGGCTGCAGCCCACTGGTCTCTGAGTCTGTTACAGAGTTTACTGCATTTGTGGGAATTTTGTCTTTTGAATGGAAAAAGCTGCTGTGGGCTCCTAAATACTGGATTTCTGGCACAATATATTACTTCAGACTCTGTTGTGTTCCTGTAAATGTGAGGACATTGATAGTTAAAAGCCCTCTGCACCCAAAGTGAACATCTGTAATTCCATTGAAAAGCCAATTAGATTTGTAGGAGGACACTGAAACAGGGGAAGTATAAATATTTATATAGAAAATGCTTGCACTATTTCCACAAGTTGTTTCACTTCAGCACTGTGAAGCCAAGCTCCCTGTGACTGAACAGGCCAGGATATGTTACCTGTGTGTGCACAGATTTGTATTTATGGCTACTAAAGCACTTATAGGTTATTCTTAACTTGTCATGCCCTTGCCTTGCACTGATCAGGACTCACCTGGGGTTCTCTGTACCTACTTTATCTCAAACTTATGTGGCTTGGAGCAAACGAAAACAGAGGCAGTGAGATGTCATGGAAACACATTATCTCAGCACCCAGGAGTGCCTGCAACTATATAGTTCCATAAATATTGGCAAATTATCAGACCATTGTCTGCCTTCTTGCAGTAGCTTAATTTGGATCAACTTCATTGGTACCAAGCTCCTTGGAAAAACACGTGGTAGGTCCAAGGAAAATCCTTTTTTTTTTGTACACAATATTGGCAGCTTTTAGGTTTTGGGATTGTTGTTGTGTGTGGTTTTTTTTGTTTGTTTGTTTGTTTTTTTTTTTTTTAATGCAGGAGATAGAGGAAAAAGAATCAAATCCACTTTCAGTAGATTTTATTATTGAAAACACAACTGTGATTCTGCCTCTAGGTGGGCTTTAGATCTTTACTCATTTTAATCCTGAGTGTAAATATGGCCATGAGGGAAACATCTAAGTTTCCTCCCTCTACAGGAAGGGCTTAGGTCTCACTGAGTGCACATTTACAGGATTGCACCTGGATAAAATAGGTATTGTGAGCAATAATATTTCTCTCATGACATGAAAACAGCAGAAAATAGAAGGTACAAAAAGACCATGAATCCCTTGGTGTTTTGGTCCTTACACTGTCAAAAGGTTTTCTGCAGAACCAGAGTTTCATTAAAAATAGAGTCACTAGGAATTTCATTGACAAAGAGAGATCCCTACATAAATTAAAGGTGCACTCCTGTGCTCTCAAAGCCTCCAGAACCAGCAGAAGGAGCCTGCAAGCCACACAGCATAGAAGTAACAGGAAAGGTGCAAACTATATCCCCCACTCATCTTAATGAGGTGTTAACTTCTAATCCTAGTTGGGACCATTAAAATACTGGATTCATTATGTGGAGCTGTTGAAGGACTTAACTCTTAAGGTTGAAGAACCTGACTCTTGCATTGCCTTGGCACCAGAGCTCTTAATGTGCTTGCTTGTTACACAGCACACTTTATTATCATCATTATTGTTGTTACTGTATCATATACACAAAAACTTGAGGGAAAAAGTGAGCTGTGAGCAAAACAAATTGTCTCCTCCAAGACAGCAGTTTTAATAAGCTGTGAAATAACTTCCTGAGGAATAAAAGGGTAGTGTTCTGACAAAGCAGTGAAGTGGGAATTTCAGATGTTGTACTTGCTGGTGGATATAGACCTCTGCACATGACCTTGGGAAGGTGACCTGCTCCCTCCTAACCCTCATTTGAGACTGTGCTGGTAACAAAACCAGTCAGAGCAATAAATACTCTCCCCAAAGTTAGAAGTGTGCTGAGGGGAAAACTGAGGCTCTAAACAGCTGATGAGTGCTGCAATAAAGACCACAAATAAGAGAAATCATCAAAATGTAAACATTTCGGCAATTTTAAGGTGCAACTGGCAAAAGAATGCAAAATGTCTTTAAAAGCAGCAAAGTGGAATAATCTGAATTCATTCTGTACATTTATGGGTTAAACATGAGATACTTCCTTATGCACAAATGTTTCCTGGATCAAGGCCATGAGGATCTCTACAATTACGAGAATTTCCTCAGTAGCACTGATTAGAAACTATCAGATGTTGACCTCTCCTCATGCCCTTAAGCCAAGAAAATCCATTGAGTCCTGAACAGCATCACGCAATGAAAATTCAAAGGAACTTATGGGTAATTCCAATCAGAAAATAATAAGATCTAAAAAACAGTTTTAAAGAATTGATGTTTTTCCCCATTAGTAAGCTGCTTAGACCCCTAGTTCAAGTGAAAATCCATGCAAACCTTGTGAGTCGAGATTGTTAGATTAAATTTGGGAATGCACCCCTCCAAACCAGGGTTCTGAACAAGACAAGGCACACCCTGTTATATATCCCAAAATAAGAATGAGAACATAGCTGGGGAGTAGGAATATGCAACAGAGAGAGTGGGAAACACAGCAGTAAGTGCTGGAGAGGAAGAAGGAAATGTTGTAGCTCCAGTGTCTCAGTCAATGTGGCTTGGACACCTCATCTGAAAGCCCCTGTGCAAACACAGACCTCAAAGGACAGCAGGTATCTTCCTGTGATCCCTCTCCTGCAAGCAATAACATCCACCACTTCTTTCTTTAGACTTTGTCCTCTACTACCAGAATTCTTGCTTCACCTGAATTTACTGTTCTCTCACTGCTTTGGACACCTCAGTTAGTTGCCTTCTTTCAATTAAGTCTATAAGGGCTCAGTTCCCTCCAGGCATGTTATAATTGAGTTTTGATACTCAGCTTGGATGTGAAAATCCCATGAGAGAGCAACCCCAATACAACTTTTGGTCTGCACATGTGTGCAAGTATGAACAGTTCAATTGCTGCTCACTCTGTTAAACAGAACCAGCACAAGGTAATGGTACTTTCCTTATAAGTTCCCATCATCAATTAATAAAAAAACCCCCATAGCATTTTTTTCTGGTCTCCCTTGCCTCATTAGGTCTGATGGGTTACAGAGACATCATTTCTAACATGTGTTACTTAGTGTGTGTCCCTTTATTCTATTTTTTCTTTGAACTTCCTACGGTCTTCTGCATAAAAGTAAAATTTCCCATTCATCTTTAAGATTGCTTAGCCAGGACGTGGGTTGAAATCCTCAAAAAACATTTTCAGGTTGCACAGGTGGAGGAAACTTCCTTTGCTGCACACATTGATTAAGGTTTTATTATTTGAGGGATCTACTGAAATTCTTCAGTGTGTTGGGGCTGCTCTGTTCACAGCCTGGCTTATTTATCCTCTGGTAGGTAATAACACTCTTGGGCTGACTTCCATTAATTGCAGGCAGTACTAATTCCACCAAACCAAAGAAGTTGGGCATTATATTATATAAATAAGTATAAATAAACCCAGCACACTATTGTCTTGAACACCTAATTATTTCCCACAAAGCTGTTGTGATTTGCAGGGGATGCAGAAGTCACCTTTGTCACCTGGAAGATTTTGACTCAAACCTTATTCACCTGAACTCACACACATTCTGAAATATGATCAGTCTTTCTCCTTCCAACTACTGACATCTTGGCAGGGGATGAATATTAAACTATGGTGGCAGAGGCTTCATTTCATCTGATATATTTGTTCCCTTAAACATTCCCCTGTTTGATATGTTCTTTAACACATTTGTCTTCTTGGACTCACTGAAAAATGGCATTTTCACAGTTATTTACTAATCATGGTTGAGCATCCTATTACACTTCAGCAGCTAAGCTGAAGTCTGAAGCAGGACTTAAATTATAATAACTGTGTCTACCCACCAAGGTTCAGTGAGGAAAGAGGAAAAAAATGAACTAACTAAACTGTTTATTAGTTTTTAAGCACCTGGTGTAGGACCAGCATGGAAGTTTCCCAGGTAAGCAACAATTCTTACTTGGAGTGGCATTATGCTGCATTTGATTATATGGCCAATTATAAACCACACTTTAGAGGTGACAAGGGTGGTTGGTGGTTGATATAACATGTCTTGGGATTCTATCAAGGAAGAGGAATCCTGTGGAAGGCAAAAAGTGCAGCCTGGTCTGTCTCTGTGTTACTGATTTCTTCTGGAGGTGTTTAAACACTTGATGAGATTCTGGTTAAGGAAAAAAGCAGAAGTTATTATTTGGCTTTACTCACCCCTCAGTATGAAGACAATGCTCAGCTCACCTTTGTGATTAATTTTGTGATGGTGATTAGACTGTGATTTTAATACAGAGGCTTTAACACAGAGATTTTAACCCTTTTTTGATGAGGAGATATTTTTATGCTTCAGCGCAAATACCAAAGAAAAATCACTTCAAAGAGAACCTTTCACCAAGAGGAAAAAGTCCTCAACCTGAAGCCATTCCTCTAATTTTATTGCAGATTTTTAGCTCTTCTCTCTTTTATATCAGATGATTGTGCTCTGGGAAAAGACAGGCTACATTTCAATGCTTCTGAGACAACATTTTGTTTAACTAATTAACTGTACAAGAAAAATATAAACGAAGGATGAAACAATCTCAAGGCTTGAAAGAAGTTCTCGAATTATTCGCATGTTGTTTAATTAATATTAATTTAGAAATATAGAAATTCAGGAAAATACAGTCCACTCGTTCTCATTTTCACCAGCATAACACCTCTCTCTTTCACTAGCATAACACCATTTAATTCAGAGTTACTCAGTGCACAGGGGGGAGCAGAATTAAGCCTCCAAGCTGTCTTGCTTTCTGGAATTGCCTCTCAGAGTTTTTAGAAAATGCTCTTCTCAAAAGTCTTTAAACAAGATCTTTCAGTAAACAAAAGCTCATGTGCCCTTTCCTTCCAGTTACTGCCTCAGGTGTCCAGACAGCTCCCTGGAGGTTTTGCTGCTCTGTCTGGTGCAATTCAGGCAAAATCAGGAGAGCATTGCCAGCAAACCCGCTGTGGAAGGAGATGCCATGGCCGTGGGGTGATGAGCTGGACACCCAGCCCAGAGTGCCTGGGACAGCTCCCACGAGGAACGGGGAAGGAAACATCCAGAGCTTAATAAATGTCTGCAAAATTACAAATGTGCTTGTGCACACAGCCTGGGGCACGTGCTGATGTAATGCCTGGTAGTCTTCATTTACAGCAATGAAGCAAACTGGGCATTCTTTTGCTTCAGAATTAATTTTTAAAATATTGTTTGCTCTACAACTTCTTTGATAAAATGTCATGAATATAGTGCTTTAATGTTTATACAGATTTATACAGAAAACCTCTTTTTGACACGGATTTTATGTCATTGTTAACTTTTAATTTCCATTGATATCCATGAAAAAAAGACAATATTTATATGATGAAAAGAAACCACCTAGTACTTATTTACAGTATATGAAATATATACAGATAGAAGAAAGTTTACATGAAAAGCACAGTTTTTAAGTAGGGAGGCACGAAATTACAGACATTCAAAACCTTTTTTTCTCAGCAAAAAAGTCTGGGAGGTAAAAAGAGGGGAATTTTGGGACATTCATCAAATTGAATGTGACAACAGGTATGTCCCTAGTGAGCATTTGTGAAAGACCCACCCAGGATATTTGCACTTCTCATGAATCCTTTCCCCTGACTTCAGTGGGATCTGACAAAGGGTTTTTACCTCATGGCAAGAGATAAACTTCTCAAGGTCTTGGAAACAGAAAGATTTGTTTTTCTGCACCCTTATAAACCACCAGGTTGACTGAGAGTGTTTCCTGAGGGGCAGCCTCCTCTGTTGGATTTTGCTCCCTGGGACTCCCATCACCTCATCACCACGGGCTGTTTGGTTCAAAAATAAGCAGGACTGGCAGGTTCTGGCTGGTGACAACTTTGTCAGGCTTGAATTTACTTCCCTTTTCTCTTAGAACAGAGGAGCCACTTTTCTTTCTGATGGCTGCCTATAGATATTTGCCAGATTGATTTCATTTGCTCCTGCTACAAAGGAAAAAATGAGTATGACCTTCCAGCAGACAAAGGTGAAGCTTCTGGGAATTTTTCTTCTTTCCTTTTATACAGAGATGCTACCGATTTGGGAGAAATTTCCTCTATGTACATAAACCAGAAACTAATTCTGAAATGAGCAGAAAATATCAGAAGGGACATTATTGCTGTATTGAACTGCAGCAGCAGCTTTCAGGAACACAGACTTGCAGTTATTTACTGGTAGAAGTTCTCAGATCCAACCAGTCATTTAATGCCAGGTACTGATACTTCAAAAAGGTGTTCCAGATGATGAAATATTTCTAGAAAGTGATTCTCCTTGCAAACTCTAGATGACCCTGTTTCCCTCTTTTTTTTTCTTCCTTTTGTTGTTGTTGCTTTGTTTTGTTTTGTTTTGTTTTTGTTTGGTTTTTAATCATTTTTTGTTCACACCTTCTGCTTGACCTTTTAGGAGCCAGCTCTCTTGTCTCAGGATAGCTGCTTGAGAACAAATCTGTGCTCATTAATTAACCTCTAACCCTTATTCTGTTTCTCTGAAGCACATTATAAGGTGAACTTCAGACGATATTTCAAAAAAACCCCTGCTCTTCACACACATTTTCCAAAGAAAATTTGGTGCTGAAATTGGTCTCTGGAAAATAGTCAGGGATTAAAAAGACAAAAGTACATAATTGTAAACTGCAAGAGAAACAGTTAAAATATGAAATCAATAATTATATTTCAATGAAACTGAGATAAGACACCCTGCAAAAATACAAGACTCTTTCCAGGGGATTGTCAAATTGATCACAGGAATTATGTTAGTGACAGAGATTTTTTGCTTGTTTATTTTTTAATCACAGCAATTCAGATACAGCTTTGAAATCAGAATCTGTTCCTCATGAAACCAATATTTGACTATTTTCTACATCTAAGGCACAGCAAAACTCCAAGTTTTAGGAGTTTTGATAACACATACTCCATAGCTGGAGGATATGAACCACTGAAGGAAAGCCACAACATAAAAAGATATTAATGTGTCTGAAGACAAGTTAAGCACTAGAGATACTGCAGTGGAGTGACAAACTTTACCGTGAAAAAAAATAGCAGGTAGAAATTCAAGCTAAAGGTTTCTCCTAAAGTTCTTCCCACATACAACCTTAGTTCCACAAATAACGTGCCTGTTGAAAAATTTAACAAGTACAGTGTTACTGCATTCTCAACCACTATTTCAACAGAAAAAAAAAAAGAATTAATTTAAAAAATTCTAATCCTTCCTGATTGCCTGGAAATGTTAATGAAAAGATTAAGAAAAAAAGTCCCAAACCATAATGATCTTGGATTAAAATGTTCAGATTTTCATTTGCCTAAAGCTCACTTTTCCTCTTCAAATAATAAACCTTACTTTTAAAAATATTTTCTTTTTTTTTTCTCTTCAGTAACAGCAATAATATTTATGTCAAATTAATTTCTAAGTAATACATTTTGTTCACTGATCAGAACAAGATCAATTTAATTTAGGCCAAATTAACTGCCTTCAAGGCACCCAAAACAAGTCAGGAGGGAAATAAAAGAACTTATGTAGTTAATCATCAGTGATTTCTTTCTTTCTTTATCTTGGCTGAGGACGTGTTCAGAAGGTTTCAGTCCTGCTTTGTAAGGAAACCAAACCAAACCCAAGAAAACAACGTGCTCTGGGTGTGTGACAGCCTGATTTCACTGACACTTGCCCAGGAGGGTGTGGTGCCAGCATCCTTCCAAACCTGGAGCCACCAACCCTGTGTTCAGATGATCCTCCTGGTGCCAGGAGCACCTTCAAAAATCCTGCTCACTGTGATTGTCTTTGTGGGGAGTTAAAAGGATATTAAACCAAAACAAAGGAGGTGTTACCCAGACACCTTCACACAGGTTTTCCTTCTTTTTTTTGTCTTGGGCAGCCTGCACCTGCCTCCAGAGGTTGGTGGTTTCCAGAAGCTGGAGGAGACTGCCTTGGAATTTTCATGTGAGCTTTTAGAGCAGAAGAGGTTTTTCATACCTCAAATGTGATGATGTGTGGCACAGCTCAGATGAGCTCCTGTTAAACACACCAACAGTGCCACCTGAGTGTAAGATGGAAGCTGGTCCACAGAAAGTGAAGAGAGAGTCCCTGTGTGAAGCCACCTCTGGGAAGAGGCCTGTCCATAGCTGCAGATGTAACACACACCAGGAGACAGCTGCTTTCATAGTAAATTCATCTATTAAGGGCACAGATAAGTCTGACTTACTGATTGCTACCTTGATTTTCAAATGCTGATGAAGCTAAAAATGTGGCCAGAGAGCTCAGGGTTGAAACTCAGTAGTTGGGTAACCAAATCTCAATGTTAGAAGTAATTAGAGAGATTATCAAGTTAATATTTTGTACCACACACCCTTGACTCATAAAATACCAATTGCATGTTGCTAAATCTTCAGAAAAATGTTATTTGAAGACATCAGAAACTGGAGAATAAACCCTTTTGTTTCTTGTCCATTTCCAGTTGATAATTGCCAAAAAGTCACAAGCAAAAAGAAGAAATGAAAAAATAGAATGACTGTAATTTCTAATCTGAATTATTGTGGCATTAGATTTCCAGCACTAGTTCTGTCTTCACTCTTCTAGCTCAAAAGACCTTGTTTCACTCTGGAAAGTGCCTATATGCTGCAATCAAGTCAGCCTTCAAACCTAGTTCTGATAAAACAAACAGGCCTGGCATTTACTCAAAGATTTGAATAATTTCTGTGCCTTTTTTGTTCTCCACGCTCTCCAGTTGTTAAACATCCTGTCGTGGAGTTAGGTTTGCATACCCTGCTGTGTCAGACTGGCTGCATGGATAAAACCCACATCCCTGTTTTCATGCTGCTGTTTAACCACAGGCAATATTGACTGCTTTTGCCACAGCATTGTTTTTGAGTTTCATGATAATTCTTTTTGGGGTATCTGCTTTCCAGCACACACCATGTTTTATCAACTTTTGTTCCTGCATGACCTTTTTCTCTGCACAGCAGTGCCTCAGGAATGACCTCCACAACCAGATGAAGCAGGAATAACTTTCCTTCTGAGATACCAAGCAAGTCTTCATTGCTGCAGTGTGGATGCTGCTGGTGGAACATACAGCTCACACTTGAGCAGTGGTGTGGCAGGGCTGTGAGTGCCACCATTTCACCATCCCAGCTGCCTTTCATCAGCCAAACTGGTACCAGCACATCCCTGAGCAGGACAGGGGCTGGCAGGGTCACAGGTGGCATCTTGGCCCTGCACCAGCCTTGGGCCCACAGCTGCCTATGAGCAGCTCAGTGGCAACTCTTTATCTCCTTTTTCCTTTTTTTTTCTTTTTTTTGCTTCTGTACATGATTTTTTCCCCAGCAACAATCTCTGATATTTATGAAATTTGATCACTTTCTGCAATTGTGTTCAAATGTCAGCCTATTGATTGGTCAGGGACTGTTGATTGCAAGGATTCACTCAAAGGCTCACTACTCATTGTTCATTATCTGAGTGGTGTGGTCAGGCTTCCAAGTCAAATAACATTTTTGTTTTTTCCTGATTGATTAATTGACCTTTTAAAAACTTCTTAAAGCTTCTTCCCAAAACAAAATTTTGCACCTCAGAGATAGAGAGGTTTCTTTCTTCTGTCTTGTCTGCTTGAGAGAGATGCTGTGCAATAAACTGCCAGGGGACATCCCAGGTAAATGTGACAATTAACTGTGAGGAGCAGCTCAGAAAGGAAAGAGTGGTTAAGAAGAGCATAAATCAAAATTTTGTTGAAAATAACTTGCTTTGGCAAGAAACAGACAATGTTTTTCATTACTTATGTTATTCCAAACATGTTTTTTAAAAAAGACATTTCTTCTTGAACTGATTAAAAACAGATCTCCAGACATTTTGTCCTTGTCCTTAAGGTCCCCATTTTTTGTTCTTTTTCTCCTTTATGATGTGATGTTTCAACTTAGCTGCAGAAGACAGTAGAAGTCTTAGGGACTTTACAATGGAATTTATTCACAGAGACATTGTGCACTGCATCAGAGATCATTTTTCTAACACTTCTCCCCAGCTGTGGGTTAGCAATGAAGATCCACCCTCCAGGCAGAGACATGTAAATACAGACTTTCTGAGAAAACACTTAATTTGGCAGTCATGCTTCATTAGGTCACTTGGTTAAATACAATCCTTTACAAAAGGCAATTAAAGAATTGGTCAGTGTGTACCAAAAGCATCTCTCCTTTCTCCATGTGTTCCTTTCATGGACCTAATAAATTATCTCAGTAGGATCTGCATGACTTGCCCACTGGTCTTAGGCTAGAATCTAAGGTGTTAGCATACTGGAAAATCATTAATGTCCTGGGGCCCTGTGCCTGATGTGTTGGCTCCTCTCCCATCCCACCCTGCCTCAGTGGCACCAGAGATTAATTGTTCCCAGTAAAACAGACTCAGCTGGCAAGTCTTGCCCTGCCCAGAGGTCTCCAGCTCCTCTAACAGACACCCTTCCTTGGCTCAAATAACCCACTTTGTGTCCCTCAGCACACTTTAAAGAGACACTTTGTGTCCCTGCTCCACAGGGATTTTGGGAAGTGTGTGCAGAGATGCACATCCCACAGCAAAGGTAGCGAGGAATCTGAAGCACAGGTTGGCTTAGTTCTTCCTTTGGAAACATACTTAATGCAGCTGATAAGAAGGCTTGTGGACATATTTGATTATTTAAACCTACATAGATAGCAAAGCAATTTATAATAATGCATTACAAATCCCCAGAGTTCCCACCTACATTCCAGCTCTCGCAGCTCTTCCCGTTTTCTGGCTGCCTGGGGAGAAGTGAACCTCACCACATCAGTAATCTGATGGCAGGAAAGTGTCAGCACTCATTCTGACAACAGAGGCAGATGACCCTGTGACAAACCCGAATTATCACATCTGTAAAATGTGAGACCAAGTTTCCATCAGCTTAATTCATTAGCTAAGGTAAGGGCTCGGGGAGATAAGTTGTTTGGACCTTCCCTCTGTGTTGTTTACATCGTGCTGTAAACTCTTCCTGTGGAAATGAGTGTCTGCACTGATCCAGGAGATCCTGCAGAAGTTAGCACAGGCTCCAGGATGCTGTAAATGCTGTAAATCCAGTATGCAGCAAACACTGATCCTGGGACATCCCAGGAAATATTTTTCCTTACTAAGTGAAGGGTTTCTAGTTGTATTCCTATGATCACTTCCTTCTAATTTCAGAGGACTAAATATGAATCTCTAAGTTGATATGTGTTTATTTTTTGGGAGCCTTTCAGTGCTGCAAGAACTGTTAATCACTTAGGTATGTTCAGGGGTAATACAAGTTACTGTAGAGAGCCTCTAGAACTATTCCAGCTTAAAAACAGTTGTAAATGCCACAAAAGTCAAGGCAGAGATGGTTTATGGCACTAATGTTTATATTTACAGTGCTGCAGTGAATTCCTAAGAAGAATATGTTAAAATTGTCAGTTTATATACTGCTCTGTCATTTTTCAACATTTTCTGGTCAAGAGGAGTTGTCTGTGTCTTTGAGAAATCTTTGAAAAAGACTGCCCTGAATAATCCTTCCTGAGCAGAGATAGCACAGACATTTTGTATATGAACACTGTAAACAATTTATTTTTGGTGTGTTCAAAATATTTTTTTAAATTACTCGCACTGACCACCACTAAAGCTTTGTTGTTCAACTTCTTCAGTGATAGAAAGGGAGATGAAAAGCCCAATAATTCAATTGCTTAGAGGTTCCCTATAACAGAAGGCACGTGCAGGAGCCAGGTCTGATTTGCAGATGACTCACTGGAAGATAATGCAAATAACACTGCAAAGAGTTCTGCAGTTGCTTAAATTGTGCTCTGAAGTTAAATTTGCTGCCCTTAGGCCTCAGGACTAGGGGAGATAAAGAGTTTTTCTCTCAGATCAGATCAGGAGAAGGGAAAACTCACCATAATATTCCCGTTCAACATGTGAAAAATTGAAATCCAGAACTGATTTCCACGTCCTGGATTTTCATGGAAATGTGTTTCCCAGACCTGCAGGTGAACTGTTGCTTCTGCAGTTTGAGGTACCTGCTGGAGGATGAATTCATCAAGATAAATGGATTGTTGTGTTTCTAGAGGTGCTCAGTTCTGTGTATAGGAGACCATCTGTTTTCTGATAAATGTTCTTGCTCATGTTTTTGGGCAGGTTGTTTTATTTATTCTTTCGAGCTTTGGGTTTGTTTGTTTTGTATTTTAAGAAACACAAAAAATAATGACAATCTAGAAACAGAAAGCAACTTACTTTTTTCTTTTTATTTTCTAATTAATACAGAAACAGTATCATATACCCTACATATAGTATATATATACTATATATATATATATATACACTACATGCAAGTNTATATATATATACACTACATGTGGGCACCCTTAGGACCTGCAATACACAGATAATGAAAATCTTACAGTATCTGTCACACATGTCCATTAACTGGTGGGAATCACTACATGAGTATTAAGAAAATATCTTGCTTGGCAGATTATATTCAAGCAGCTCATTGCTAACAAAATCTGGTATTTTCACTTGTGCTAATTATGATTGGATAAAACATTCTTTCTCGTTTCTTAAGAAGATAAACAGAATTCGTGGGTGAATTAATCTTCTGGAATGGCTGTAATACTTATGAGCTCAAAATTGACAATTGGAGAATGTCCTTTAATATCCTCTTTAAAATGAACATTTCAGCAAGCATTTCCTGTGAGAATAATAATCCAAAAGAACATTTGCAAAAAGTAAACACAGAAGAAGTAAACACAGCCGAGTCAAGTTCTCTGTGAGCATCTTGTCAGTACTTATCAAACAAACAAAGAAACTTGCTTATCACCATTGCCATTATTATTATAACAAACATTTATGGCACCTTTCAGAGGTGTTCTTCCAGGCAATTTATCCTGCCAAAATATGGGAAGCTTCTGAAAAAAAAAATAAAAAATCAGGAACTTCTGTTTCTTCTGTTTTGGCACCAAATTCTGCAAAAATTTAAACACTAATTTTTATTTGTTTGTTTGTTTTTTCTCCCCCCCATTTTGAGAGAATTCCCTATTCCTTCTTTAAACTTCAGCAGGGAGGAATGTCTTGAAAATATAATTGCATTTCTTCAAAGAGGTTCCATACAAGCATCAGTACTTGAAAACTAACATTCTTCTCTTGTCACCCAGACATTCCAGGAAAATATGAGGTACTATCCAAAACAAGAACTCAGCATGAATGCTTAAATCCAGGCTCACCAGGACTGTGGGCTGTGGTGTAAAGCACATGCAAAAGGAGGCAGTAGCCAAGGGAAAGGTTTAACTTTATCTCTGAGTTTCTGGGTGTTCAGTTCTGCAAACTAAATCATATTCTTAGAAAACATTTGTGGTTTATTTTTTTCCACAGAGAATGACCACACATGGATATTCTACAAAGCATTCCTCTCTTTGGACTTAAAACCTTGGCTGATCTATCACACTTGATGTGAAGGAATCAAGTGCATTGGAAGCTCTTCCCTTTTTACATCCTAGTCCCTCTTGCCCATAATAAATTTTTACATACAATCATACCTCAGGCAGACATAAATTAACAAAAACATGTCATCTACAGGTAAACACATTCCATTTTACTTATCTTCTTCTTTATTTTAATGGGAAAAATCTATTAGATAAAGTGGTTATTGGTTTTGACTGCTCTGCATATTTTATGCCTGGCAATAATCATGATTTAGCACCTGAGAACTCCCCTTTTCCAAAGGAAAAGTTTAGTTGTGTGTGTGTGTGAGAGAGAGAGAGGCAGATAGATAGGTTTTAGTTACACACCATGATCTAAAGGGTTGTGTGTGTCCAGGATAAAGTGTTGTCTGTTCATGGGAATACAACAGACAAATCTGAGTTACTACAGTGGCAGATTAACGAGAGGACTAAGCAGGTGATGTGCTTGGATTTAGCCCCACACTTTCCTCCATCTCCTACCATTGCAGCAGTGATGTAAAATGCTTCTTCATATCACAAAGCAACCTCTTAATTTTCCTTAAAACCCCCTCAAACTCCTCCTTCTGAAATCTTGCTCCAATGCTGTGGTGGTGCCATGGAAACTGTGGGTCCATAACTGGGAAGGAGGTTGGTGGCTGCTCTTAGGGCACAGCAGCCTGAGCTCACAGTGCTCACAGACATCATAGATCCAGGCACACCCTTACATCTGAATCACACCTCAGCTGGTTCAGATCATTCTAATCTGAAATTCACTGAAGCTGTTGTATCTCTGCTGTTTATATTTTGCTTTGCACGTGCTCCTGAACCTCCATGAAAACCTTCAGAGACTGGTGATTGCTGTTCCTTGTAGGTCAACAAGACTCGAGAGTCTTCATTTTCAAGTGCAAGTGTTCAGGAGAAGTTTGTTCTAAACCCCAGGAGATTATTGAACAGTACTGAACACCACAAAAAGAAAAAGAACAAGCTAAATAGCACAGAATGTGCAGTTTACTGAAGCTGAGACAGATGCTCTCTGGAAAAAAAGCAATCCCTCATAGTAGCAGATTCAACTTCAACAGCCCTAAGAAAACCAGATTACATCAAATATGTTCTTTTCCAATCCTTGGGAGATTCCTTAATGAATCTGGTAATGACCACTCTTTCCAGGGTGCATAAAGTGCAGGTCTGCAAAAAGTTGCTTGTAAACCTGAGTTTTCCCCTCGTCCACTACCCTTGAAATTCCTGGTGCCCTTTAGGCTGAGGCTGAATAACACTGGCCCACTGGGACTCCTTAATTTGAGCTCTAATAAAGAATAGTCCCATTGAATCAGCCATAAGTCAAATACCTGGCACTTTGCCCTCTTTGTGGCATCATCTCCCATGGAGAACACCACATCTTAAGCTACGCTTTCACTCTCTTGCCCCTTGCTTCAAAAAACCCCCCTACATTTCAGTGTCAGGCATAGGCACAGACATAGCTGGTTCTTACCTCTTATTCCCAGAAAAGACAAGGATATTGCTCACTCCTCCTGGTGCAATTACCCCAGCACAGGGAAGGGCACACAATTGTTGAAGTTAAAGGACAGAACTTTAAATGTGATCCTGAAATCCCGGCGTGCAGACTAATTATTGACACAGATTGAAAACACCTTGTTTAATGAATAGAAACTCAAATGCACACATGTGACAATTAAGATACATGACCCACTGAGTAAAATACAAATTAATCATCCTTTAGTGCAAGATCTGCCTAGAGAAAACACAACTGTCTACAAGTAGGATATCATAAATATACAAGGAACGAAATATGCAATCTCAGAATATGGAAAGTGAGTGTAAGAGAAAACCACAAGCAATTTTTCACATTTCAAAAAGCTGACTATTACCTTCTGATGAATTACAAGGCACTGAAAAGATTGACTTTAGGTTCCTTGGATGATTTTTGTGCTTAATAATGTAACACTTGTGGTATACCTGAAAAAAATGTGTTTTCAGAGTTCTAGTTTCAGTAATAAAAGGGTAAAACCAACTTTAAAAATTGTTTCATAAGACTAAGGGAAACAGTTAAATAGTTTTTTATTATTATTAAAAACTAGTTGCTACTATTTTGTCATTATTGTTGCATATGTTTTTACTTCAAACAGAAGAAAAATGATTTTTCTCTTTTTTTCAAAGATGCATTCCACTATCTTTCTGAGAATTAACTACTCTAAATCAAGCAGTTACCATCAGAAGAGAATATTTCCTATGGGGAGTTAATCCTCACTCTTGGCACAGCTTTTACACACAAACAAAAGTTTTGTTTTCAAAAAACCTATGTTATAAATTTTCCTTTAAGACTCTTGTTTAACAAGTATTTCAATAATGTAAAAGTACCTGTCTGTACTACTCAATCAGAGAAATTAAACTGTTATTATTAAAGAGCAGGTTTAAATGCAGGATAGAACTGTTCTTCCCAAGATTCCACCAGTCTCTTCAGCCATTGCTTCTACTATAACTAGTTAACCCAGTTAGACATTTCAGTGAGCTGAACTACAATTAAATTGGGACCTAAACCATAATTTCTAATGTGGTGAATGGGGAACTGTAATCCTATGACTGTGAAACTTCAATCTTAATAAGTCTAATATGGATGTAATAGCTCTGTTCTTCTTTATTCAAGTTCCAGAAGCAGAAAATTGAAGGAACAGAAGTGTGTTTTCTTTGGAAAGAATTCATATTGGCATTTATAAATCTGTAATATCAGATTTAGTCTCTCTCCTTAGTTTGGCAAGGCTCAACACAGCAGATTAGCCCCAGGAAAACGAAAAGCTTAAACTGTAATTAATGCATTAAAATCACCCAAAATTAGTCAAGTATGTTTTATAATTTGGTTTGTATATCTGTACAAATTAAAGTACATATTTGTTCAGCATGCCTGTAAAAAGACACAGCTCCTGTTCCACTCCATCGTTAGGAAAAGACATGTATGGAATTAAATGCTGAATAACTTGGTGCTGCTCTCTGTGCAGAGAGAGCACAAATACTTGTAGCTGCTCACTTGCACATCAGCAAAACAATACTGTGTGTGCAATGCTAAGAACACAGAGGCAACTGAATTTAATAAAACAGTAGTAATGGGGGACCTCAACTGTCAGCATATAAACTGGTCATGTGTCATATTGGGACAAGGGTTAGGAAGCAATTTCTTGACATTTGAAGCAATTGTTTCTTGGAACAGCTTGTTCTAGAGCCCACAAGGGGAGAGGTTATGGCCCTAAGTAACACACAGAGAGTTATTTCAAGAACTATAACTGAACCACTAAATAATAGTGCCCAAAACACAATTACATTCAGATCCTTGGGGGAGGGACTGTGCAATAACACGACATCAAACTTCAGAGAGGAAAAAATATTAAGTATAGGGAAATCACTACAGAAAACTGCCCAAACCAGAACCCTAAAATAAAAGGTAAGTGAGAAAATTGCAACCTTGGAATCTGCAACGTGGCAAAGACTTACCCACCTTGCCTCAAGGTCTCTGAAGACACATGGCCCCAGACAAAACTGGAAGTGGGAAGGATTGGTACTATTACAATGAAAGTCTTCTCTCTTACTGTGACACCAAAGATGATATTTTTTAAGTGTTAACATAAGTACATCCATTTTTAATTGTGGTATCAGGTTATTCATCGATGTTTGCCCAAGATGCAAACCCACTACTCACTGATCATTGATAATAAATCTAGACCTGCACAATTGACTTGAATGCAAACATTCTATTTTTCCCATTAATAAAAAGTGGGATTTTTGGCAACCCTCATGACAGTTTAACTAAGTTTTTGGAGAAGCTGTAGAGTTTTGTTATTTATTTCCATGGGAGCAGACTTAGAACACTGCAAGATAGTTTTCAGAATCTAATGCAAAATATTTGTAAGGGTTTTACTTTAATTCACTTCTTGCAGCCAAAGAACACTCCAAGTCAAATGCTAAAGATTTTTTCATGAAGGGTAGCATTACATCTGGACATACTTTTATCACTGACTGTATTTAAAAATAAGGAAAAATGGGAGGATGAGGTACATATGATGTGTATTGAGAGTTGTGATTTGTTACTTTTTGATGAAGTAAGACTGCTTGTTTTATGAAGACTAATGCATATCATGTGTTTCCAGCTTTCTCTCTCCATCATTCTTCACTTGCATTCTAAAACCAGAAGAGTTTTTCAACCATTTTATGAGATAACAAAACATGAGCAGAATAACAAATACAAGAAATCCACAGGACTCTCTTTTTATGTTTAGATTTTTTTCTGATGGTTCCCATGACCCAAATTTCTGTCTTACATTCATGCTGTATTATTCACTGGTTTCTAATTGCTTTCATCCTTCCCTCAGAGCTTGTAGCCTGATACCTTCATTTCACCTTCCACTTAAAAGTTTAGTATCCAAATGCTGGCATTGGTCATTCTATCTTTTTAATTTCCCTCTATTCTTTCTCTAACCTATGACATTTCTTATGAATGATAAGTGGTTCTGCAGCATAAAAGAAGCCACTTCTAAAATAATGCTTTTGTGGCTTTCTTGCTGAGAATTTCTCTTTGTGATCTCCTTTGTCAGCTAAAGAAAGATTTTAACCACAAATGGCACCACTAAATTTCTACAGGTAACTAGCAGATTACAGATCTTATCCAGCTGATATGACAAATTATTAGTTACTTGCTGGCATCTGAGAACTCAAAAATATTTCCATCAGAATAATTCTCCTCTTCACAGCTGCTCAAACACAAACCAAAACAACCTCTGGAAATGAGATTGTGAATAAACAGCAGAGAATTCAGATCATTGCTCTGCCAACACTCACAAAGGTTGGTCTCCTGAATTTCATCAGCATCTAACTAAGCTGTACCACACTACTTTGGAATGTCTGCAGCATGTGCTGTATGAAAAGGAAGAAATATAGAACATATCCAGTGGTAGAAAGAGGCAATAAAACCATCCATCTGTGTCTGAAGGTACAGATCTCTTGACCTCTTGAACACATCATAACTAGTGGTAGGTCCTGGTTGTCTGTTGGGAATGCTGCAAAGTGTCCTCAGCTCCTGTATTAATATTTCCCCTGCAATACAACCAAACTCCCAGCAAGAAAAAATTGCATCAAGGAATCAGGTTTAATCCTGAACAGAGGTCTTTTTGAGAAACTTACTCTCAAATTAATTATTTTTTCCTGGGTCAGAAAAAGTAGAAGACCTTCTGCTGTCTGGCCATGAAAAAGTACAACAAATATGACTCAGAGCAAACAAAAATGCCTCTTATATGTACACATAAAGTCAAGAGTATGATTTTCACATTCATAAATACTGAATTAGTGACACCTCAGGTTACCTGTACGTCATATGTTTACAACTATAAAACACCCTGAAATTGGCCTATTATTCATTTTTATTTGCTACATTTTCTTTAAATTACACACGAGGAAATTGGTTGCAATTTCAGTATTGCAAACCCACAGTGTTTGACTACACATATATTTTTTCCATATTGCAGTCAGCACATACATCATTTAATAAATCAAGTGTATCTATTAGGCTGAAGGTTTAAACATTTGTTTCATGAAGGACCATTTAATATACGAATCAGGCTTGCATATACAGGTCTAGAGTGCATCAAATTAAGTAATATATATTAAAAAAAAGTAATGCAAATGCACAGAATACCTGATATAAATAAAATATTTCAATTCTAGGGGGGGAAAATCATACAAGGATGTGCTCTGAGAAAGCAATGAGCACCCAGGCAACTACAAAAGACCTTAGAACAACTCAACTGAATTTTTAACACATGGGTAACATTTTTCAGAATCATAACCTCAGGTACACAGGAGCTGGACCCATTGAAGCTCACTGAAGTTCCTTCCTTCTCCCTGCCTCTCCAGAAGCAGCATGGTGTGTATTTAAGGCTAAAGGAATGTTCACTGGAAGTCAATAGCAGTTTTCTCATGTGAAAAAGAAGAATATATTCAAATTTTTTGTAAAAATTGTACAACACTGGTGAGACTTACAGGGCTGCCTTCAGATAAAGTGTCCATGTTTTCATTTCTGAAAACAATTAAACTTCATATATTTATGTTTAAAAAGGATATTGGGTGGCTTCATCAGGAAAATATAGCAGATGACCAGATCAGTGAGTGATGAAGAGTTTTTGAAGGAGAAGAGGGCTGGGCTAGGAAATTGTAGATTAAAGTAAGAGGAAAATACAGGAAGACTCCAAAATGTAGAACAATGCTGAAAAAAAAGAGACTGCAGCTTGGTTGGAAATGTGGGATTATGTATCTGGGAAACCAGAAAAAAAAATCCAAGATTAAAGAGCCAGTGACATCAACAGGTAGAACAGAGTTTACAAAACCACCAGAATTTAAGGGATGGAGTGGGGATGGTTCTACTTTAGGGTTGATCAGCCTTTCACAGTCCCAAGGACAAGAACATTAGTGCAACCAGCAGTTGTAATTTTTCTGACCTGGAGTAATCTCTTCCCAGATGTACCCTGTCATCTTCTCTTCACTCTCAAATCTGTATCCTACCACTCCTTCCAGTTCCCTCCTGCCACTACTGGAGTTCAGCCCTATTTATTGTGATTCTTACTTTTTAGTTACGTTTGAAAAGATCCTCTGTTGCCATAAGAGACCTCAGCAGCAGGTGATAAAGCTGGAACAAGGCTCATAGGCTGTCTCATGCCTGCACCCATCAGAATACACTTTCTTGCTAAGTCAGGACTGTAGTCTGGGATTCCTGTATTCTGCTCTAATAAGTGCAGGTGAGATCTAAATAACCAAGATGTATCTCACTCTCAGCTCTCACACCATCTCACACTAATGATGATACACACAGAGAATGACAATCTTGCATTGCTAGAAAACATTAATTTTGTGCAAATGTTGTGAATCCAAAAGCTTTAACTTTGCTGAGGAGCCCTGCTTGTTGTCAACATATTGCATAGTGGAGTTTGTTTGTTATTGAAAACCTGGATTCAGTACCTCACCATTGGGAAGAGTACATGTACACCAGTTGTTATCAAGAGCAAGGAAACTGTGATATCACCATTGAGAAGTTAGGAAGGGATCGAATATAGTTGTTGAACCTTTAAAAATTTGCATTATAATTCCATTCTGAACATCTACAGTGCTACATAATAGAGATTACACTGAAAAATCAGTGTCAGGCTGAGCTCCCAACTGTACAGTTGTCAGAGCAAGGCTGGGAGGGTAAGCTGAAGCTAAAGTATCACTCAAACACTGCTCTGAAGACAGCCTTATAAATCTTCCTAAAAATACAGCAACATTGTCTTCAGAGAGAGTCTGGACAGTGTGCAGTAACAAAATATAAAAATACCCACTGAACAGTAGACAATATGTAAAAATAATTTGCTTTCCCTGAGTATTTATCCAACAGACTGATGAAAGAGAGGCCTGTGGAAACAAACCAGTGTGTGACAGGGTAATTACAGACTATATCACGGGGCAAACAAACTGGGGATATAAATAAGGGTTAAACAGCTGGCCTTAATTTTGCTGCATAATCATTTAGGGATGAGATTTTGAACTCAACATGCTTTTAACATATTGAAATGTATATACTAAAGGGCTGCAAACACATTGCAGAGTATATACAGCTGTAATGACTAATAACATATGAAATTTTTAAAGCATAACATAGATCTCTTTCTATGTCAAAGCAGGATCGATTCTATCTGTGTCATTCCTGACAGATATTTGTCTAACAGTTTCTTAAAGGCTTTCAGTGATGGACATTCCTCCCCAGGCAATCTATCCTAACGTTTTCCTTGCTGTCCTCACTGTTCAAAGATTCTTCCAAATATATAACTTGAATTATCTTCAATGCAATTTAAATTCCTTATTTCTTTTTCTATCCATCACAAACGTGGGCAACAGCTTGTTTCCTGTTCCTGTGTGGCAGATTTCTACGTATCTGGAGACTGTTATCTTGTCACAGTCTTTTCCTCCTCAGGTTGAGCAATCCAGTTCATTCACCATGTTCTCCAAGGTCATGTTTTATAAACATCTGAAACTTCTTGTTATAATCCTCTGACAAGCTATAATTGGTCCACATTTTTATGAAGTATGGTACCTAAAGCTGGATTTAATATTCTAGCTACAGACCACAAGTGGAAGAGTGCTGCTCTAGCCAAGAAGAACAAAGGGTTACTTCACATGAAGCATTTAAATAAAGTATGCCTGTAAGAAGTTAACTACCATATACTAATTTTTAATCTGGTTGATAGGTTTGGGGGGGAGGGTTAAGTCTTAAATAAAAAGAAATTTTTTTTTCTGCAACTGTGCTTGCTTAATTGCCATATTACATAGTTATAGAGAGAAACACATCACCAGTGATATATTGTTCACTTTAGCCATTTCTTTTAGGTTGTTCAAGAATGGCAGCTGCAGTGAATAGACTTACAGTTGTGCTAAAAAGCTTTTGGCTATTGAGCCATGTTAGCTGTCATCTCAAGTGAATCCCTTCAATCAACATAATAAAATATGTTAGCAAAAATCCTGTATGATTAATTCATTGTAATCTATCAAACCTGAAGGTACTATTAGGATGGAAAAGTAATGGATTCTTTTTGTTATTGTTACCAGAGTCACAGCTGTTTCAAGAGGAATGAAGGAACAATAGGGCAGGTTGCATGTTGCACTACACAAATGTACAGTGTTTTGTCCCTCAGGGTTAACTACAGGTTGACTCAGGTAAAAAGGAATTTGGCTTTAAGAAAATAGTTGCAGTTCCTATTTGTAGAAGTAAACCCGTGCACAGAATTCCAGGCAAATAACGAGCATATGGTTAATAACATACAGTTAATCTTAATTAACTATGTGTTAACTAATTAACATACAGTTAGCCTTAATAAAGATTGAATAACCCTTAGAAACTGGCAGTCACATGACTCCATGCTTTTCTTGCAGAAGAAGACTCTTTTAGTGAGCTTTTGTGATATCTTTGCTCTTCCTGGGTGCTGGGGACAAGTACTGGAGGGCAGAGTACACAGAGACAGTAGTACAGAGACACAGAGGGGCTCAGGATCATGAAATCAAAATGTGTGTCACCTTTCCTTACTTTTTCCAGGTAACTCTTCTGTGACATCATAGCTGCATGGCCACAGTATCTTTGCCCTGCCTGATCTTGCTCTGGTTCTGAACTGCAGCATCCTCCTTTGGCTGCTCTGCTCCTGAGGTGGGTGTGCAGCACACTGGTGCTCATTCCCAGGCAGCTCATTCTGCTGTCGCCAGTGCTCAGCTCAGGATCCACAATTCCCATCACTCTGTTGGCTTTTTCAGCCAGAGGTGTTCCACAATTAACAGCTGGTGCCTGGGTTATGTCCAGTGTCTCACACCCCCCATCTGCACCTCCTGTGCTGCCTGTGGTTGTTCAACATCAGGGTCCTTCGTGTCTGCAATCATTTGGTGCTGACACGGGTCCTGCTGGTGCTGTTGTCACCCTCCCCCTCCCTCAGGGAGCATCTCACTCTTGCTGTTGCTTGGCAGAGACAAGTTCTCCAGGGGAGAGATCTATGTCTTCAGCTCCATACTCACACCTCTCTGTGTCAGGGTTGCTACAAGCCTTAGTAAATGTGGCTCTTACTCCTCTGCCATAAAATGGTTTGCACATCCAACCTGTACAAGGGAAGCGGGGCCAGGAAGTCTCAGATGACAAGCTTGGATGTGATTCACAGTCCATAATGATGGAGATGGCTTCTCCTGCTTTCCTGCATCACTGCTGCCTCTGTACTGTAGTATATGACCCTAAGAACTGTTTACAAAGTTCAAACATATGAAACTGAGGTATCCTGATAAATTCCTTGATAAATAATTTATCTGCTCGTGTATTCTTTGCACATACCTGCAGTCAAGGGCTTTCATTCCTTCAAGAACACAACAGAGCTAAAGACAAGCACTTGATATCACCTGTAATCAGCTTATTTTTAAAAACATTTTAGGGAGGAAGGAAGCAACAGTCAAGAGATATTAATATGTACTGAGTATGAGAGACTGTTTTACTGTTATTCTATTAGTTCTGTGTTTATTCCTCATTAAAAAGAGGTCTATCTTCCCAATCTCTCAAATGTTTTGATTTATGGCAGGGGTGCAGTTTTTCAGTACATGCCTCCTCCGTTCCCATTTGCTGAGATTTGAGTCACATCACTGAGTGCTCTTGGCGCTTGCGAGCTGGATGCCTTTCAAATGAAAAATAAACCAGAAGCAAAGTTCCAGGAGCAAACCCAATGCACTCTGGCTGCTAATAGGCATGCAGTTCACTGGAGCTGCCAAGAATTAATATGAAATATCTCCCCCTCCCCAGACATAGACATCAGCACCATCTGTTTTGTTCTATGGATCTACTCGTGCCTGAGCACGTCTGACGTGGATGGAGCGGTTATGAATGATTCAGCCCATTAATAGAAATAAGAGAGTTCTCTTAACTTACCCTGCACAGTTTATACTTGCTTGTATGGGTTTCAGACAGGTTCTCTCTGGCAAGACTGCACAGAATTAGTAGTTGGCTTAATTATAACATCTAGAGTGATTTTGGAAGACCAGTCATGATTACACCTCTTACACTCTCTAACATGAAACCAAAATGACACAAACATACAATGCCAGGAATCACATGCATAAGAATTATGCCTCCTGAATGACTATCTGCATAAGTTGTTCAAGCAGTGTATGGAAACAGAGTCTGTTTTAACTTCAATTTATGAAACACTTTCATTGGATGGACATAAACCTAACCTCACTATTTTCTGTTTCTTAAAGTATGTTTCTTCATTGGTATTGATGGTTTGTGAAAGATACTATAAACTATGAGGGAAGACATTGTGTGATTTACAATCCTGGTCTCAGCTGCAAAACTGCTTGCTTAAAGTGATTCTTTACTAGTCTCAGTCTTACTCTTCATTACAACACAAAACTGTGAACTGCTAATGAAAAAATAAACTGAAATATCAAGGTAGAATCAAAATGCTGATGAGTTTCACACATTCCTCTAATTCTCTGATAAATAAGGCCTTTGAAAATAAATCTCTCAAGTATATAGTTTACATCAATAGCCTGCAAAGTGGACCCCACCAATGCTTGTGGGTTCTGTCTATTTGGGTTCAGGAGCATGAAGAGCTTCTGCACAAGAAACCCAACTGAGTCAGTCACATGCTGAGACAGTTGCAAGGGCAGATCCCAGATGAGGAAAACTCTACAAGAAAGGAAGTCTGAAAAAATGGGGCTGGATTCATTTCTGAGGCAAAGCATTTAGGAGCTGTGGAATCAATCAAGGGAAATCACACTAGGAGTCAAGATAAATGTATGCTGTTTTCCTTTGATTACAGGATTTCACAGTCTGAAAAGTAAAAAAAAAAAAAATTAAAAAAAAATCATGATTGCCATTTCTCACAGTTTGCAAAAAGATTCTCTCATACCAGGTTAAAGAGTGTTCTGTTAGAGCCCTCTGAAATAAAAAGAATTGCAATTCCTCCTTAAACAGAAAGACACGATCCTGGGAAAACTCAGCTCGGTGACTGTTCTGTGATCTTGAGCGGAACATGCAGAAATGTTAACACTGCCCTTTCTGCTTCTGCAGACCTTCAAATACAAGAGTTTTGCCCCTTTTGACCCAAAAGAAGGAAGTGGTGTGCAGAGTGCCAGAAGCTCAGTAAGGGACTTTGTTAGGACCTGGTCAATTAAGGGCTTTAAATGTCAAAACCAATATTTTTAAGCCAGTCTACAAAACCAGTCAGTGAAAAGAGTGGGCAAAATTACTAATGTCCAGTTGTGCAGAGTAAATAAGCTAAGGTTCTTTAAAGGAGCCTTTCATTCTACCTTTTTGATGTTAAAAAAACCCAGAGCCTTTCTGGTGAAAACAAGAAAGTCAGTGTGCAGAAGCACACTTCATTTCAGAGCATAAGTGGGATTTTTAGAAGGTTTTTAAAAGGTTAATGTTGCTGAACAACAAAAAAGATATTTTCAGCAATATTTTCCACAGGAGAATCTCATCTGAGAACACTTTCATAATGACTATGCCGATTAAAAGAATGCACAAGGATATTTCAACCGCTTTAAACTTTCTGTTTTACTCTTGCAATCCTTCCTTTTCTCTGTGAGCTCTTTCTGGATAAATCCCACCTCACCCAATCAAAACCCATCCCTGTTTCACCTGTCAATGTTTGTTGCAATGGAGAAGGTGGGTGATGATGTTAGACAAGAAACTGTGTGAATTTCTATATCCCGTCTGAGAAACAGAACCAAGCAATTAATCCTTTCCCTATTTTTGGCACATTTTGAAGGAGCCATTTTTCTTGAGTTAGTCTTCAATACTCAGCCATGGCATGATTTCCCTCCTTTGACAGGGAGCTAGGGAAATGACATGCAGAACATTCAGACCAGGACACCAAGTGACACTGCAAGTGCTCTTACAGCTTTGACCTTCAAGTCCTCTTCCACACTGACTCACACATTACATTACCCATCAGGCAGCAAAAAGCACTTTGCTGACAAAAGCTGCTTTTCACTTACGCTCAAAGTGGTGAAAATATCCTAGGTAAAAAGACTTTTTTTTTTTCCTTTCCCTATGATGAATGCCAAAGAAAATTGAACAAAAAGGGGAACAATTTCTTAGGAAGTACCTAATTTTTGACAGAGCTCTATTTTCTGCCCGATTTAATGGGAGGCAGGAAAGCAGCAAATTTAAGAGCAAACTTGAAAACAGTCATTACATCGGTTTGCTGACCAGTTAGTTTGGCAGTGAATGACCTAATTTGCTCCCTGAGACTCTCTCCTGTTTGATATCACAAGTCTGTGTGTTAAAATGTGCATCTCATTACATTATGCAGCACAGGCCTCCATAATGTGATGAGTTATGACACACAGTTAAAAAAGAAAAAGTCTTTTGTGATTCTGCTAAGAACGTATGTTCCAATATTTTAAAAGTCTGCAAACATAGGTGCCTCAGAAGTCACACTGCTGTCTTAGAGAGACACTGACAGAAACTTTCCTCCTAACTCTGGCCTTAACTAACTCTCAGTTTTAGTTTTTAAAAGGTTCTTTGTTTAGTTCCTGGTCTGTATAAAAGGAAAAGAAAGCTCTCATTCAAACAGAGTTACCTGTTCTATCCCAGGAATGAAACGCTCTGTATCCATCCCACAACTGATTGAAAGTGGGCAGAGACCTACTGACTTCAGATTAATAAAATGGCCCTCTCCATTTCACAGCTCCAGCTTCCAAAGACATTGTTCAGGGCCAGGTTCTGATGCTGGCTATTCTGCTCTAAACTGAGGAGAACTGAGGTCAGACCCACCCTGCATCTTCAGGTTTACTCAGGGGTTGAAGTCCTCCTGTCTCAGAGTTGACGGGGAGTTACCTAAAAAGTAGCAAGGAAACCTGTGCTAAGAAAGTTTGTATTTCACCTTCTGGGAGGTTTGCCAGCAATCTCAGGTAATTTCTTATTTGTTCCTCCATCAGGTGGATGAAGTAAGATTTAGGCTTCCAGCTCAGCAGACCACGACTTGTACACAGATTTTTCTCGATGTCTTTTCAGCACAAATAACACACAAGTTTGTTTAATTGAGTGGAGCAGGGGTGGGTTTGAATGGAGAGATGGACAGATTTCTGTGGAGAGCTCTGTGTGAGCACATGTGTGTGAGGCTGAGGGGTGGCAGGGTGTCTAGGCAGAAGGAAAGCTCTGCTCTGCAAATATTTGACCAGCTGCTTCCCTGCACCTCATGCCTTCAGGGTTTGGCTGGGCCCAGCTGCTGTATGCATGCCAGAAGATGTCTTCCCTGAGATGCTCTGGGAGGAGAAAGCCAGGCACAGGGGTGCTGTGGGTCTTACCTGGCCAGCCCACCCCTCTCCTTTCATCATGTCCCACCCTGCAGGAGAGGGGAAACTCTGCCATGAAAGGTCCCCTCCCAGTGGGGACCAGGAGGCAAAGGGTTATTACCCCACCCATTTTCTTTCATTCAAATTGATTTAAAAATCTGATGTGTAAACAGACCAGCTCCTGAAGCCTGGACTCAGTCCTTCCTCAGTCAGGGAACATCAAACCAGTGAAACCTCAGTAAAGGCCTTCAGTGTTTGTCTAAAAACCAGTCACAAGAGAAGGCATCAGCAGCAGGAGGTGCACATTTGATGTCCTCTGCTGCTGCCCACCACACAGTGCCAGCCCAGTGCCCCAGCCTGGGCCAGGAGACACCCACCAGTCTTGGACCCAGCACCCACCCTTTGCTCCTGCCACCTATTTGCCCTTGCCCAGCAAACCACCCCACACAAGCAGCCAGAGGAGCAGTTTGAAGCAACTTTATGAGGAGAAAGACAACTTCAGACCAAGAAAGCCCTGGAATATCTTGAGCACTTCAGCAGTCAGACTGTACCTCGTCAGGACCTGGTGGTGGTTCAGGAGGAGCTTCAGGGTGCTGGAGGTGAAAGCAGCACAGGAAGAGATCTGTATCTCGTGCTGTTATTTAGTACCAAAACCCTCGAGGGAGTAATGGGCCAGGAGGGAATATTTCCTAACACTGTGATGCATGTGTTCCATGAAACAAAGCAAGCTACTAACCCACCTTTGCCCTTTGGTGTCCTTGTAATTAAAATGCATTACCCTGGAATTAAGTGATCCTCACCACAGGGGGAGGAGAACATCTAACAGAAGCTGCTGAAAAGTCCTTTAAGTTATGTTACTGTGTGAATTCTCCATGTGGGAGTTTCATTGCAGGGAGTATTTTTCAATCACGACATTATTCTGTATTTTCCCTGTGAATGGTGGTGAGCTCTGTTCTAGTAGGCTGTCAAGTGACTTTAGGAAGCTGGAGAAAAACCAAATGAAAAAAAACCTAAGCAATCTCTCACTTTCCCCTGGTATATACAGCAGCAGCTTTTCCTTCCAGTCAGTTATATGTTTATCTTTTCTTCATTCCCCCCCTTTGAAAAGAGCCACTTCTCTGCTGAGATCCAAAAGCTCTGACTTCACTCAGCTTTCCCTCATTATATACTGGAGGAAGCCTGGTGTCTGCAGTCCCTGCTATATCCCATGTGCTGTTTGTCTCTGCAGGTGAAAGATGAGGCAGAGAGCCACAGATGAAATCCTGGACCCATTAAAGGCAAGAGGAGTTCTGCCACTGACTTGTGTGGGGTCACAGTTTCGCCCTGAGTCTTTTATTTCCCTCTTGTACTGTGCCAGGCAGCCTGTGGAAGCTGATGCCTGGTCTGTTCATTAGGCTGACATGATCAGATACAATTTCACCAAATCTAAACTGTTGGGATCTGCACAGAGTTTAGACCAGAGCAAACAGCCAATTTTAACACAAAACATTCACGCTTCTGTGGAAGTATGCAAGTGGTTTCTGGTATGAAAACAAGCCAGGAATGCACCTAATGGGTTTGAAACCAGTTCAGTTTTGCACAGTGATATAAAGAAAGCTGAGGCTGTAAATTGTGAGCTATGAAACCTAATTGCTTTCATGACAATTCTTCACAATGCAACCACCATGATTTGACTATCATTACCTTGAATTTATACCAAAGCAGTGTGGAGCTCTTAATCTTTTCTGGGAGCAAACACTGAGCACGTACAAGTTATAGGAAGAGTAATATCTGCACAGGTTTGGAAACAGTGAAAATTATGTCAGCACATCTGTGCATCTTGTTTGGACACAGAAATTAATTACCTGGAATTGACTGACAATGCAAAGAGAGCTTTCAGATCCTGTCTCCAATATAATATACTATTACAATAGCTGTTTAAGCTCAACATGTTTCACACAGTTTCCATATACTTGTAAATTTTTACTGCAATGTCTCAGAAAACAAAAATCTGAGTGCAAATTATACTGTATGTTTTCCAAATAACAAAATAAAGCCTGAAAAAGGTATCTTTGTTTTAGAATTATGCATCTTCAGTGAGGATATCCTCAATCTAGTGATTATTGAGCTCTTCACCGGATAACAGAGATTTAACTACTGTAAGTGATATCTTTTCAGTAACAACTGAATTACTCCATCCTGCAGTAATTATAAGAGTGAAAGAATCTCCTCTTTAAACCTGAAGATTTAAAGCAGCATTTCAGTTTAGCTTTTTAATCTACCTCCTGCCTCTTCACTCTGAACCAGCAAAATAAAGCCAGACATTCCCCAGCATGGTTGACAGAACAGCTCTGAGGAAAGGCTGAATTTTACAGGATGTATCAGTACAGGAGTTTTTAATAAAGCTGAAAACTCCAGTAAAAGTGGGATGAAACTTTTCACAACATTGTCAGCCCTGACACAGCCACAGCACACGATTCTGTGTTGGGCAAAGCCACTGACAGAGGTGAGTGGGGGCCTGGGGCTGCAGAGAGTCTGTGGGTTTTAGGCATTCTGCCAGTAAATCCCATAATTCTGAGGCTAAAAGCCTGAGTGTGTTCACTTTTACCCTCATATTAAGCAAGAGTAATTGCCTTACAATGAGTGGAGTTACATGCATGTAAAACTAATGCAACAGGGAAGACTGTCCATATGATGGGGAAGGCTGCTTGTATAGAATAATGACCCCCCACTGATCATTCTTGTATTTTTAGAACTGAACTTGGGCTGAACCTCTCTCAAGGTTACAGAACTTTCTGGTAACTTATGTCCAGGCCTTCTGCATTTTTGGCTCCTGGTCTAGATAAGGACTGAAAGCACAAATAATCAGTGCAAGGGCTGTTCTCACAGTGCTTCCCACTCGAACCCAGAGGAAGCAGGGGAATCTCACCAAGCTTCCTGTTTTCAGATGCCTTCCAGCCCTACTTCCAGCCCTGTGGGGTCCTTCAGAAAACCCTGCAGTGGAGAGCAGCTCCTTCTGCCCATGCCCTCCCTGAGTGCCTGGGTCTGCAGCAATCTCTGCAGGGGTACCTGGTGGGCAGAGATGTACCTGGTGGGCAGAGATGTGCCTGGTGGGGCAGAGATGTACCTGGTGGGGCAGAGAGGTACCTGGTGGGCAGGGATGTACCTGGTGGG
>VYXB01001840.1:466719-529449 GCA_013397135.1 Pachyramphus minor | reverse complement strand
CAGAGATGTACCTGGTGGGGCACAGATGTACCTGGTGGGGCACAGATGTTCCTGGTGGGCAGAGTTGTACCTGGTGGGCAGAGATGTACCTGGTGGGGCAGAGTTGTACCTGGTGTCTCTCTTGCCATAAGGACCACGGGTCTGGTCCCGAGGAGTGCTCTGCAGACATCCTGCACACCTGACATGGCTTCAGTGAAATGCTCTGCTTGGCACACACCCTGTCACACATTGCTGAGATCTCAGTCTGACTTTCTTTGGAGGAAATAAAACCATACTTGTGTACTGGTCTCAGCCGAACTCCAGCTACAAGGGCTGTAAATAATTGTCCACAGACTTCTATAGAGTTTGCTTTCCCTGTGCCAAGATCCTAGGTAAAAATCCCCTATCTGCCTTCCCTGAAAATCTGTTTCTCTCCCACTTTGAAAATTGTGTCTTATTTGTTATAACTATTTTTTTAACTATTTTGTTGTTGTTGGAAGCGGAGTTTCTGGGAACATGAGATGCAGGTTCTGACAGGGAAGCAGGCATGGGTAATACAGAAAGCCAAAACAATCAGGGTCAGTTTTAAATCCTGAATGTGTTTCACTGATGTTGGCCACAAAATCCTAAATTCTGGTCTGGGTTGCTTCCTCTGGTCCATTCAGGAGAGGGGGCTGTGAAAGGAAATCATGTTTACCAGAAGGATTCATACGAGCAGAGGCTCCACTTCTGCTTCTTCTCCCTCAGTCACCTTTCCTTCACCCTTTCCTGCTTTTTTTTCCAACATTTTCCCCTGAAAAAAGATCTAGAAGGGTCATACCATGCTTTGTGATTTGTTTTTCTGTCTTGTAATTTCCAAGGACTTTACAAACAAACCCAGTGGTTGCTCTCTGAGAGCCAGAAAGTTGCATCATTTCACAGATGCGTGTGCACTTTTGCACATCAATTGAATTTTGGGGCCTCCTAAATCCATAATAGCACTGCTACATTCAGATAGGAAAATAAAATGGCTAAAGTTGACTCTAATGACTAAGATGCAAATCCTTACAGCCAAGAAGAACCCCTTATTGTGCCATTTGCACAGGTTGTGCAGGAGTGAACAGCTCGTCCAGACTTTGGCCGTGTAGTTTGTGTCAGACCCATTTTGGGGTTCACGGGGGCAGTGATTGGTGTTTATATTAATGTTTATACCACAACTGCAATTTCTCTTCCACCTGGCCTGCCTGCATTTCCCTTTCCAGCCTGTGTTCTGATCACACTGCTGGCCTCAGTGTCCAGAGCTGTGCTGGGGCTGGGGCCAATGCAATCATCCCTGAGCAGTGGTTCCAGCACATGTTCATTATCACTGCTTTACACGGAGCACACTTGATGAGAACCAACTGATTTCCCAGCACTAACTAAGGCATGATACAAATGCCTCTCAATGGGAACAACTGCTGGGTAAATTCTTTTGCTGATTAATAAATTGAGTTTCAGGAGGGACGCTATTTGTAGCTCAACTACTACTTTTTGGCCCCCTTCTATAGCATAAAGTGCAAATAAATCTTTTTTAAAAAAGACCTAAAAACTTCACTGCTTTTCACTAAAAGCAAAACTCTTTTTTGAACCAGTCCAAAATTAAAAAGAAAAAAATTAAAAGGCATTAAATCTAAAACACATAATCTCAGAAAAAAATGAAGTTAATCTAAAATGAATAATGGGTTTTCTTTCCTCCCCTCCACTTCACTGCATTCTGGAAATTCGGGTTTTAAATTTAGTCCAGAAATGTTTTGTCTTCTGTACTTGGATTTAAATTTTTGATTCAGCAGAGTGTGGGTTTTTTTGTTCATTTGTTTGAAGTTGCCTTAAAATTGCATCCTGTTACTTGAATTCTTCCCACCAAAATACATCTGCTAGTTTTAAATTGCCAAGTTATGTTCAGTGGTGTAACACATTTGTTTAAACCTGCAAGATGCTAAGTTAGATGCCCAGAAAATCTATACTACCTTTATCTTTGTGTAGCTTCTTTCCTTTGCTGTAGGTTCTCCAGGTAGTGTAAGTGTCAGGAATAACATCAGCTTTTCAAAAATGTTTTTCTTAGATGTCTGTCTCTAACTTCCCTTAAAAGCAGCACTTCACAAAATGATGTTGATAGCTTTTTTTTTTTTTAATAATTGCAATACTTGGGTGTAGCAGTGTTGTCCACAGTAGAAATTCTGTAGCTGGCACTTCATTATTAGCATTTTGATTGCACCAAATTCATCTTGAGATGAAAAGCAAACATCATTATCCTTACTGGAATGCAGTATACTTACTTTGCTCTGTAATTACAGGTCTGATCATTACCATTGCCTTTCTTCAATGACCCAGGAGTAGTGGAATATGGAGGTAGGATTAGAGTAATGTGTGATTGATGATGGCTGCTTTCATTACTTTACGTGGTATAAGTGAGCACCTAACAGATGGATTTCATCACTGTGTAACATATAAATTCCAGTATATGATAAATCTCTCTACCTCCAGTGTACTGCAATATTCCTTGCAAAAAATAATGTATTATTTTAGTCAGAACATTCATTAAATTACAGTTTATGCATTTCATTATACAGAAGAGTCTTTTCACCTTAAATTATTTTTTTTTTTACTGTTATTATACAGGTGTCACCATGAAAAGATAACCTAACAAATCATTTTGGGTTAAAAATGCAAAGCTAGGGAAGATATTATCAGACTATTTTCATGTTCTTGTGGCTCAGAGGTGGCTGTTTGGCCTGAGAGCCTTTCAAGAAGTTTTACTATTAATTGTTACACACAAATAGACCTTTTTCTTTTGCCTAATTGTGAAGAACAGATCTTGACCTCTCCTCTGGGAAGACCAAATTAAGCAGACAGCTGAGGATTCTCCCAATGAAACAGCTTTTACAACCCAAGGTTGTTCCTAAGAGCTGTTCTGGCATAAATATCCGTAGTCAACTCTGTAAAGATGGATCAAAGTTCTTTACTAGAAGTAAAGCAGACTCTGTGCTCTGCAATCTGTTTCCAGACTGTGAGTATAGATTAAAAAATGCAATAAGTATGTATTAAAATTGTTAAAACTGCATATTTACTGATCTGCCAAGACCTGATCCTTAGCAGTGTGGTTTAATTCTACCCCACTTTGTTACTTTAATAAACTTGCAGTGGGTATAAAGAGGTTCCTTCATGAACTGTCCTTTGAGCTATAATTAAAAATAAAATCAGGCCAACATATTATTAAAATTATGTATGTTACTGGCTCTGTAAAACATAATGTTTTACACAGGTGAATCCTTGTTCTCTTTGAAAGCATCATTGGTTTGGTTTCCCTTCCTTCTCTTGTACAAGCCCCAAGTCTTACAAACTCTGCTGATTGTAAATTCTTCTGCAGCCTGTAATGACAGGATCAATATATTCACCAGCCAGAAGGGGAGGTCTTTTAGCTCAAGCTGTAGAAACATCCTCACTGACTGCTCTAGGATTTCCTTAGGTGCATCTGAGTACACTGAAAAGTGGTTTTAATATGAAGACCCCACTGCCCCTATTTTAGCAACGTCAAAGCAATCTTCAGATACACTAATGAGAAACATCAGGCCAAAGCACCATCAAAAACATTCAATCATAAAAACAGCTGGATTTTGGTCAATCAAAAAAGTGCAGAATAGTTTAAGGGAAGTTTCATGGTGAACAAATAGATTTTAAAAAGGCAATGAGAGTTAAGGGTTTTGTTGGTTTAGGATCCCACACATTTAAGGTGATTGGATTTTCATTAGGTTTCTAAGAAAAATGTTTTATAAGTGCCTTTAAATGATCACACTGTAGTAAATTTTACTGCTGTTAATATTTCTGCATGCTTTATGAAGGAGTGATACAGTCCAGCATAGTGCCTGAGTCCCCTCTGAGCTTCCTCAGATAACACAACCTGAAGTGCTTATATGCTTCCTTAATGCAGCTTCTTTTACAGCTCTTCTCTTACCACCATTAGAAATTCTACACAGAAACCTCGCAGAGATTTAAGAAACTTTTAATGCACCCAAAAAAAAAAAAAAAAGAAAGAAAAAAAAAAGGCATCTTTTATTCCTCCAGAAAATGAATCCATAAGTTGATGTTGACTTTAGGTGACCTTCATGCAAGTGTTTCATGATCAGTATGGAATGTGGGACGTCTATGTCTGCAAAATGTTTTGTTTGAAAATATAGTCCAATAACATTGATTTATGGTGATGTCTGCTGTGTAAACCCTTATGGATACTGCATTTGGAGTGAGTGAAACAGTGACAGGACATCGCTCTGTGTGAGGGGAGCAGCCTCGAAGCGTGAATCACACTCACATCCGAGTTCTCTGAGCTGTGATTAAAGCTCAGAAATGCACTTTGCTTTTCAGAATTTCTTTGTAAATAAATGGTTTATTACTGGCTTCAACATTTGCATCTTCTGCATGCGAATTCAATCTTGTAAAAAAGTAGGGAATAGCTTAAGAGAAGTTTCGTGGTGAAGAAATAGATCTTAAAAAGACAGTGAGAATTAAGGATTTTATTGTTTGTATGTTTTATGTGTGTTTCAAATACCATTGGTTAACTGCAATTTCCTGAAGTGCACTGTAAAAAAACCCAAAGAAACAAACAAACAAAAAACCCCAAACAAGATATTTACACTGAAAAATGACAAATGTGGTAGTTGCAATTGAGATTTATGTCATGGCAGGTTCATTATTTATTTCTCTGTGGATGTATGACTATGGTAATTACATTTAAGGTGTTTTTTTTTCAAAAGAGAAACCATAAGATGCTCTGCTCTAGGTTCCCCTGGTTTTCACAGCAGCCAGCACCAGGGTGAAATCCTACTAACTGATGAATGGCTCTTCCCTGTATTCCCCAGGGAACAAACAAACCCCCAGTACTGTTCCAGTGCTGTCTGAAGGCCCTTTAACAGCAGCTTGTTAGTTGAACTGAGCAGTGGAAAACTTGCAGTTAAACTGTTTTTCTGGCAGGTGTTCCCACTGCCCTGGGAAACTCCTGAGTGGTTTAACCCGGAACAGAGACAGGACAAAATGAGGTGATGCACAAGGACCAGTTTTTCAGGAATTATCCATTAGATGGGATTTTTACAAATATGCAGCTATAAGAATAGGAGCAGTGCTTTATTTGTGGGAGGTATATGAGGATGGGATTCAGAATGTGCTATGAAAACACACTGTAAGCAAATCCAGCCCCACAAAACCTTGCACACATCCTTAACCTTGCTGAGTCCACATAATGAAGTCAATCAAAAAATACAAAGTTAAAGCATTTCTGTACAATCCCCCAATCCAAATTTAAAAGAATAACATTCACATTTGATTCTACCCAGACATACAAAACCCATCTAATTTGCAAGAGTCCATCTATGTCTGCTCATAAATTTTCATTCTAGGTGGGTGGATGAAAGAACTAGGAGTGGATAGAATCAACACAGGCTTCCCAGGGCCCTGTTGTGTTCTGCCCTGTCTGAGAAGACAAGTACCTGCTCTGAATAATCACTTGTTAGATTTTAAATCAAATTTTTCTGTTTTATTATGTAGCCCATACCTTCTTTTCAAGTTGGTCTATAGCAGGCAGTTACTACAGCCCAGGCAGGAATGCCCTGGGTATGGGAGCAAATTATAGCTCCCCACTGCAATGTCATTTCACATTCATTCTTTGAAATACATTACAGGTGGCTCTGGATTGATGTGAGATGGAATATCATTATATGATAAAATAAGGCCTCTAAAGATATTATATGTCATTTAGTATGAAATTCTTACTCAATCTTCCTTTTCTTCAGACTCCAGGCTACAGTGCCAATGGAATTTTTAATGGACAACTCAATGAAAATCCCAGTATAACACGGGAACAGTACAGAATGAGAAGTACACCACCAGAAACAAATGTAAGCAATGTAGCTTTTTCCTGTACTAATAGTGGAATATAAAGCCCTAATGAACTCTGTCTTTGCAAGCAACTTTTATCATGTTTTGAATCTTTGGACTGGGGCTGTTTTGACATTGGTTTCTTGGGAATTACCTTCTTGGCTAGAAGACATAGAATGCCATACAAAAATAGGCATAATTTATCACAGAGGACATTCTTTTCTTCCCAACTTCCTCTTCCTCACATGGAATCTATTAATGCTTCATTTAAGATCCCTGAGTACATAGGACACACTCTCCTATTTTCTTTATATTTATCTTTGACCCTATCACAGGTGATACTTAATGCCAAAGCTGATATTCCTTGTAAAACGTGTCAAGAGGTTCAGTACATCCAGCCTGAAGGAAATAAATTTTCTATATAAATGGGAATGTGTAAGCTGTAAAATTTTATGCAGTAATTGAATATGTTCTGTTTAAAGTCACATTAAATGTACAACAGCAAGTCTTACCACAAGGGGAACTGGAAAGTCATGTAATAAAACGAGGGAAGACAAGAGGACACAAACTTGGAACATAAGTGTCCTTATCCAGATTTATGTTTCAGTTCCCCAGCTTGCAACTATGTAAAAGGTTTTGGGCTTAATACGAAAGGAAAAGACAGAGAATGTGGTTGCTTTTAAGATTTGTTCTGAAAGTTTCCTCCTTGCTTAGGCAAGAAAACAGTTCCGTCTGATGCCTGTGAGCTCGTGGCAAGGAATTCAGGAGTAAACCAGTAACATGTTGCACAATCTGATTCTCATTCCAGGGTCTAAATATTGTTTGTCTGTTGACAACAGAGATTATAAACTGGCAAAGTACCTTCTGCTCCCAGGCTCTGGTGGAGTACCCTCTGCTCAGACTGTCTGACTGTGCTGAGGTTCCTCGAGAGAAAGGGTCTTCTGGGAGACTGAGGCTGGCAAGAACAATCTCACACCCACAGAGGAAAGGGGATCAATGAGCAGCACACAGGCCATGAAGACGTTGTCATTTTATGGGATGGTGATTAATTTCCAGTGGAAAGAGAATCTATGCAAATTTTAGCCATCAAAAAGCAGCACGAGAAACAAGTGACATTTTAAATGGAAGGTGAATGTTAAAACAGCTAAAAAGGAAAAGAACAATTGCTAAGCAAACTTGAAAGTGAATGAGAAGTTTGGTGAAATATTGGAAGCAAGCAAGTTTCTGGACAGTTCCAGGAATTTGTCAGACCAGGAGAAATTGAAGAACTAGCAGAGATTGGTCTATAAACAACCCCCCCAAAAAAACCAAACCAAAACAACAAAACAAAACCAAAAAAACCCAAAACAAAACAAAACAAAAAACAAACAAACAAACAAAAAAACCCAAAACCAAACCAAAAAAAACCCACAAACCCAAAAACAAACAAAAACCCCACCAACCAAACAAAACCAAACCAAAAGTATTCTTTGAATGCTGTTCCTAAACTACAATATGGTGTGAAACCCTCATTCATCCCCAGGATGCAGTTGCAGGATCTCAGTGCTGGGAATCCCCAAAAAACTCATCAGGGAAAAAGTGTAGCCTGTCTGGAAAAAGGTACATAGAGCTATAATAGACTCTTATTTTCTCAACATTTGTGTAAATACGTCAACCAGACACTGTTTATTTCAATACTAAAAATCTCTCCAGGTTTTTGTCCAAAGAATGACATAATTGACATAATTTTGTTGCACTAGAAGGAATTAGAAGCAGCCAAAATGATGGTGAGTAAACCTACCCACTTCTAGACAAAGCTGTGTGGTGGTTTCAAAACCTTGAACCACTCTGTCCAGCCATGCACTGTGATTCACTAATCATTCTCCTTTCCATTTTAATCAAAGCAAATACAGCCATCTCAGCTTGGTTTATCCAAAAACTTAAAGACTTTTCTTCCAGTTATAACTTCCTTACACAATAATCTAACACAATTAGTTTCCACATGTATCTCACCATCAGTTATTTCAGTGAGATAATAACTTGAATAGAGTTCTCTGTCAAACTAGTAAGAGCCATAACCCAGCTTACTAAACCCTTTGGAGGGAGTTATCTAGCTCGGAACACAGTCATTACTTCATCTCTTTTTCCTCTGAGTAGATCTGTATATCTATCTCATCAACAGCACCATTTGGAGTCACTTTACATAAAAACAGCAAGTTTCATTAGTGTCAGAGGGATGAAACAGAAAAAAAAATGACATTATCACTATATAAAACACAAACATTTGCCTGTATGGAGTGAATTTTATAGCAGAATATTCAGTTTACAATGTCTGAGGGATACCATCAACTCCATAGGCAACACAAGCTGAACAATTCTCTGAAGGTTGTGCAGTAAGGGGATGACAGAACAAAGCTGAGTTCCTGGGTATTGTAACTCACATTTCTTTGCTTCACTATTAGGCACCGTTTCTCCATTTAATTTTTTATTCTCTCTAATACTGTCTGAAATAATCACAAATTAGTGGATAAAACAGAACAATGAAAACCTGGTTATTTCTTATCTAGTAATTATGATTTTACTCCATGAACTAGTGTATTAATCAGTCTCCTTTCCCCCAGCTACCTTTTCTTCCATAATTGTGCTGGAGAATGGTTGTGTTCTTAAATTACCTCAGGGCTTTCCTCCCTTTGGAAGACTGAGTTTGTGGCTATTTATAGGCGCTGAGTCCAGCACCACAGCTTTGAATGTCTCCCTCCATGAGGAGCCTGAGCTCATCATCAGACCCGAGGGTAGAGAGGGGGAATAGAGTAAAACTCTTCTTCTGTCTCAAATGTAGGTCCACTTCAATCTGCAGTGAAACTATTTCTTTAGCAGCTCTCTGCTGTAAATGTATGATAACTGGTGTTCATTTGAGATTAAAAATCAGATTAGTTAATCTGTAGCACATGGAGTAAATCCCAAGAGGTTTCAGTTTATGTTGATTCATGTGTTATGTCTTCTATCAGCAGATATTTGTAATTAGGAATTGACATATATTTCAGGAGTAAATACAGCTATTGAAATAATTAATTCAGACACACTTTCTCCAATAAAAACTTTTTTGAGTGATGTACCTCATTTTATTAATTTAGATCAGTTATTCAGATGGTCACAAAAGTCCTATATAAAGCACTCTAAAAATCCACAGAAAGTTGGAACATCAGTTGTGACTTTCTGTCTTTCTGTACAGTGCTGCTCCTAATGAATACTCTCCAATAATGGTAGTTAAAGAAAGATAGTGCTGGATTTTAAACTTTACTGCAAATAAAGCATGAATATGTATTTAAATAGTGTCCTAAAGCTACAGGGCTTCATGCTGTGATCCTGTAGTAAGGTCAGAAGAGTTATTAAAGTTTTCATACAGGATCTACAAGGGTAGCAAATGGTCACACAGGTGATCCACACACAGCACCACTTGCTGCCTGAGTCCATGAAAATGCAAGTACAGTACCACTTACTGGGCACTAACACCATCCTGGCATCTTCTGGTGTTTAGGAAAAGATGTGCAACAAGTTCTTAAAGTTCCTGAACAAGAAGCAGCTCTAGTGCTTCAGACCTGCTGCCCTGGCTGTGGTGAAGGTAGTTACTGGTTTGTGCTAGAGCCCAAATCTGTGCTTCAAAATAAAGACAGTCACTCACATCTGCTCTCCTAAACTGTTGTGTGCTTGAGCAGTTGTGGATGGCCCATCCCTGGAAGTGTTTAAGGCCAGGGTGGATGGAGCTCTGAGCAATCTGGTCTAGTGAAAATGTCCCTGCTCACAGTATTGGGGTTTAAACCAGAAGGTCTCTGAGGTCCCTTCCAGCTCAGGCCATTTATTCCATGATTCTGTGATTCCAGACTCCAAAATACTTGCTGCAACTCCATTCCCACTGTAGGTGCAGTTTGCTTAACTCTGAACACAGTGGAACTTGGAGCCTGCAGATAATGACTTCAGCACAGATACTTGAATAGGGAAAACAGTCTATTAATTTGCTGCAGCATCCTCAGTTCTCCAAAGGCCATCCTAAAGGATGATTCATTGCCATCTCAATCATTTTAGGAGTGTGTGCAGAGCAGCAGTTTTATGGAACAGTGCATATTTTTATGGTAAGGTGTGTTAATGGCTGCCTCCAAGCATTGTGCTATAAATTAATTATGGAACTTGCTATTCTTAACAGATATGTTAACCTCTTTTTTTCTTACAGGCTAACAAGGACCAGCTATAAGATTGTCTTTTATTTTAAAATAGTGCCATTAAAAGTTGGGTAATCAGAAGTATGAAATAAGTTTTCAAATGAATACAATTTTATATAAGTATACTTATATATATGTATACACACATATGTATATCTATTTTTTTTTAATAAATATATTGACATACTCAGTAGACATTCCTGGGAGAACCAATATGTGTTATTATAGTGACAGTATCATGATTTCATTAGCATGTGATAAGGAAATGCTTTTCTCAAAGAACAGGAAGGAGAAATGGAAAATATAGAAAGTATGTTCTTTCCCAATAAAAGTTCAAATTTAATAAATCAGGCTTTAACCCAATGCCAACTTAGATTTTTGAACAAATACAAAAGTGAAATATGTTTAGTTTTTCCTGCATTCTGATTTCATTAAATATCAAAATAACATTTCCTGGGTGGCCAAAATATTTGACCAAATCTAGCTGCAGTATTCCATGGGATTTACAGGCCAAACCAGAACTGATTTTTTACATAAAATGAGAACCTTGCAATCATTTTCGTTCAGTGCTGGTTGGATGTTCTATCCCAGTACCCAAGTAGTCTCCAAAATATTCAGAAAATAAAATATTAACTCTCATTAACCTTCTGATCTTCATATCTTCAATTCTGTTACATTTGTATCTCTAACAGGAATAAAACTAAGTTTCTTTTGAGGTCCATTTAATTAGAACACAGATCTTCTGTGGACTTCCTAAATACCTACATTGATGATAACCCTCTCAGCATGGACAAGGGGATAACAGTGGCCTACAGTGCAACTCCAAGCCAGACTGTGGATGTTTTCCTTTTAAGTTTTGGAGATTCCTGTAAGAAGAATTACATTTGCTGAAAAACTTAGTCACCAGTACTCTAAAACCTTGGAGACCTTGAATGTTTCCCTGTGAAAAACCTGTCTTCCCACCAAGTCAGAGTTTTTTTCTGTTTTTAATGCCAGCTATGAAAAGAATAGGGCAGCTCCTGCCCCATTTACTCAGGAAATATATTTTCCACTGTTTTGCCAGGAAAAAATGGTTTCAGATAAGTAATAGCTGATATAAACTGTTTTTTTATTATAGCTGATATTTATTAAGAGCAGTTGTTTGCACATATATCACCAGTGGGCAGGATAGGAGCAAGTGTGTCAAAACCAGACAGGTTTGCAGTAAAAGAGGTGGGAAAACACTGGGAGACAGAGGGGTGGTGACATCAGGAAAAACAGAAGGAAGATCTGTGAGGAGTGAAAGAAAAGACACAGGCATAAAGCACAAGGGCTGAGGTGAAAAAGTGAAAGGGAGGCTTGAGGTAAAAGGTGCCAGGAGCAGAAACTGTGCTCTGGAAATCTGTATAAAGGAAACACAAAGCTACTCATTCTGAAACAAAAAAAAAGGTTAACCTCATCCCCTCAGTGGTTCCAGAGGAAAGGGAAGGGAGAGGAGCACCAGACTCATCCAGGGGAAGGAGAACCATATCACAGAGACATATTTTTACGCTCAGTGCCAGATTTTTACTGCTTGCAAAATTGTCTTTTCAGATAACACACATGAATGGAATTTATAGTGTTTCATTCTTTAATACAAACCATGCTTTCTGCTTTTATCAGCTCCATCCTGCATTTGTTGCCATATTCAGCTCATTTCCCTCTCAACACATTCATTGCAAAGCCTTTTTGGACAGGAAGAGCAGAGGGGGAAATATTTTAAATTCATGCAACATTAGAGTCTGGTGCAGCTCTGGAAATTGTAGACCACCTTTTCAAATAACTTCTGCTTGTGCCCAGCTTTCTGGAGCAGAGCTAACTGCAGTGCACTCCTGGATGGAGCACTCCCATCTCTGAGTCAGACAGCACTGGCAGGATAAATAACCCACTAAAACTGGGACATGGGTATAACCTTCCACCCTCAGCAAAACAAGCTTTAACAAATCAGTGAAATCCAGTCTTTCTTCCCAATAGAAGGTTTAAGTTGTAGCCAAAACAGGCTCAGTATTATCCACCCTTTCAAATTTCCCTTGCACCGAGACATTCAAAGGCAATTTCCTACTTTTAAAGCTCAACAGAAAGTATTGATCTGCTGTGGAATTACCTTTACACACGTGGGTTCACACATATACCTCTTTTTGAGGCAATCTTAATTAGCATCTTTTTTGGCTGTTACCTATTTACTGCTCCCCAGTGATAGAGGAAATTCTCTCTTTGCTATAAAGGAAGCCTGAGGAGAATTAAATCTTCAGCTGTATTAATCCAGGTACTTTGAAGTTGATATGGAATTCCCCAAGAAGCAAATGTCTATCTTGGAGTTCAGTGTTTTTCATCACATACCATACTGAGCATAATGACAATTCTTTCAAAAGTTTCCATGAAACCATTTTTTGTTCTCTTTTCACTCAGATTTGAAGGCTGAGCTTCAATACAAAACAAATTTTCAAATGAAAATCATTAAAAAAGCTTGCCAAACATTTCAGTTTGGAAGTGTCAAAACAAAATTTTCTGACCTTAACAGAATGTCTTTTTCTCCCTGAAATAAAATTGTCGGATTTGTCAGGTTTCTGTAAAACATTCTCCTTGGACGCATTGGCATTTTGTAATCTCTGATAAAATGTTCTGTCAAAATATTCCCAGCTGGCCCTATAATAAGGCAGTAGAGATTTCCACCAGTTGAAGACAGGTCTTTTTTGTTCAGATACAGCCATTATGAGAAGAAATATGTACATACATAATGAACATTTTCCATGTAGACCCTTATATTCATTATTTTTTTGCTATAGTTTTCTCCTGTATTAAAAATGAAGGGTCAGGATGGGAATGTTCTCCTTATATATTTGCAAGTAATCAATTTAAGTTACTTTGTGAAAACATTGAGAAAAAAAAACCAAAAGACCTCCACTATATTGACAGAAGCATATTCAGCTGTTCAGGGAGAGCCTTTCTGGGAGAGGTCTTAGTTTTTTTCATCCTCCACAAAACTGCATGTTATTAACTCATGTGCCATGCTGCAAAATAAAAGCTCACAGTAATAATATCAGCAGCCTAAAAATTCAGTTGGTGTGTGAGTCTATGAAAAAATACTGTTAAAATGAGCAAATTTTTTCTTTTTTCCTGAATAAAAACCTTCCCTTTGTATGTTAAAATCCCAGATTTTGGTGGTATTTGACAATTATGGCGTATCACTTACATGGAAATAAACCCCATAATGACTGTTCCACTAATCCTACCCGTGTCCTGCCTTTCCTGGTCCTCTGCTGAAACCATTATGCTGAAGTCCCATCTGGTTCTGATGTCAGAGGACTCCAGCAGAGACTGGCACCATTACTCAGTAATCTGTAAAGATTTCAGTTTTGCTACAAGGATTTTTAAACTGTGAAGTGAAATGGATGAGCAGGACACAAAGTCATGTCACTGTAAGAGAGGAAATTGCCCAAAAATGACACAAGATAGGAGGGAAACGAGCAAAGAGATCTGGGCTGAGGAATTCAGGCCTCTCTCCATAAAGCTTTTTTTTTTTCTCTGAAGTGTCTGTGTAACATTAGGATTAGTGGCCAGTTTAGGCTTCAGCTTGGATTGAAATTATTGAGAGAGAAGGGTAGAAAGGCTGCATTTCTGAGGCTGTGCAGCCTGAGCTCTGCAGCCTGGCCTGGCCAAGGAGTGGAAGGGCCAAGACAGTTCTGCTGTTCACACCCACCCTCAGGACATCCTGAGCCAACCAGCACTGCTTCTGTAACATGCAGACTTTGAACAAATGGAAGTCATTAAAAGTATAATTTGGAAGGATGTTTATGCAGATCTTATCCGTGAGAAATGAAGTTAGCAAGTGCATACAGTAAGAATCTGCTAAATAAACTTGTTTGAAAACTCATAAACAGGTTCATTACTCTGAGAGATTGGAAGGAGTTGTTTAGGGTTCTAAATTCAATTAATAATATGCTATTTTGAATGTTTTATTCTGGTAATAGTCTTATGATATACTATTCCCTGTTTGTTATGTACACCCACCTACATCACAGCTACTGAACAGGATTAGCCCAAAATTCTACTTTCCAGCTGTTTTCCAGCTGATGCTGCCAGGAGCAGCCAGCTTGAAGTAGATGGCAGCAGGGAAATTCATCCAGCTCGAGGTTTTTATCTCCCTAGACAGCTAAATACAATCCTAACTAATGATTCTTTTTTTTTCCTTTCACCTCATATAATAATTTTTAAAACCTGTGCTTTCAACATAGTTGAAGGAAGTTTTCAAAATTACTTATTTCTTCTTTTCTTTAGGCAGATTTATGATATGCATTTAATTTCATAAACTTAGATGACATGAGAACAAAAGAATAACTTGAAATTTCTTCAAGCATTTCTATCACTGAGAGTGTATGCTGAATATAACATGTAATTTTCAAATTTAATCTCTTGAACTCACATGTTTTATAATATTGAGTTTACTCATTGAAAATTAGGTACTGTCTGGTGGAAAAAAATCTCCACCCACAACTTTGTGAAATGGTAAAGCTGGAAATTTTCCTCACTTCTTAGTGTAAATCCACCCCTAAACTGAAATCATTTCAGCATTTGAGGGATACTTTGGAAGTATAAAATGAGCAGACTGACAAACTCAATCAACTGTGAAGCCTCAAGAACATGAAGACTGAGGTGTTGGATCCATCTACATCCCTTGCCTAGAAATCCACCCTCAGCTGTGGGATGGGGAGATGAATCTGTGGTGGTTGAAGTGAATAAGAGGCTTTTTTTCTAGTTCAGTGAATAGCAGCTTATTCTTTTATTGCCCCTTGCCCTGTATAGTCACCCTCCAATGTCATCTCTTGTTCTCCTTTTAGAGCAGCTTTGCTTCAAATGTAGATCAAAAGAGCCACTCCAAGCTTGGGGGATTTTTCCTTATAAAAAGAGGAGGTTTGGTTTGGTTTTCTGGTTTAGTTTGGGGGTTTTTTGGTCCTTGGTTTGTTGTTTTTGTTTGTGTTGTTATTTATTTTTATTTTTCCTCTTAATAATAATTATGCAGAACTAATTATGTATGATTACTTCAATACTCTTAAGTAGCCAGACCCTCACTGACATCCCCAGACTGATGCTGAATAATTTACTACTTCTGTGGAACCAAATGTGGCCTAATTTAAGTGGCCTAAGCTCCAATTTACTAATAACGTACTGGAGAGCTGCTAACTGAAAGTCCCAGCACATACTGCCCACGTCTAACACCATGTGCTGATATCAGACAAAAAACACAACCTGGAAACAGGGGAAAAAAAAATCAAGAGAAGTTACTGTTTATTTGGAGTGTGTTTTAGCATGCAAACTTCTTGTTTATACATGATGTGTGCATTTTAATTTTAACTTTATCACAATTTCAACTAAAAACCCTCATACACCAAATTACAGCAGGAGAAAGCTGTTGTCCCTTGCCTGCTTTCTTTATTATCATGGAATCTGCTGGATTTTTATTTCCACATAGTGCAAATACTCTCAGTGCTTTCCTTATTATACAGACATCTTAATTCTAAGAACTAGTCCTATTTGTCATGATAGGAAGGAGCATTATAGCATAATGAATACTCTCATTTCCTCTAATTTTTAATAAAAAGTTTAAGCAGTTAAACTGTGCAATCCACTGGTGTTCACTAATGACACCACATATTTTAATGGTGTATTTATTATGCAGCCATGCAGACAGAGCAGAAGAGATGTTCTGAGGATACTTTTTTTAGTCTCCAACGTTGCAGGCAAAATGTAAAAAGACCTTGTCTTGTACACAGCTGCAGTGCTGGGGGAATTTCCAGAAGAACTGCTTTGCAAAATGGAAGGCCCCTCTTTCTTTCTACATTGAAATATGTTCCAGCAACATGGATAAACAGATATCTGGGATTTGTTGGTAGAACACAACATATTGGGAATCAGTTCTCCCTCTCATCCTCTGCTGCAGCTCTGGACAGAAACAAGCCCTTCTCCTCCACCTACAAAATACTGAAGCGATTGACTTGACAACCACTTCTGATACTTTGTGGTCTTCTCTTGAATATCTTGGTAATCAACTCATCTTATACTTGAGGAACAGCAGGCTGGAAAGGGTTGGTCCTTACACTGTCCATAGTTCTTGTACCAGCTCTCCCAGTTAACTTGGCTCCACTAAAGTCACCCTCCACAATTTGCATAACTTTGGTCAGTGTTGCAAAAATGAATGCAGGATTAGCCCTGAAAAACAATTTAGTCTCCATGGTGATTTAATTCTAGGCCTCGCTGAGGAAACTTTCCAAAGGTCCCCACAAGAGCTATTAAATTATTCATTGTGAATAATATTTATTCCAAACACTTTTTCCTGGTTGAAAATGCCTCCTGAGCTGGGCCTTGTTGTTCAGGATTACCTGCCAAGTAGCCTCAGAGATAAACAAGCATTTTGGAACAGGCACACGGGAAACGGTGAACACACGCACGTCAACCTTTGAAACCATAACTGCTTTTGTTGGAAATGGTTTTCTTTAGGTTTCAGGCTCTCAAAATTCTGGTAAATGGTATGCCACAAGTAACAGCAACTGAACTTGCTGTTCCTCTTCATGCAAATTGTCACAACTCCTCTGCATTGTCATTCCTCCAGCTGGGGAGTTCAGCTCACGGTGACGTTTGATGCAGAGACATTTGCCTGTCAGGAGGGGCTGATTCTTTGCCACTCACTGTGTTGGGTGCAACTTTCAGACTCATGATGACTTTGAGTCAATCTGGCTACTAAAACTCAACCCAATGATTTAGACCTGAGAGACTATTGTGTCGTTATCACAAAATTCCTGAACTCCTGCCCCCTCCTGCGACTCCTCAAAAACAGGTGTAGTTTTGGTAGCACAGAATGATAAATTGCAGAATATTTCTAGAGTTTAAATATTTCTGAGAGAGCAATTCTTCACTCCCTGCTGTTTACAAGGGAAATACTGTCTACAAATAATACATTACATTAACTGTCCTCTTCATCATAAAGCCATGTTGAATACTTGTAACATTTATAAAAAGACACCAACTGATTGCGAGATGAGCGTTACCCTTGAGCAAATTATGAACACATTTATTTCAGTCTTATGCGTTTGAAACTAATTTTCTGGTAATATCAAAAGTGTTCATAGAATTAATTTCCTGTCAGTTCAGCAGTATTCAAGTGAATATTTTATGATTTTGCATTAGCTGTATTTGTCTAGAGTTGTGACATGATCGAGTCATTCTCTGAGGGAAACACATTAATAATTAAACTCTGTCCAACGTGGAGTGCTAAGGATGACAGCATAATTGTACATTTCAGAGGCCGTTTCACAAGGCAGAGAATGAGAATTGCCCTGCCACCATTTAAATGTCAATTTAGAATTTCTTTCTAAAATTAAAACAGTGTTGCAGGAAACAAAGAGGCAAAAAAGGAGGGGATGGAAAGACTTGAAGTCAGATTTGAATCCTTGTCCCCTTTTTGCATTCCCTTTCTTTTACAATGTGAGCTAAATGTAAATGGCATTCCAAGAAGAAAAGAAGGCAGATAAATTATCACCTGCAAGATTTTTTTTCCCCCTTTCTTTTGGCTATATAATATCATCACTGGTTGTAGTGCTAGAGCTGTTTAGATGATAAATGCAGTGTGCATAGATTAGCTCCACAGAAAATACTGTTACCTGACACTAGAAGCTTTGATTGGTTTCAGCCCTTACATTTGACTCTTTTTTGCCCTGATAACTTCAGCAGTATTTTAAGATTTTAATCTACTTTCTAGTCAAATACACACGGATAGATCAGTATTTTATTTATTATTTATGCTTCTTTTTCAGCTTCTGAAAGTAAAACATTATTGGGCTTTAGCTAAAAGGTGTCTGAAATTTCCAAGGAACATATTTTGCAAGCACTTAAGTTTCTCCCATGAAAAGTGCCTGTACTATTCTGCAGAGACAGCTGAGCCACAGTTACAGATTGTGCCTGCAGACCACTTAATGAGCACGTGTTCTTAGAAAATGCATGAATTAGAGACATACCAATGTTTGCCCAAGACTCTCCTTTTTCCCCACAGCCTGTGCCTGTCATCACACCAAACATCCCCCTTTTTACTGGAGTCCAGGTGATGCTTCCCTCATTCACTGCATCTTTTACCACTTTCTCCCTGCGGAGAGAAAGCCAGAATGAGAAAATGTAGCTGGATGGGCTCAGACAAACACAAATAATGGCAAGAAGTCTCCTTTCTGTCCCTTTGTTTTAGGTCCCTGCCATGTTGCTTCCATCTTTTATTTTCCCTACTCCTACCTCACCCTTACCAAGCCCTGGCTTTTCTTGCATGTTCCTTTCAGCTGATCCCCTCCTGATAAATCCTTCATCTATTTTCATATAAAAACATTTAGTAAATTGTATCCACTTCCTACCATCTCTGTGTTCATTCATTTGTGCTAAATCTTCTCCCTCACCCATATTTTCCATCTCATCCATTTAGATTATAAGCAGCTTAGGAAAAGCATTTGCTCCTCTGCCTCTGTACCTCATCTCCCACAATAGTTGCTACTTGGCCACAAGCATATGAAACATGATTGATTATAATAATTCATTTCATTTCCCTCAACCCACTTACATCTCTGTGGTATAATTCAAGAACTATTTAGGGCAAACAGGAGCTTCCAATGTATACAATCACTGTGTTTTAAGGGGCAAGTTTCAGATTTTTTTTGGCATGCAAATATAAAAAACGAGTATTTGATCTCAACAGTGTGCTGATTTCAACATTTGGGGTTATTTTGTGAGCCACTTAGATGAAAAGAAAGCAAGCAGAAGAGAAATCACTGTGATGCTAAAAGTGATTGATGCCCCTTATCACTGTTTGCGTGTGCTCATAGTTGGGATTTCACTAGAAATACAGTTCCCAAGTCCTACTTAATTTTGCACTCACTAAGGATGAATTTCACAACAAACTTAGCAGTTTCAACATTATTTCAACATATTTCTAGAACAGTATAAAGGAGCATTTTGGTAGGAAATACACATTAGAAGGATAGCAATTTTTTTTGCAGCTCAATTTTTACCTGTACGTTTCTAGAGACAGAGAATGCTGATGGAATGTTCAAACACACGAAATGAAAGAGAAGATATTAAAAACATGACAACAATTTATAGAGCTGTACTGTGTGAAACCATGGGTGGGTTAGGCCAACATGTAACAAAGTGAAAGAACACATTTCTTCTTGTGAGATAACTATAACTAAGATATAGTTGTTGTAAATGAGCATCCCTGTCTGTACAAACTCGTAGTTAAATAACCTGTAACAAGTGGTTGGTTTTTCCCTGACATCTGTTTATATCACTGGCTTGTTTCAGTACAACTGTCTGTGCTATGTGACTTCGTGCAGCCACAAAACCACTTTTAAATTCTATAAAACTAGCTAAAGCAAGAGAATTCAACAGCAATTATACCTCATGTGAAAAATATCAGTGCTAACTTTGCTGTGAACTTCTGTCAGGAAAGACCTCCTTGCTCTGGTAAAGTATTTGACCAGAGAAGAAAACACAACTCCTCAGTGCTCTCTATGCCTTTCATTAGTTCTGAACATGATTCTCCACACTTTCAACAATTGAATTCTCTCTAGTATTCAGATATTAGAGCTTGAGAACAATCAATTGCTTGTGTTTGGGGCTTTTTTCCCCAAATTTTTGACTTTATGCAACATGTTAGACTAGATTAAAATCTTTTCAAGTGTCATGCTTTGATAAGTGTGTAAATAGGATCACACAAGATACTCAGTGATTCACACTGTTAGGAGGCTGATAAATTGTTTCATTTTAAATTCTAAGAGCAGCTAATATTAAGGAAGCAGATAGGATTTATCAGACATGATTGTTTTCCTTAGGATTTTAAACTACTTCTCCAGAATGTCCTTTTTGAGGTAATTTCTCTCTAATTCCAACGCAGTTATCTGGAAGAGTGTGTGATGGCATCACTCTACAGGCATGTGACATGTAGCACTCAAAATTTTGCCCTTTTTGAACAAAAAATAGTATTCACACCTGTGAAACTCTAATTCACTAAATCCCTTTGTGACCCAGGGAGAACACAGAACACTGAAAATGTGTGAACCTAGTTTAATAAATATTTATAGGTCCTAAGTATTCATTAGTAATTAAAATGTTAATGTAAATGCTTTAACAAATTAAAATGTTATACAGGCACATCCTGGGATTAATGCACTACAATCCCTTTCTTGGCAGTAGAAAGGAAGTTGCCTTGACTCTTGTTCTCCTGTTAAGTTCAGCATTTTTTTGTTTTCACCACCGGGAGGTTCACAATAAACTCCAGGGAAAACTTTCTGAGGCTACACCACACATTTGTAGCAGGGAACATTTGCAGGCTTTCTATACCTATGAATTTTCAGATTGGAAACACAACCTCTAGGCAAACAGTGCTTCAGCAGGAATGAGAATCGGCCCTGCACTGACTCAAAGTCAGCTCCAAATATAAAAAAACCTCCCTACTTAAAATAAGAACAGAGCAACACTGTGCCAGGAGAAGCTGCTCTGTAGCACTGGTGGTGTCGTGCAGAGAGAGCTGAGCACTGTGAACCTCAGCATGGGTTCCTCTTCTCCAGTCAGGCTCTTCCCTGGGAACTGCTGTTTATTCATCTGTGTTTTAAGGACTGTTGCAATCCAGCAGTCTAGGGAAGCATCCTTCACTTGTGTCATATAGAACAGCTTATTTGCTTATTCACTATGCTTTAACAGGATGGTTTCTGATCAGAAGACTTCAGAGGTTTTTCATCCCTTACTGTTCCACCTTTTGAGCAACTGAAACCTCAGTTAAGGTGTCATTTTCCCCATCTAACATCAATATTGTAAGTTTTCCAGCTCTATTGACATTTCCTTCCTTTTGTTTTGTCTTGCTACACCCTAGATTTTAGTATGCTGAGCCTTATTCTTGCATTACAATCTGTGTGCATTGTTGATACAGTTCCAGCCATGAAATTTGTCCTTGCATGCATAGCTAGAACTTCATTAATGCAAAGGGGGACACTTACTTCTGCTATTGTTAGTAACATCTGACTGAGTGAAGATCTCTTCATAGCCGAAGGAGACAGAACAGCTTCCCTAGGCAGTGATTCAAGGCACTCAGGATCCTACTTTGCACCACTCATTACATAAGTAACTTAAAGTTCAGTGTCAACAAATCAATGATCCATTCCCTAAAATTAGATTTTTATTACCCAAAACTCTTATTGTACAAGTACCAGCTTATACTTGGTCTTTTTGCATGGAAAATTGATGAGCTTTTGGCTAAAAAGGTTAAAAATCATTATTCTAATTTAAAACAACAACAACACCCCCCCTCTCTCCCTCCCTCCCCCACCTCCACCATTGAAATAAAAAGCTCAAGAACCTTCCTGCCCAAAGCAGATCAGTTTTGCTGCCTCTGAGTGCATGAGGAAGCCCTACAAAAACAACACACTGCCCGTCGAAAGCACTGGCGATTTAGAACAAATGTGTCCTGTAGGAATTCGTCCTGGATCTCCTGTTTCTGCTAATGATGGTGATTATGATGAATAACTGGCTTTTGCTGTTGCTTTTTCTGCTGATTCCTCAGTTCTTGATAGAAGTATTGTTGCTACAGTTATTGCTGCTGGTCCAACTGCACAATGTGAGCAGGATCCAGGGAGATACGAACGAGCTCTTTAGCAGCCAAGGGAAGAAACCTGTAATTTTACAACCAGGAGGAAAACTGCCAGTGATCACCAAATGGTGCAGGAGGTGTGCCATAGCAGGCCACTTGAGAAAATCCCAAACAACAGCTGGCAGTGGCTCTGGGTTGTAATGCTTTAAAGAGACTTGGGGCCTTACATTTTGGGGGGGATGTTTTATTCTTTCTGTAAGTTAAATGTAACAGCCATGTATAAAAAAACACAAAACAAACCAATCATACAAAAAAAACCAACAAGAAACAGGCAACTGAGGCAGGATCTGTGCTTTATTGACCTCTCTAAATCAGATGTAATAGCACTTGGTAGCACAAATGGTCACTATCAGAGCCAAATGGGGACAGGACTGTTGCTATTATCTTTCAGTAAATGATTCCCAGACATATTTAGACTACAACCCTCTTGTAAATACTCTACCTTCTTTTCCCAACATGCTTTATAACACTTAACATTGCATGGCTCTGTTTAATGAACAGAGCTACCCTAAACCACCCTGAGAACAAAGTAGATCTAAGATAAACAAACATATTTTAAAATGGATAACAAACATAAGCAAATATTTTTGATCTATGTCCAGTAGCTAAAAATCTTCAAGTGCTACAGAAAACTACAAATGGGCTTTCTGATCAGCTTAGGAGCCTACAAAGGTATCAGCTGTTTAATCTGGAACACAGAGTATCTCATTTACAGGCAGCCTAATGTCATAAAGATCTAATGACTAGAGAGGTACTACATGATACTGTCTTCTATTAATTTCTTGATAGTCTTTTCCTGCAGCTCAAAAAGCTGCTGTCATTAGGGCAGCTGATATTTTTGCAATTTAGGGAACTAAATTAATGAACTAATGACACAGAGTCAGAACACTACCCTGTTTCTATAAGTATGTGCAACCAGGTATTTGACCCCACAGGGGAGGCTCCTAAAACCCTCATAGAACTGAGCACAGATCTGCTACTAAATCTTAGTAGAAGTCTAAAGGGACTGAAACAGCTTTGGACAAAAGGTATCTTTGTCAGGAGAGCTGCTTTTCTCATTCCTGTCTGTAAGAGTCTTTCCACACTCCACTTTCCAAAGACAGGAAAAAAATACCCTTGAAGTTTTGGTGAGGGAAGAGGAAAGCAACTCTGAAAACACTGAGAAAAAGACTTGTGGATGCATTTAGAATTTTAGAACTGTAGAGGGGAAGTTATAATTTTGCCTTCACAGCAGGACAGAGGGACGTTGTTTAGATGTGGAATGACTGTCAGAAATCAAAGACTGCAAGGCTCAAAAATGCAGGCTAAGGTGCACAAAAAGGTCTTCTGTCCATGAGGCCCCAAAAAATAGCCCCGTATTATCAGAAAATGACTGATTTGTTTTCTTTTTTTTGAGATTTACATCCAGAAAAACACAGAAAACTGATGATTTTCTCAGAAACTCTAAGCAAAGACCAACTGAAAGTTTAAGTGGTAAAGCAGAAGGCTCATCCCAGCAGAGGTGAGCAAAGAGGACATCTGGGGACACGTTGGTGTGACACAGGGATTTTTTTGTCAGACATTGAAGATGGTAAGCAGATTCAGACTATCTATGTATCTGGTATCTAATGTGAAAGCTTAGCAGAACTCTAAGAATTAACAGTCAAAATTGCTCATGTTTTTAAACTCTTCAAGTATCCCCAATAGCTGGAGTATCTGAATACTGAAGGGTTACAGTTGGCATAAATCAATTGGTACAAATTAAATCAAGGAAAGAAACAACTGCTTTCAATAGTAACATAAGGACAAATCTTTTAAAGACTTTTAAAGTGTTGTTTTAGACACAATTTATCCTTAAATGGCTCCATACTTCCCTTGTTTATATATTATGACACACACTGTAGACTGGCTTGAAAAGAGGTTCTCTTCACTGAGGGGACTGATTTTTCTAACACCAGCTGAAGTCAGTGGCAATATTCCCATCCTGTTCAGTGGTTTCAGCAGAAAGCCAAACCAAGAAATTAATCCTGAGACCAAACAAACCATTTGCAGCCAGGATGTCACGTGACTGGAAAACCTTATTTCTCGAGCGTTGTTTATCTCAGTTCCTTTTATTACATTATATCTTTAAACTCTACATTTGCTACAGCACAAGCACTCGAGAGACTCAAGCTTCCCCTCTAAAAACGACTTGTTTGTACAGGCAGAAGGAGATTTAACACCCCCAAACGCAGGGAAGGATCCTAATGTGCCACCAACAGGCTGCATGGTCCCCTTCCCTGACCCAGCACGCTCCCACTCTCTGCAGTGGAACTGTTTGCTCTGGAGCCCTCCCATGGGCTGGCACGTACATCTTAAAAATATCTTTGCTGCCCATCTGCTGGAGTGCTCCATTTTTAATGGAAATGGAAGGTGCCAACCACGAGGAGCTGTGCTGAGCCAAGTGTGTCCCGCAGCGCCAGCCTCTTCCATCTCACAGGACTCAATTTAAGCGTTTCCAAGACTTGTTTGTAAGTTTGTGATTAAAGGTCCTTGGAGATGGAGCTGAGAAACTCAAAAGGCCCCAATAAAAGGCCATTTTGACAATTAAGCTGTCAATGTGAAATTGTTAGCTTCAATGTATTCTCGTGAGCTTTGTTTATGTGGTTTCCCATCCATATTTTGTACAAGATTTGTATTCAGAGATAAACCTCCTTCCAAAGAAAATTTGTTATTTTTCTTTTCAGTTGGTGCATGGATTTTTTTTCCTAATATCCAGTGAGGATATTACCAACATAATGCTAGATATTAATGTTGAAGAGATTTATTTTCTTGTGGGGTTTTATATCTTGCAGACATGTAGTAAGGAAGCCAGCATAAAATAACTATGTATTAGCTCAGAAGACTTCTAATTCTGTATCATACCTGCTTGTCTGTGCCAGTTAATGTTAACTATTCATTTCAGCCACAATTCTTAAAAAAATCTACAAATCTTTTTTTTTCTTGATAAAGGTTTTACTCAGGCATGGGAAGTAAAACAAAAAAATCCAGTTGCTTGAGAGATTTGTCACCATTAATTCAGAGAGCATGACAAAAATAACATTAAGAAAACAGACTCCAGAAAATATTGTTTCAAATATTTGTGTTTTGTTTTCCCCACGTTCTAGAGAGGGGGAGTGGGAGTATCTGTAACTGCCTGCCTCAGCAAAGCATTGGAGTAATGTGTAGGTAATGTCTCAAATATTTAAAGAAAGTTTTGAAATCCCAGAAGTAAAGTAAATCCAGATATTATTGACACATGATCAAGGTCACAGAATTTACAATTCAATGGAAATAGAGAGGTACTAAATAACTCCCGAAACTTGGATTATTTCTTGGATACTGCCACAGGAGCTCTACATATTTACTGCACTACCTGGAGTATGATTATTCTATAACCATTTGTGTTCTTCCTATAAATCACAGAAAAGCTCTGCCTACAAATGATTAGGGGATTAACTTTCCCTGTGAGTAGGTTCACATTATGCATGGTCAAAGTCATATCACAGACACACATGGAAAAGAACATTGCAAGGGTTATAATTACATTCACATGTTGGCTAATTGGGCCCTCAGGGGCCTAGTTCCTAATTATAAGAGGGTATGCAGGAAAATACCAGTAAAAAAAGTATGTATAGAATGAGTATGAGATTAAATGGGTTGTGCTGGCTGTATAAAAGCCATAAAACTTGATAGGAAAGGAATGCAGTTACTTGCCAAGTATCTCTAAACCATAAATGTTTTTTTGATGTCATTATCAAAAGGAGTTGTGAGGAGGCTGTGTTGTTTTAGAGGAAGTCTGCAAACATCTATTGTAGCCTCAAGTGGTATTTTTTCATAGTTGTAAGAAAATCAAGTAATGATTGAGCCAGATGACAAAGAAATAAAAGGGAAAAAATAAAAAGGAAATAGAGAAACTTTTTACAGCTTTGAGATCCAAAGAAGGTGGAAGCAACCTAAAGAAGGAGGAGGAGGAGAGTCACACACTCATGTCAGAGACCCACTAACCCACTAAGAAATGAAATGCTCTAAAAACTTTAGATATTCATTAATTAAAATTGCATAAGCTTTAATGACACTGTTTATTAGTTTAGCTAAGGGCACAATTTTTATCTCCCATAATTGAAAACTATAGTTTATTACCTTGATTAGGCACTAAGTAAAATATACAGGCTTTACTTTTTACTCCACGTCTCTCAGAGGGAAATGCCTATAAGAATAAATTAAAGAACTTTTACAGGGTTGTAAGTTATTTTATTTCCCATCAAATGGTATCCTTTTGACATATCTATAAAAGTCTCAGTGTTTATAGTAGATGTGTATGCAATATTACATTACACCTCGTAACAGAAACTGGCAGGAACCCTGAAGCTGAATAAGAACAAGATTGTCTTTATCTCTTAAAGCTGTCATTTTAATTTTCCACTCCAGACAGTGCTGTATAAGTAGCCTGACTTAAGTTCCTAGTGACTGCTAGGCCACATTCTTGTAACATTTTGAATTTAGTACCTAATCAAATTGCTTTCAGTATTCTTATCTTGATTTATACAAAGGGGTATATTTGTGAGGATACCCGAAGGAATACAGTATTTTACAGCATTCTAAATGCAAATCCTGTTTTCTTATTTATGCTGTGGCCAGTGTAACCACACCATTAAAAAGAATTTAAAGTGAAATGCAGAAAAATTGAAATGACAATCCTAGCATTTTAATGCCTTGAACAACCAACCTGATGTTCCACAAATTGTGACAGCATGAAAGTGTTGTGAATGAATCAGGCTTTCAGACTTCACATGCCTAACCTGGTCTTTGTAAAGTTGAAATTCAATACCCACTAAAAAAAAAAATGTGTCTAATTTAAAGTTTGCCTGTAATTACCAGAGTTAAAGTCATATAATACTGTAGTTCAAAATAGTTAGAAGACTACCTTATAAAAATGTCATACTCGTTGGACATTTCAGTTAACTTTAAATGTAAGGGTCTAGATTTGCTGGTCATTATAACTTTGATCTCATCACACAGCATGGACCAAATTTTTGGGTGACCACAGGTGTGTGTGCTCAAGATAGAGGGGGAATAAAAGGTATAATAAAAGGTGTAGGAGGTAAATTGTCCACGTGGCTGAACTACCCATGGCAACGGTGAGAAGGAGAGGTGGGAGCTGTTCACTGGTACCTTGGCAAGAGAACATTTCACTGGGCACATTCCTCCAATGCCACACTGGCAAGTTTTTACACAAGGACCTGAATACTGGCAGGGGGTGAGTGGTGACACAGAAGTCTCCTCAGCAGCATCTTCTAATCAGATACACACTAAGATTATTTTACAGTAATCTTACTAGTTTTGCTGTCTCCAGATTTCTGACCTGACCTGCCTGACATGACTGGAAGAACTGAGACCTCAGAGTCATTATTTTAGGCCATTTTTATATTTGGGAAACCAACACTACATCATCTAGTTCTTTGACTTAAAGTTTTCATCACATTCTTAATTAATAGGGACGTTGTACAGTCACAAGGTTTCAAATAATAATTAAAAGCTAGAAGGACAATTTTACCACGTGATCACAAGCCAAGGGAAATCAGTGCTGATGCCAATTCTCTTTCTGAGAATGTGGAGAGATGGAGGGTGGTGTGATGCAAAAGGAGCAGGAATATTGTTGAGGTTAAGGCCATTTGCCTTCAAGAGGAAAAGAAGTGTTTAGGTAGGATTCTTGACATGTTCCAAACACAAACAATAGTACAAACAGGTTATGTGTTTCCTCCTTGGAAAAAAAAAAATAGAGAATGAGAACTCCAAAGTGATGTATATTAACTATGACAAACTGTACAGGATAATATTGAAAAGCTTGCTAGATAACTAAAAGTTTTAAACAGCAAGGGTGATAAAACTCCAAGTGTTTATTGGGTAATGACTGAGGCAGAAAATCTGATGTCAATGTTGTTCAGAGCCTTTTTCTGAGCACAGGTGCAGTTTCTTGTAAAAGAATTCAGTAGAGCACTGTTAAGAAAAGTTATAAATATTGACCAAGTAGAACACACTAAAAAATGATCCAAATAGAATAAGATTTACCTATGCATTATGAAACATTATATATGTCTTCATTTCTATTCATGGTACCTTAAGTTTAAGATTTTGATTTTGTAGGTTTAATACACAGATAACTGTCCTGCAAGAAACAATTTTAAAAAGAGCTGAAGAGATCTTTGGAAATAACTGAGGTAATATCAAAAAGTGAAACAACTACTAGTCAGGGTTCATACTAAGGAACGTTAAGTAAATGTGATAGAAAAAGATACCTATGGGGAAAATAATTCACATTTCAGGAAATGAGGAATTCTTTGTAAAACTAGAAAGTCAGGAGACAAATAGACCAAAAAAGTTCCGTTGTGTTTGGTGGTCCCTGGGTGAGACAGGTCAGAACTACCCCTTCAAGACATGGTGTTGGTGTAATGAGGGAGAACTCATACACAAAGTCACTGCTACCTAAAAGAAAATCACACATGTAGAGTCAGGCCATTCTTTACCCAGTTGTTTTACAAATCAAGAGGAATTACCACCAGGTGACAGCCTGTCAGTCGTGGTTTTGGTTTGTTCTGTTCTTCACAGGGCCCTGGAGATCCCAATTCCCTGACTGGAGACCAAGGAGCTACCAGGAGTGGTGGAGCAGAAAACAGACATTCAGAGGCAAGAAGTGTTCTGTCCAATTTCCACTGCAAATGAATGAGGTCACTGAGGGACAAAGCCAAGGAAGGGTTTAATCTTTTGGATCAGCTCTTGGAGTGATAAGAGCTGTAGTTTCCTGCTTTCTACCTGTGCAAGAGGCACGGGAATGTTTTCTCTCTNGTGATAAGAGCTGTAGTTTCCTGCAATAGGCACAGGAATGTTTTCTCTCACACAGCTTTTCTTTCCTTTTGTTCACATTCTAGGATTTCTCACAACAGTTTCTTCTTGCATGGCTGCACAGCTTCTAATATTCACAGGGTAAAAAAAGATAAATGATAGATTTACTGATAACTCATTGAAGTCAGGCAAATAGCTCCCTTGGTTCACAGTACCACCTCCAGCACTATCTGAGAATAGGGTAAGGTACTTGTATGAGTATATAAGGAATACTTTGTATAAGGTAGGTCAAGCACTCTACCTCCAATGCAACTTTTTCTCCTGGTGGTCAGAAGAATCAATACAGCATTCAAGAGGAAATTGTTCTAACAGCACACCATGGATAATTTTTGCAGTGTTATATTAGGCTAATGTTGTTCTAATGGATTAGGTTCTGCCTACCTCTCCATACAGGGAATGGTAATATAGATGACAGATGGTAAGTCATGAAAGAATTAGATACCTTGTTTGGTATTACTATTTCTGCAGATGGTCATGTTCAAATGGTTGTTTTGTTCATAGAGAAAAATAGAGAGGAATGTGGGGCTTTTTGGTCAAGGCTGTTCAGGGCAGCTCTGGTTTAAGGGATGGTTAAGACCACATGGATAAAGGGAAGGGTAGATCCCTACCAGGAGCAGACCAATAGCCAAGATGACTATTTTTTATAAGATTCTTCCTTAATTACCAAGATTCTCTCAAACTACTTTATGAAAAATTTGGTCACCTTTCCTTAAGAAGTGCCCTCAGTTACATTTCCAGAAAGTTGTTTAATTGAGGAAGAAAGTAGTATGCTAAGACAGCAATTCACACTAACCCTGAAGGGGTTAATTAGATAAACCAGGGATAAAATTTGAACTGTTAAAAAGGCAAATTGGAAAGAGTCACAGCCTGGGATTTTTTGCAACTCAGACATCAGATAGAAAACTTCCAGTTGTGTTTGCCTGACTCCTTTTGTCATCCAAATGCACTACATAGGAGTCAGTCTGAACTGGTCAGATAAAAAGATATTCATGTCTCTTTAGTGATGTGCATGCTGTAATTCTCTGTAGTTCTCTGAGTAATGATACTGTGTATGATACTTCTCTGCTGAATAAAGATATACATTCAACATAATTTCCAATCTTTTGGAGCGATAAAGAGAGGCAATTAAGAGTTGAGTCTACTGCACAGCCAGGCCAGTTATGATTTCCTTATTCTTTTCTCCTTGCTGGGCTTTTTTTTTTTTTGTTCACCACTTTATGAAGACCCTGTTTCAGTTTCACTAATTGAAAAGCAAGGTATATATCTCCCTGTTATCCACCTGCTCAGGGACAGGAGCCTTGAACAGGCACAGCAGAATTTGTTCCACAACACAGAGCCTGCCATCCACTGCAGGCCTTGAGGAGAGAGCAAGTTCACAATCCTAAATTAATACTTTTGTGGCAAGAGGCAGATTTATCTCCTTTACTGTGAAATAACGTATTTCTCCCCCTAAAAGACTTTTTCAGTAGATATGCTGATGTCACCTGAATGCAGTCTGAGTGTCACCACTATTATACACCTGAATATGCAGTTCTATGAAAAAAAACACATCAGCAAATGCACAGTAAATAACAGGCCTGAAATACCACAAACCTGCACTATATTCATAAGCAATTTCAACTCTATTTGCTTATTTTTCCAGAATATTTTGGTACAATACAATATATTGAACACTTTAGCTGTAGGAAGCTATAAAATGCAAAATGTTTTCCATCCTGTCTCTGGATTGGGAAATACAGGGATAACTCCATCCTTCTCTTCCCATGGTCCAACAGATCTTTAAGTTCAGATTTAAACCTCTGGTTAATTTTAAAATATTTTGCTGATGTCAGGTTACCCTTGCATTTTTTTTTGACCAGCCTGCAGGGTAAGTCACAGTCCTTGTGTGGTCTGCAGTGTGACATTAGTTTGCACAGATAATTCAGCCAAGACCTGCACTGAGAGGAGGGAGATTTACAGCCTTATTTACTGCTGTATTTACCACAAAAGTGCCTCATGCTGGATATCAGTTTTTTGCCACCTCCATGAAAGCACCAGAACACAGGACAAGAATGAGAAGCCCATGGAAACACTGGAGCCTCAAAAAGAGAGGCTCGTTTTCAGCTGAACTTTTTCTGGAGGAGCAGGCAAACAAGTGTTTACAAAATCAGAGTTTTCATAACAGTGAAGTTTTTAAGAAAAGGAGGACAAAAAAAAAAAATCTTTGAAGTATTTTTAACAGATCCTACATTATCACTTTTTTTTTTATATATAAAACACATTATTTAATCTGGTTCTAGATTACCCATTCTATGACCAAAAACATAAAGTCAGACTTCAAGAATAAAATATATTTATTTATACATGCCTAGAAAAGATCATAAGAAAGACCTGGACACCTGAGAGTTTTTAAAGTATTTTCTATTTCTCACAAGGAAACATCAAAGTCAAATATGATCAACTAGAGAGAGGAACTTTCACCTCATGAACCTCCTTAGAAAAATGGAAGAATTAGTCATTTATAACTCATGATAGAGAAGAACAAAAAGAATATGAACAGACAGCAATTTATCTATTCCCTGGCTATAAATGCAATGAAAGTCTCCATCTTCAGCAAAAAGCATATACCTTGCCATAGAAGAACAAACCCTAGAGTTCCCTAAAATTGCCATAAAATTGTAATTATTTTCATAAAGAGTAAAGAAGCAAAAAAACCCCTCAAAATAAAGGTATTTTTTTGTGTGGCCTCAATACACCAAACTCACACCTGCCCTTAGTCCTTTTATCACTCCAGCCTCAATTAGTCTCAACAGAATATTTTGTAAAACTGAGCTCATAAGGACAATTCTTTGGGTTTCAAAGTGTAGGAGATCATCCTGGGTTTTGCTCCTTCAGCCTTAATGCTACATTTTAAACAGAAAGGAACAGTTTAGTGTTTTTCTCTATTGAAACTTCTCATTGATGGGATTATTTTCCTAAGACAGTGGTACATGATGTATAACTGAAAATAGTGGCTCAAATTCCAGTAGAATATTATGTAGTTTGTATGAATACTCAGTGTTCAGTAACTGTCACTTATCATTCAAGACTTTTAATCCTGTTTTATTCTGTTACAGAAAAAAATTGCAGTAAAAGTGTAAATTTATAAAGGTGTTTTTCAGGACCTGTTAGACTTGTTCTGTTTTTTCCTATGTATGAAACAACTTTCTACAGTGCACACATGTTATTTAAGGCTATTCATGCTGTATCCTTCATGAAGTGGTAGGATATATTCTTTATTTTTGCATAAATATCTTTAATAGAAAACTCATTTTCAGTTTGTAAATATTTTTAAAATGTGCGTAAATTGCATGTTATTCATGAAATATGTGTGGAATACCTGGAAAAAAGCAAGACAGGACAAATTATTAACTGCCTATGCATGGAATAATAGAAATAATTGGATGATGTTATTTTTTCCACTTTGCATTCAAGGTCTTTGAAGTATGCAGCATCACTTCTCTTGCACAAAGGAAGAATCAGGTCATGGAACATGTGATGTCTCACACCTTCCTAAACTTGAGCACTTGGAAGCCTGGTGAACACTAATGGTCTGACTTTCTGCAGAATCTCACACTCTTATTCTCTGTACTCTGTAGGTACTGGAGGAGGTTTTTCTACAAACTGTGTTCAGATTTCCCCTTTCCTGGAGCCTTTGTGTGAACCAAGCTGCCCTTGGGAAGGTGCCCAGGGTCCCCCAGGAGGGGGGGGATACACTGAGGGTCCTGTTTTTAAAGGACAGTGGGTAGAGGTGCTTTGGTTCTCCAGCAGCAGCTCTAATTTAATTTTTAAAGTAATAAACTTGGACCCCATATTTTAAGGCTCCCAGCTGTTATGAGTTTGGCCTTAGAACATATTAGTATGGATGATCCTATCAGCTTATTAAAATGCAAAAGTCAGCTACAGAGGGGCACCAGTAACTCAGCTGCCCCTGGCAGAAGTATTCAGAGTAGCCACATATGGAGCCAGCCTGTTCTGCCCTGGGGGCCTGTGCCCTTCCTGCCAAAGGGATCTGGTGCTGGGATATCACAGTTAACCCCAGAACTTTTTTTTCCCCTAATTTACCTTGCTTCTTATGCAGTTGTCGTTGCTTTTTAACTACTGGGAAACCAACCACCCGACATTTCAATTTAAATCGGGCTTGCCATTCATTTTTAATAACATTTATGGATCTCTGAGGTAAAGGAAATCTATACATGATTTTAGAAAAATAAAATCAGCAGGAATTAGAAAATCCTTAGCAATGCTTTGAGGTTTTTCTGAAGAAAATAAAAATAAAAAAACAAACCTCCCAGCAACAAACAAATCAAACCAAACAAAAACAAACGAACAAACAAAAAAACTGCACAAAAAACAAACTAAAGGAACCCAGGCAGTTTTTTCTATATACTTATATGGCCATGACCATTTCAGATCGAGGAGGGCTTCTGGGAAAGGGACCTTCAGAATGATTTGTGCTCTGTGATCCTGGCATTTCTCCATTTCACTGTATCTGCCTGCCCATCTTTCAGCTCAACTGGAAAAATGAACTCTGTAGGTGAAATGAAATAAAATAAATTCAGTTCCTTATCCTTCCAGAGGTAACTCAGAAACAGGTTAATTGGAGCCCATTATACAGAGGTGATAAGCTGAAATAAGTGGGCTCCAGATTTTGGAGCCCTGTGCATTGCCTTTCTTGCTTGGTTTTACTTAGATACCTTAAACAGATAACAAAGTGTTATAAGACCTGGCCAAGTACAACTTAACCAAATTTCCTCTTACATTCTAAAGAGAATAGGCTTGTTTTCTTGGATATAATGAATGACTGTGTTTTTAATGAATTTTAAAATGATTTAGATAATAAACTAAAAGAAAGAATTGTAATTTTGATACAATTTTTTGCCTCACAAAAGTGAACTGTTGTCCAGTTTTTCTTGAGAAGAATCTCTGCTGCAACTGCTGGTGGTGCTGTTCTCTGACCTTTCAAGTAATTCCTCCCTTTTTGGATACAGCACTCTTAAAATGGTTAATATTGCTAACACTCAGTACTGAAAAGAATATTATCACCTTCACAGTGCCTATTTGTCAAGCCACCATCCTTTATTAATTCAAGTCCTTCTTAAAAACTTGTTCAGTAGCATAGAAAAGTGGGTAAATATCAATTAAGAGTGGATTATAATGGATGTATCAAACCCTGCCTAAGTAATTATATAATCCTTTCTGTGTAAGCCTTGACCCTACTTGAACTAAGAACGTGGTAATGGACAAGAAATGATGGTTTTCAAGAAATTTCTGCATATCAGAGCTTTCACTTGAGCATGATTATCCTTTCTCTTTCACATGGATGCTAAATACAACATTTTATCAGGGAGAACAAAGTTTGCCCATTCCCTCATGTTAAGAATGAAGAAATATATTTTTGTTAATAAGGGAAAAAGTCAAATACGATGCATTAGAAAAATCCTTCATTCTTCAAATGGCCTTTACTTCTGCAGGATTTTCATCTGCCTAATCTGAGCCTTTGGAGCTAAAATAATTATTCTCAAAATATTCTTTTCTCACCTGAAATCACTAATGGGACATTTAGGTGCTATAATCACTGTTAATGTTATACCATGGTGAGTTGTCTGCAGTCAAACTGCAGCAGAAATTAAAATCTTGGTAACACAGAAAAAGATCAAATTTACCTTATGGAGTTTAGTCATAATGACTATTTCTGATATGCATTCTGATAGCTAAATACTGAGATGCTGTGCATAATCTCTTCAAAATTCAGCAGTGGAGCTAATTTCAGAAAGAAATTACCAGCATGGGAGCTCTTCACTCTCTGGGTTTTTATGGCCTTGAAATCTCCAGCTATTCCAGGAGCACACAGGCAACCTTCAGCCAGTTTGCTCCAGCCAAAGAGCCAGCTTTTCATGGGTTGGCAGAGAAGAGGTGAGAATGACTTAAATCCTTCATCAAATGTATACAACATTTCCAGTGATGTCCCTCTGAAGTATGGAAATAAACATTGCAGAGTTTCGGATCAAACGGGACCAACGTGACCATTTTCGGGCACCGTATCTCAATAACTTTAATTCTATTAATGATCTGTAGGTAAGCACTTCTAGGCTACCAGATGCAGGAAAAATGTCAAAGCTTTCTGCAGGAAATCTCAGAATCCTCTGTGCCTTGCTGTTTGCATCACAGTATTATGTAAATCCCATGCATAGCTGTATTATATATATATAGATTAAAAAACCTTCACCAGACATCTTACAGCTTATATAGAGGTAAAAGAAGGAGAAAACATCTCTAACTCTCAGTTTAACTTGACAAACAGGTAAACTGTTACAAAATGTTCACTTGCTCCAGCAGTTGCAATATTTTGAATAGAAAGTAAGAAATAAATAATATACAAACAATCTTTTGCCATTACTTACAAAAGAGCATCTGGGATGTGGGGTTTTTTTGTATGTGATTTACAAAATTGTGCCGTTGTTTTTCTGAACAAAGCTTTTTTGTTTGCTTGCTTTTTAAAATTGAGGGGTTTTATACAAAAAAACTTCCCAAAGAGCCCTGCAATTTCATGAAGTTGTATTTGTTCTCAGGACATGAAAAGGAAGGAACAGATCAGACCAGTGGCTGGTGTATAGGAAGTAAAACTGGGGAATATGACAACACTGATTTTCCCCCCACTGAGTTTTGGAATTTTAGTGGGTTTGATTGAGTTTTTTTAGTTTTGTGGGGTTTTTTGGTTGTTTGTTTTGGTTTGGTTTTTTTTTGGTTTTGGATTTTTTTGAGGGGGTGGTTGTTTTGTTTTTAGTATGAGGGTCAGAACAACAAAATAGTATTATNGGTTTTGGATTTTTTTTGGGGGGGTGGTTGTTTAACAAAATAGTATTAGCTACTTTTAGCAGGTTTGGGAGTCCTTGGTTATGTGTTTTTTGGGCTCTAGGGTAAAGTTTCTGTAGACTGTTTTAAGCTATTGATCTTTTCTTTTTCTTGTCTCCACAATGAATGGCTGGGGGAAGGGTTACAAACCCGAGCCCATGGGCTGTGTTTTTGCCAGACAACAATTAATGGTTTCAAGTACTGCCTTCTGTGTTGAGTTACTTTCAGCATGATTTTCTACACCAAGGGCCAATCATTCCCCTGTAGTCCTTAAAATTTCAAGAGAGGAGCAGGTCCAGTGGACAATAAGCCCTGACTAAAAGGTGTATTTAAGCAAAGTATTTAAATCCTGCTGTGCTGCATTTGCCTATTAGTAGAAGTTCAGCATATATTGAATAATGTGATCAAAAGACACAGGTCAGCTCAGCAGTGTGCTGTCCTACAGCCCAAGAAATGAAATAACTCTTTTACAACCTTCTCAAGTGTGTATGAGAGTTATTAGTTTTGAATTTTTACGGATATCCAGTTTGTCCATGGCCTGGATTACCCTTCTTAATAACAGTAAACAACAGTTTGTGAACCACTGAGCCCAGTGTTTGCATATAGAGAAACAGAGGGCAGTGTAACACATATCTCTGGAAACAGGAATAAATACAAATTAACAAATTAACAGTAAATATCTGGAATCTGGGCTCTCAGGCCATGCTGGAATGCATGAGTGTAGGCATAATTAGGTACAGAAAATTATGTGAAACTGAAATACTATGTCAGCATTACAGGAGATTTCTAATGTCTTGTAAAACCTGATAGAAGTATTTTTAATCTAATACTCTGTACTATATTTAAGATTTACTAAGTACACTTGTTACCTCAGTGCAGCATAAATCAATGGCATCTCCCAGTACCTTAAAGCCTTGCAATGAAACTTTACATTATCTTTCAAGGGAGATAGAAAACAAAGCAGATCCCAAACGGTAAAAAAAAACCAAACTAGACCATTCCATACAGTTATTTCAAGGTTTTCCAGGGCTTTGCACTGAGTAGCAACACTCAGGCTTCAGGGTCTGGCAACTTTGGGCTGTCAGAACAACATAAAAATTCAAAGAAACTTGAAGCTCCAAAATATTGCCTTGTCTTTCTGAACCAGAGAAAAACCCACCCCCTGGGCTGAGCCAAAGCATTCAGAGAGGCTGAATGAGAGGCCATTCCTCTCATCAGTGAGAATGTGTTAAATTCAGAGGCAGAACCTCTGGGTTGCCAGCAGACACACATCTGTGTCCACAAGAGTTCTGTGCCTGCTAATAAAGCTGACAGCACCTCACAGCAACCTTCCCGTGGTCCCAGCACGTGTGTCCTCTGCGGGACCACAGTGTCACTGCCCTGCTCACCAACCACCTGGGTGACCACAGGCCTCCCTTACAAAGCCCTTATAAATAAACAACAAGTCAATCTGACAGCTCACTAACTGATGGAGATGAAAAATACCTTGTGCTTGGTGAATTTTTAATCTGAAATACGAAGTCTGACACGTCACAGCGATAAATATTTATAAAACATCCAAAGTGCTTTCCACACGGTCTAATTTATATTTAAAATGTCTCTGAGATATATCAGAATTGAATGAGGTGTACTTACAGTATATTAAAAGAAAATGGAATAAAGTTAGCAGTTCCAGCTGTGGGGAATGCCTTCTGGGTCTCTGAGGTGGAACAACAGCTCTCCTTGGACAGCCAGGGAGCCCCCAGCAAATACTTTGCTTGAAGAACTCTTTTGCACAACCCTGCAACAAGAGTTTCAGCCTAACTTTGGGGAGCACTCCCCACAGACTGCAGCAGGAAGCAGGGGATGTAACAGGTTCCCATCACCCCCAGCTGGAGCTTGGCTTTGTATTTCTCACAGCAGTGCCCAAGGAATGGAAATAAAGCCTTTGCAATTATGCTCCAGGAATGAAAAGGTTACACAGCTCCAGCTGATGCCAGCTCAGCACACACAATATTTTTTTGACTCCCTGATTGTTACACATGTACTGCATATTCCTAACTGTGTTCCTTGGAATTTGATAGTTTCTTTGTACGGGAAGAATTAATTCCCTTTAGCTCTAAGCTATCGAGAACTGAACATCACAAGAGAAAATACTTGAAATCTCCTAATCCCTAAGAGGAGTTACAGTAGAAAGTATTGGATCAACTCCATTTCTAAAGGGTCAATACCACTTACAACTAGGACAAGTGGTACACCCTAATCAATGCTTGAAGCCCCTCATGTAATTAATGGTTTCAAGTACTGCCTTCTGTGGTTTTGCTTGTTAGTTTTTACTAACTTTGCTGGAAATTCTTTCCATGTTTTGCATTTAAATGATATTTTCAATCACAATTTTCCTAACTATAACTTCTTTGGAGTGAATCTTTCTTCACAGCAACATGTGTATTTTAGAAGCAGATATCTGACCACCCATTGCAAATAGAAAGTGCACTGAAGAGCCTTTCAAAATCCAAGCTAGAAAAAAAAAAAAAAAACAAAACCAAAAAAGTAGAAATAAACAGAAAAGAGAGCTGGAAGGGACCTGGAGAGGTCACCTCATCCATTCCCTCTGCCCCAAGGCAGAATCAGCTATACCTAAAACGTTCCTGACAGATGTTTGTCTAACCAGTTTTTTTTTTAAAACATTCTGTGACAGAGATCTCATACACTCCCCAAGCAATCTGTCTTAATGCTTAACCCTCCTTTTAGTTGGAAAGCAATTTTTTTTGTTTGTTCTCTGCCTTTGTTTTTTTTTCCATATTATGTAATTTAAATCTTCTTTGCTATAATTTCAGCTCATTATTATCCTGCCCACCAAAGACAGGAGGAAGGGATTATTCCCCTGCTCTCTGCAGCAGAGTTTTGTGTGCTTGAAAAGTGTTAAACTAGAGGAGGAGTCAAGAATACTAAAAATAGTCTCCTGCATAATAAGTGACCAATAGGAGAAAAATGGATACAAATGCAGGATGCATTGGAAAGAAGCCCAACCAGGCAAGAGAGACATAATGATCTGATAATTTGGCTAGACAGAAGGGAACTTGAATAAAAATCACACATATGTGGCTCATATTGAAGAGCCACAAAAGATGTACATGATTTCTGGCAGGCTGCATCACAGGCTATTTAGTTTAGCAGTAATTAGTTGTAAACACTGGTGCAAAACTTTTAAGGGTGAGGTTTGTTCTGGAGTTCCTTTTGGAATGTTGTTTTAGTGTTTAGAAGACTGGGAAGAAAAATGCTCCTGAGTTTCTAAGAATTATAGGAACTAAAACCAAGTAAAGCTAAAAATGTATTAGCTTGAGGCAAAGGTGGAAATTAAAGTGTCTCTAAATTCTGAAGAAAGGGAGGTCAGTGAGTTGAAATCCAGTCAAATAATACCTTCAGAGAAACAGCACTAAAAATAAAATGCTGTTCTGCAAAGGTTGATTTGATTGCTTCCTAAGGATAAGAATAAATTAAAAAAAAAAATCTTCAGAGAAATACTCACAAACCAAGAGCTTCTCCAATAAAAAAAAAGAAAAATTACATAGTAAAAACCTGAAAGTGTGATAGATACAAAAGGATTTCAGAGACTTTTCAAAGTTTTGCCACAAGCATCAGATTCAGGATTCCATTCAGCACAGTGGAAACAGGTAGGAGGTGGACTCGACTGGTCTTCAAGAAACACAAGCTTTTAGGCAGAACTGCACTATGGAAAGCCCAAGAGACAATTTCAGAAAGTAAAGGTGGAAACTATGAAAAACAGTGTATGTTATTTTGTGCTAGTGCAGATAAATTAGCAGGAAATTGGGCAAATAAAACTCATCACATCTTTAGAGCTTATTGCTCTGACAAGGTTGTTTTATCATCTTAAAAAAGGACAACAAAAAACCCCCTATGAATTCTTTGTGAGAGCATTTTCTTAATTGCTTTCTTTATTGATAATTTTTCTACTCTTTATTGTTGGCAATTAAAAACACCGTCTATCTTCTTGCAAGGTGAATAAAAATTAAATATTCATTTAAATTATCTCCATGCTTATGTTCAATAATCCAAATCTAAAATATTATTAATGTGTTAAATTATTAAACATAAATTACAAGGCTGGAGCTTTCAACTTGTAGAAGTCTCCAGGGTAAGTCATGGCACTGTCGCCTGTTAATTCAGTTTTACAAACACAATCTAAAGCTGTGGTGACTGGATTTATACACATGAAAAGTATTTATAGGAGAAAAGACCTTGAGCAGTCACCCATTTTGCTTTTTTTTTTTCTTTTCTTGGACCTAAATTTCATTCAATAATGATAAATTCCTCTGAGTGACCTTCCCTTACCATAACAGAGCAGTGTTTGATGTTTTTAATCTTCGGTGCTTTCTCTTTATTCTCCACCAGTTCCATGTGAGAGGATTTAGGGTAAGAATTTGGATGGAGCCAGCCTGCAGTGTCCTGTGGCTCCTGTGTGCAGGATCCAGCTGAGTCTTCTGGAAAGGAAAAGAGGGCCTTGCTGCCTCCCCTTGAGTCTCCACAGAAGGCTGTGCAAAGACCTTGATTATTGTGCCTTCCTGGAAATACAACGAATTTTCATTGCAAATGTGTCCCTTTTCCAGTGCACGTGGGGAAGTGAATGTTTCAGTGTGTCACATGAGCATCCTCCCTGTAATAGAACTGGACAGGCAGGAGGAAAACATATATATTATAGATTTTAACTTGCAGTAAAAGAGCTTTAGAGGGTCCTGGATACTTTTAAGTCAAATGATTTAACCAATCATAAAGTCTAAAGACTGAATCTGGAATCAGAAACAAATATACCAAATAAAATATTAACTTGACTAATTCTGGTGTGTATTTTCCTCTCCAGTCTGTATGGTAATAGGATTTACAAATACATATCAAGGCAAGAACAAACAGAAAAAGTATTGATTTATGTGATTCCACTGAGCACAAAAGCACTACAGAGTATAGTGGGTATAAAATACAGACAGAGATAAAAGAGCTATTACAATAAGCAAACTGATAGCAAAGGACAAACAGGAAAAACACTGCTTTTCCATCGTGCCTTAATGGGATGATTGCATCCACTAGCTTTTCCAAATACTGATTTTCACTTACTGTAAGCCTTGGGGATATTCATCAAAAAGTGTTTCCAGTAATTAGAACTGTGTGAGGAATTAAAAGATTGACAGTACTGAGCAGCCATGAAAACAAAATTCAGAAGTTCATTCAGGAGTGTTCACAAGCTGAAATATGAACTTCAGCAAGCAGCAAGCTCCCTGGCAGTGTCTCAACATGTGCTACTTCAATAAATCATTGCATTTGAAAATGCAAATGCATTTCTCTTAAGTAAGTGATCAAAAAGATTCCTGCTTAACTTATGATTTGAACGTATTTTCCCATGCAAATATTCAAGTTGCAAGATCTTTCCTGGTAAAATTCTTGTATCCACATACACAAATACAGAGAACAGAAAAAGAATTGTGAGAGGATTTGGACTGTTGAACAGCTGAATTCTATTGACTGTACATAGCATGAAAAATGGTGTAATTGTAATAATGGTATTTGTTTGTGAACAGCAGAATAAAAACAGTCCTCACCTGTTGCTGTGTGCCAGGGCCTCTTGGAAAAGTGAGCTTGGCCACTTTTCTTTTTTTTTTAACTTCTCACTGTTGAGTTTTTGGGGTGGGAGCTATTGATTTGTTCTGACAGGAAGGTAAGCCTCTGCAAACAGCATGCATAAATGGATTTTCTGAATGCTGGATGTGCTAGGTAAAACATCCTTCTGGTAGAGAACATTTATTTACCTTTTGATAATCTGGTGGTTTGGCCTTTTCAAGTTCCAGCTGTGGTTTCACCTGCAATTGATAGAAAGGACTGAACAGAACACGAAAACAAAGGCTCTTGACACTAAAATAACAAAATGGGGGGAAATACCACAAAACCAAACCCACTCTGTTCTTAAAAATTCAGAGACTTTAACAACACTGAGAAATTAGTTTCTCATCATCTACTCACAGTCTTTTCCTTTCCTACATCATCTTTGTAAAGGTGATGGGGAGGGGAAAAAAACCCCACTTGTTAAAACAGTCTGGTTACCTGGGTCAAGCTATGACAAATTTTACTGTGTGGGCTTTAGTGTCAATGACTGTTTTCCACTTCCTTTTCCCCTGATTCCCTTCTCTGATTTGTCTTGACCTGACTTGTTTTGTTGGCTGCTCTGAGGGTGTCTGGGAGGTCACACTCTGGGGTGTTTCACTCGTGCACACAGCCTCTGGCAGGGATGGACTGGCTTGGGAAAACTGGAATGCTGCAGCACTTCCCAGGCATGGTGAGCTATCTACCATGTAAATTGATCTTAGGTTTTGTGTGGAAAAATAAGGTAGTGAAAATCTAAGTTGTCTGAGCAGCCTTTTCTTTGGTGTCCCTCTCAAAATGTGTCTGATCTCCCTGGAAAATTCAGCTTTCTTGCTCAGCCTTCCCCTCATCAAGCACAGGGCTCTCTGGGAGAAGTGTTCCTGGTTACAGGGGGTCTTGCACAGGTTGGTATTTGGCCCTTTTCAGCCTTACATGGCAAGTCACCAGTGTCTGGTTGGAATCCAGGTCTGATGAGATGCTGAATGGTCCAAGTTTTAGGTGAGAGCCTGGTCACACTGATAACTGGCATCTGTCACTTTTGCCCACGAGAAACTCAGGCTGTATCTCCCAGGTGCTAACCTGGGGTGCACAGCCAGGGGCAAGATCAGAGAAATCTCTAATGAACTCATGTCTCCTAAAGGGTAAATGCCTTTAACCTTTGCTGTACTATTTCATACAGCACCTCTGCCTCTGCAGGTGAGTGGAGAAAAAATGCACACTGCCAAATCAATAACTGGGAGAGGAAAAAGGGGAGAGCAGTGGGGAAGGGCAGCTACCAAAAGCAGCAAGCTGCTAAGGCTGCCCATATCTCATTCAGAAGCTTATTGTAGATCCGAATTTCAGCAGCTTTGCTGAGCAGTTTGTGCTTCATGCCAGCTAAATGACATGGATTGTAGATTTCCGGCTCTTCACAAGATTAATGGGCTTTAAACTGGAGGCAAAACATGTTCTAACAGGGTGCTTATGTCAAAAAGTGCCCTGTAACTTTTATTTGGAGTGGTATTAATCCTGCGGGCTGTTACGTGTTCAGTCCTTCATCCCTGTAATGAAGATAACCTGCCTCTCCTGTGGCACTTGGATTAGATCTTGGTGTTTATAAAAGATAACAAAGGTCTCTCTAGGACCCTCTGGAAAGCTCAGCAACATTAACAATAGTCTCTCTCTTTATTTTGGTGCTCTTAGAAGCTTATGGTTTGGGGTCAGCTGAGGCAAATTGGCAGAGTAACCAGTTCTCAGTTGGCATCATTTCTACCTTGGCAACATTTGTTAAAAAGAAAAAGGCTCAAAAAAAAAAAACAAAAACCCACACAAAAAACAAATTCCTGTATTTACTTAAATTGCTTTTTCTTCTTCTTCTTGTGATTGCAAATGCCTGACAATCTGGAGGGACAAGCTGCCCTGACTTAAACATCCCTCTTTAATACAATGCTGCTGGAAATATACTTGTTATGAATCTGTTCTCATAAATTGCACTTACTAATTTATGTGCTGATGTGTTTTGGAGCTTGGAAGTCGTGACTGCTTCAGCACTGTGGTGTGATGGACAGGAAATAAATGCTTTGCTTTACGCTGATGGATTCTGAGAGTTGGAGCCGGACAGATTTAAATCAATTTGTGCTAATGACATTGTATACCAACACATGATCTGGAGCACGCATAAATATAAAAAAGAAACAATTAAGGACCAGCTGGGGATACAGACACAAAGAATTCTAAAGTAGTAGGCTTTTAAGCCATCAAAACTGCAGGATTAGTGGGTTGGGGATTAATATGAATCCTTGTGGGTTATATGCAAACTCTTGGGATCAATTTCTATTCCAAATAGTTTACATCCTTTCTAAAAATATATAAACTAATACTCTAAACTTCACACATGTGTATACTGATGAGGGCACAAGGGAGCCTTCCTTCTTCAGGTAAAAGCTTGTGACAACCTGGGAAGGTTCTGAGGCGGCATTTTCACGCTGAACTTCAAAACAAAGCAGAAGTGGGATTCAGAAAACAACCAGCCTTGAGCTCAGACTCTGTGCTAAGCCACAAACCAGCCAAGCAAACAGTAAGAGAGGACAACTGCACCCCAGGGAGCACAAGTTCTTTGTGCCCAGGTGTCTCCATGGTGTTCTTTGTAGTGAGGTTTCATAGCGTTTGCCAACTTTGTTACAGAAAATAAGTTTATAATATTAAAAAGAATAATAAAGAAGTATGGAATACTACTGGATCATTTTAAGGAACTTGGAAGTTCCTTTTTTGGGGTCCCATACATTATCTGTCCTGCAACACCAGGGCCACATGTAACAGGCATTTGTTCAACAGATAGTCAGGTTTGTTGGGAAATGTATTCTGTGCTATTTCCAGATGATATTCCAGTCTGCAGCAGACTTTTATCACCTGTATCATGTGTACTTGCTCCATCAGGGGGCCATAAAACTAGTATAGGACAATCTAATTCCACTCACAGAGATACTCAGCCAGATTCTCTGGAGGCCAACATCCCCTCTGGGTGCAGTGGTAGGAAGAGGAGTTTCTGGGCTCTCAGATATCAGGCTCTGAAAAACACAGCAGGTTTTTGGGGATCTTGGTTGCAAGACAAACAGCACCAGGCATAGATTGTGGGCTATCAGTTCCTATTTCAGGGGAGCTATATCTGCACTCCTGTGGCACACCTGAAGCACACCTGGATGCCCAAGGTGAATATATTCCCCTAGAGACAAGGAAAGAAGGAAATCATTTTCTATGGTGGTTTCTGGAGCTGATGCTGATTCCTAGAGGGAGCACATGGGCATGGAAGCTGACAGCAGTATTGGGGTATAATCATCTGTACACCTGCTGTGCAAGGGGCAAGGAGGATTCAGGTCATCCCACTGAGAATGAGCTAATCCTTGGATCAAATGATGCTCCTGTCCATCCTGAGAACAAACCTGGGGAATAAGTGGCAATGCACAAAAAATAAATACACTGCAAAGAAAAATATAAAATCTAAGCTGAGATCTTAGTCCTTACTGTGGGTGGAGGTTTGCTACTGGGTGCTCCATAATCCAAGATTTCTAGCAGACTTGGAAAAATTTTTTAACACAGACTTGGCTGCTGTGTAACCAGCAACTAAATTAGGCCCAATTAAAGTGGGCCAGAATCTGATCTCCAATATTCCTCTACAAGCCCAGAGCAGGTTTGCGGATTACACAGAATTATTCTGTGTTTAAATTAAACACAGAACCTGGCCATTCATGCTCTACCAAACATATGCAATTACACTACATCTTTTCTACCTGCTCACATATATTTACATTTAAGGATATCAGTGGGAAAGACCATCAATGGATACATTCTGGCTGATTCCTAAAAGCATGTAGTCATATAAAATATTTACTTTAGAGAGTGAGATACTTAATTGTACTCAGACACCTCTGGAATCCACTCTCATTCATTTCTATAGGAAAAGCAAACAGACAAAAGTCTGGCTGACAGCTTGCCAACACACTAATTAACTTTCAGCTGCAGCATTCTCAGTCAGCCTTCACTCACAGCCTACACACCCTGCCAGGAAGCACAACAGCAAAATACAACTTCAAAACACAGAACTGGACAGAAGGTACAGGGTGGATTCACAGGAAATGAAAATGTTCTGCGTCTAAACACAGGTTATACCTCTCCATTTTTTATTTAGGATAGACCTGTGTGTAATTCACTCATGGTTCAATAACTCGTATTTCATTATTATTCCTCTCTAATTCAGGAAATTCAAAGATCTGATCTTTATCCACACACATAAGACTCCTCTTTATTGTTTTGCTGCTGCGTGTCTTTCCAAATGTGCTTTTTGCAGTGGAATACAACACAGGTGGGAACCTTCAGTTTCCTGGGTTTTAGACAAAACCCCTCATGGTTGAGAAAGTCTTACAGACCCTTTCACTTTCTGGTGCCTGCTCCAGTGACATTGATGTTTGCTCTACTTTTTATGTTTTGTGGGCTCTTCAAACTTTCCTCTAGTGTAAGACACAATGGGAAAAAAGAAGATTCTAAGTGTAAATTATAACTTTAATTCATATTTGTCCTCCTTTGTCTTTAACCAATATTAGCCCCCTCCCACCCCCACATCTGTTCTGCTTCTGGTCTCTTCCCCCCTCCCATCTGCTCCCACTCTCTCTTCCCTCCTCCCCCATCTGTTTGAACACCACTAACCCTCCAGGGATCCCTTTTCCTCTGTTTGACTCCCTGCCTGTCTCCCAGCTGGGCTTGCCTCTGCCAACTGAAAACAAAATGATAAAAACAAGTGTTTATGATGGAGAAAGCAACACCGGTACTGTTGTCAGTGAACTTCTGCAAATTCCTTTCCTTGTGCTCTGCAGAGAAAATAGAAAACACCTCCCTGACTTCTCCAGCATGGTGATATCACAGCACATGAGTGTTCTTGGAGGGCTCTGGTTCTGTTCATGGGTGCAGTGGAGGCATTGATCAGACACACCCACCAAACGTTTTGCTTGCAGTGGGAAGCTTTATCCTTTCGCCTCATGACCGTGTCCGTCCTTAGCAGCGCCCAGTCACAAAAGCAGCTCCTGGGTGCTGGGTCAGACACTGCTTTCAGTTCCCATCACTCCTGGGAACTGAAACCACATCTGGAACAGGCTTTGATGGCTGCAGGTCCAGGCCACGACCAAACTGCAGCTGACATCCCGTTGCAAAGGTCTTTGAAAGCACCGCGCTTTCCGCACCGTCCGTTCGACGTGGGGCCTTCGAGCTCCCCGCAGCCACAGCGCCATGAAAGCAGCACAGCAGAGCAGGGGCAGCTCCCTGACACACACAGAACCCACTGGCAGTTGGTTCACTGCCAGAAAAAGCCTTTCCCTACACGCAAATGTACCCGTTGTGGCCCACGCCTCAGTCGTTTGGCATCACTAAGGCAAATCTGCCAGAGCACTGAGCTATTTCTCAAGTGTTCCTCCACAGAGCACACCTGGGGCACAAAATCTCAGCAAGTGGATTTTTGGGGTTTATGTAGCTTAAAGTAATATTTTTTCTTCTTTTTTTTTGATCAGTCTTTCCATGGATGCATGAATATACTGTAAGCCTCGGGAATATTTGTGGAGTTACAGTAGTGTATTGCAGAAATCAGCCTTGAACTGCTTTGCCTGGAGTCCTGTCAGTTTTATTTAAAATTATATATATACAAATCCAATAAGTTCTGAGGCATATATATATATATATATATTTATTTAGGGGTGTCTGGCTCCACAGCTACTCTCTCATCTCCCAACCCACACCCAAAGTTAGGTCAGTGGAAATATTTTTTCAAGAGCACACAGAATTGAACAAATTGCCGCTGAACCTAAAAAAATTAAAGAAACTGAGAAAGTTTGCCATAATAATGTGGCCCATTTTAGGGCAACTTTGTGGTTTGAGTATTAAAACCATTTTTAAATCTCATTACAATACCTTTCTGTGTCACTTTGTTGATAGTCTAGTTGTTTCCATGGCAGATGATTTATATGTCATAAAGTTTGGGGTTGTCAAATATGTTTCTGGCTAGCATGGTTTTAAAAATTGAATATAAAAGAAGAAATGTGTATCTGTTGCATAGAGTTTCCCATGTTTCACTGTTTATCCAAGGAAAGGTTATGGTGTTCCTTAGAAGAAAAGCCAATGAGAACAACTTTCCTGGGAGAAGGCAGCTTTACTTGGTCCATGCTGACTTTGGTGAGAGCAAATGTGCATCTTCAGAGAACATATGCTAAATATAGAGCATGAGGAAGTTATATTTTGATAAAAAATCGATTAATTTTTATTTTTATAGAATTGAAATATTTTCCCCTGGATTATTAAAAACAAAGAAACAAGCAAAAAACCAAAACAAAAACCCAAGCAAAACCAAAGCCAAACAAAATTTTGCTTAGAAACCATTCCATGAGTAATTATTCTTCAGCTTCTAGTTTCTCTAGCAAGGACAGGGAATATACAATCCCTGTAGGCTTAACAAGGTTTATGTATTTTTCTTGTATTAGACAACAGGATTACAGAGAAGGCAGCACCCACAATGTTTTCAACTTTTACCATGAATTCAACTACTTGTTTTGTCATGTGGGTTTGCAATCCTTTTATGAATAGCTGAAGGGATTTCTTATCTATAAAGTGATTGGAAAAGAGGAAAAAAAACCAACCCCAAACTGTATTGCACATTAAATATTAAAATCACTCCTATAATATTTTGTAATTTAAGAATCCTGCAGCAATTTGAAATATTTAATGAATGTTTACATCTTACCTGAGAGGTAGTGTTTACTCTGCCCATTTTATATGTGTGGTATAATGAGATGCAGATTGAGTCCCACAGGAAGGGTTCCATTGCTCATTTCATCAGATTGGGCCTGAAAGGATACAAGTGATTGCCCAGAAAATCTGCAACACACCAGGAAATGTGTCCCAGATTACACAATTATTAGCCCTGTACTTTTAAATAAGACTAGTCTCCTAACAGAGGGCTCAAGCTGAAACTGCAGCAGGATTTATTCTGGAGTTGAATGATGCCACTAAGGTGTAATATCATAAGGTGAATTTTCAGAATGGAATTGAATCAGACCTCCAAAGAGAAATTTAAAACCTAATTTTAGGAATTCACCTGCTTTTTTTGCTTGGATAATTAATCAAGTAATGCTAAGCCAAATAAAGTTTATACAATTTTAAAAAAGGCATAGGAAAAAAAAAGGAAAAAAGAAAAGGTTACTATATAAAGCTTTAAAGAGTACAATATTCTGTATGGATTTTTTTTGACTATTTATTTTTTATTATAGATTTTGTTTGAATAAACAAAACAGTATTTCCAAGGATAAAAAAAACCTAAAAAATGCAATCTAAATACAATCCAATGTGACTGTAACTTTTTCTCTGCCTGGCTCCTATTCCAGATTGTTGGTAGATTTTATTTCTAAGTCATTTGGAACACCTTGTTAGGATTCTAAAGCCTTAGTGAGGATAATAGAAGCCTTTTTTGGGGGGAGTTCTTTGTTGACTTTGCCCAGCTGAGTGCTAGCACTCATTTTGTCACCACTAGGGAAAGCTGAGAGTATTTGAATATATTCTCTACTTTCCTGTGGTCAGGTGTGCATAGTAGTGCTGTCTGATTTGCTGGGATTTTCATTTCATACTTTTCTAGCAAAACCATTTCTATATAATTTCAGAAGTAGAATGGGAGGTGAGAAGGAGGGGGGTTTCCTTTCACCATAAGAAAATTTAGTCCTTATCTGTAGAATTTCAGACAATGAACTTTAAATGTTGATTTCTAGCTCAATGTCTTGTCACAGGATATCAAGTTGACACGTATAGAAAAGATCCATCAATTTTAATAAAGTCTTGCCTCTCCCTAGAGTTAAACAACCCAGAAAATTTTCTGTAGGAGAAAGATGTAATGATGTTAAATAAATACTAGTTTAGAACAGTATTTAAGTGCTGTAATACTCAGTTCTGTGCCTCGTGGTGTAAGAAAGCTGAGTTTGTGCAGCAGTTAAATGGGTGAGTAGAAGTCACTTATTTGCATAACCTGATCCAGCTTTAGTCTGTTTACCAACAGCAATATAACCATTGAGGCAGAGGGCTGAGCAGGGGTCAGAATTCCCAGAGCTGGGAGCACAGACAGGACTTTTTGCTCCATAATGTTGAAGGCAGCCTGTAGATACTTGTGCAAAGTGAAGCATTGCTCTTCACAACTACCTGGTTGCACCTAAATGTAAGAAAAGCCAAGATAAATTTAACCACATCACAGAAATGAGATGCCAGTCTTCTATATCTGCTATAGATTTCTTTTTTTTTGCTGGATTTAGTTTAATAGATGATTTTTTTTAAAATTTGTTCTTATTGGAGATTCCACACAATCAAATAAGAAACTGCTCATTAAACACTACACAACTAACTGTGCACCACCCAACAAAACTGCCAGGCAAAACTTCTTAGCAGTGAAATTAATACAATGATGTGTTTACTTTAAAGAGGTGGAATTCGAGCTGCTTTTGTCAATCAGAGGATGACTGTGTTCCCTGTGCCACCTCACAGCCCTGGCACAAAGATATTTAAATATGCTTGGCCTAGGTCCCTTCACAGGGAAATTATTCTATTCTATTCTATTCTATTCTATTCTATTCTATTCTATTCTATTCTATTCTATTCTATTCTATTCTATTCTATTCTATTCTGTCAAGGGAAAACATAAATGCCCCTTTTGAAGAAAGACTCCTGCAGGATGTGAGTACCAAATGAAAACCCCACACCAGTGAATCTTACTGTTTTCTGCTCCTTCAAGGATTATGTTCTTGACTAAGGACATAATTGTCTGAAGAGGAGCCAATATATTTTTTTCTGAAGTTGTTTACTTTTACATACTGGATAACAGGTCCAAAATCTTCGATTTTTTTTTTTTTAATTCTGCTTTTTTATGACAGATACTTCACTGGTTTCTTGATTTATTAGAGAATCAAATAAGTTCTGCAGTTAACTGTAACTTACCTCCATGACTTTGATTTTTTAAATCAGATAGATCAAAAGTTCAGTAATTGTATACAGATAAAAATAATATATATTCTTTCTGAATAAATAAAATTCAAGGAATCTGTTCATTTACACTCTAGACCTCAAAACAAGGATTGAGTAAATTATTCAGTGTGAATTATTTGTTCAGTTCTCTTAATTATACCTTTGGTTTGCTTGATTACCACTAAACAGACTTTCCCAGAATATGATATTTTCAGGAACTGACTCAGGAGTACAAGGGTGACCTTAACTTACACCATCAAAATTAGGATGCTTTGAAGCATCAATTCTAAATCCTCTATCTCTTTGTAAAGATCATATGTTACTTCTTTCTTTTTAATCAGGAAAAAATACTTGAATTCTTTTTTCTTTATTAATATATGACATATTTATTAATATATTTATTAATATATGACTGCCAGCAGTCAGCAGTCACAAGAAACCATAAAGTAACAGATCAATGAGCACAAGCAATAGTTGAAGAAAATATCTTTTACCTGTCAGTTAGGAAATTCCAACCATAGGTATTGAAAAACCTCCTAATATTATGAATCAAAAATCCTTTTGAACTCTTAGCTTTTGAGTGTAAGGTAAAGATTTTTCTTAACATTTTCAAATACTAAACATAATCAGGTTTTCATGTGTAGCTGAAAGTACACATTAGTTGGCTCTGGAAAAAGTTTACAGGACTGTGTTTTGGAGGGTTTTATGAGATTTGACTTTACAACACCACTATTTCTAATTTTTTAAACATTGATTCCTTTATCTAGAAAAAAATCTTGTTGCTTCCAATTTAATTGAAGTTGTTGTGAATTTTAAAAGAGAACTGGAGTTTTGGGGAGGGTATAAGTGGCTTTAAAATCCTGCAGGAGCCAACATGAACCTCATTTAAGTGGCTGCTTTTCAAACCTGAGATAGTCCAGCCCTGCTTGATGAACTTCTTGAGGCTGACAGGGTTTGAGTTAAAGCCAGACATTAAAAAGAAAAGGCAACTCTTTGGTTTTCTGTGTGTATCTAAAACAACAGGAGAAGACAATATCAGAAGGGGACTCTAAAGAGGGATCAAACCTACTATTTTTTTAAAGCTTTTCTTTATGATGATAGATGCATTTACACCAGTTCCTCAGAGCCAGCCAGCAGAAATGAAGCTTCTAGGATATAGTAAGCCACTGAAATGCTGTCTTTTGCAAGTTGTCTACAATATGTTATGGAAGAGAAAGAATCCTGAATTCTACAGGCCCTTCCAAACACCTGGAGGTTGAGGAAGGCTTAGATAAAACAACTGCTGTAAGAAACAACAGTGACTAAAAAATTAGGTTTGGTTCAAGGTTCCAAGTCTTTACACCTATTAGTTTTTACATTTTAAGGGATTATAATAGGATGTTGTCCTTTGAGTAAGTAGCTTGATTTCTGCTTAGAGATGGTGATATTTATTAATTTAAAAACAACAGGTATGGACTGCACAAATGTGTGTTCATTTTGTTTGCTGAGACACCTGAAGTTGCTTTAAAAAAAAAAAAAATCGTCTTCTGCCCCTTGGGGTTATTTTTGTGCTGGTTTTTATATTTGTTTGTTTGTTATTTTTCTTATTTTGTTTTGTTTTGGGGTTTTGATGGTTTGGGGGGGTGGTTCTTCTCCCAGTGAAGATTTTGTGGAAGCATTAACAAAGCTGCTGTGAACTACTGACTGATTCTGTGTTTTACATTCTGTTTTCAACTTGGCATAAATCCTAAAATTAATAAAATGATGTGGTGCTCCTCTTGGTAATTAAAGCAAGATGATTATTCTACAATAATAATCTTCTTAAATAGTGAGGCACATAAACAATGGAATGATAATTCTTTGCTCAGCAATGTAATACATTGGTAAATAAAAAAAAAACCAACCCAGATTACTTTTGAATCAGTAAACAAGTAATCCTGTTTGCTTCAGTCAGAATAATGAATCTCCATTTGTGTAACAAATGTGCATTTGGTTTGTGACCCTGAAGATAAGGTAGACTTTGGATAGTCCATGTGTTCAGAAATAACTATTTTATCAACTGGCTGATTCTGAGCCTGAAGCATACATCATAGCTGAGGATAACAATCTGTTTCATCCTCCTGACTCTATAAATTCTGATAAATACTAAACAAATAAAGGTGTAAAATTCTCTTTTTTTTTTTTTTTTTGAAATCCCAAAACTTACAGCTAAGTTGTCTGTGCTATAAATATTACACAGATCACAGACACTTTTTGCCACTGGATGTTTGATGCTTGTTTCTTTTATCTTAGAAGAGCAGAGCAGGTTCCTTAACAGAGGCAAAATTACTTGTAGTGCAGAGGCAATCAGCCTTAGGCATGAATACTTCCCAGATGTGAACAGCTCTGAGAGAGGACAGGGTGGGAGAAGGGACTGGAGAAGCCATTTTGGTGCCTGATATGAGCAGGGTGTTTATTTTTCTGCCCATTGCTAACTGAGAGGGCACTACTTGGCCTGGCAGTGCCTTTGCCACAGCTGTTTCACAGTGAGTATCCTATAAAGCATGTCCTATAAACCTTTTCTTCATAGGCCCAACCCAGAATAGAGATCACAGCACCTGGGTCCCTGAGCTGTGGTTGATGCTCAGATTTTGGCATTTAAATGTTTATCATCTGAATCTATTTCATTGTCCATTATGTCCATGTTACTCTGACAGAGTAAACAGAAATACAAGGAAATGTGGTGATGCATCATATAAATAAACCTTTCATTGATTTAAAACAGAGCAAATTTTTTTCCCCAAAATTTTTGCTTCTCATGTAAATAGGATGAGTCAAGGTAAAAGAAGAGACAAAACTGCTGGGTAATGGCCACGTGGGCATTGGCCAGGACAGTGCTGGGGCAGTTGCCAGCAGTGCTGAGAAACTGCTGAGAAGTTGGTTCCCAGTGAAACCGAGGTAGCAGAGAGCTCCTCTGTGAAACTAAGGAGAATAAAATTAGCCCCAGTCTAACATTGTCTGTTTAGGCTTCAACATTTTTCCCTTTCAAAGCAAATAAGTATAAATTGCTGCTAGATCCTTGCAACCCTTTTCTGAAAGGTGAAAAACAGTACAGCAGGAGGGAGCCAAAACAAATTGTCACCCGGAAATCCCAAGTTACATATTTATCACTTTTGTGTCAAATCCTTTCTCCCTTTTTGCTATACAACAGATTATTGCTTTTGGAGAAAATGAATATGTTTGTCCTTTCCATTCTTGGATGAAATCACAGCTGGGTTTTATTCATACCACTCTAGAATATGTCAGGGTTTTATGCTTATGTTATTTGAAGAAGCGTGCTCAGGTTCACACAAAGCAAGAGGAGTTCTGCTCTTGGAAAGCTCCAGATCTGGGCTCCTGTGTGCTGAAAACCATTGCTGGGCTTCCTTGTTGTCCTTTTCCACTCTTGGAATAAAGGTTTCTCTGAAAATTTGTATGTGTTTTGGATGTGTAAATGGACATGCTGTCTCTCAACAGGACTGATTTAATCCAGTTTCTGATTATATTATCACTGACAGCCTTTAGGGGAGCAGCTGTAGTTTTGATTTATGTCCTCAAAGAATTTGCTCTGTCAAGAAACATTTCCAAATATGTTGGGACACATAAATCCTCCTCAAAAGGGATCCCTTCCTTATGAAATATAAAATGATAGGATCAAGGGATTGCAAGTGTTTGACAGAGTTCTCATTTAAAACAATGTACAACCCTTTGGGTTCTTAAGTACACTTTTGTCTATTCCAATCAGTCTTAAATCAAAAGCCCTTGAAGACAATGTTAAGAATGGCAAGTAAAGGCAACTTCTCAGGTGAACCTCTCAGGGAGCAATTAGATTGATCAATTTGATCTAAGTAGTTCAGTTCCATATCTGGATTTTGGCAAAGCATATATTGGGCTTAAATATGTCTGTTAAAGGTTATGTCATGTGAATTACAGACTTAGAAACTACTGCTTATACAATTAACTGTGTAAATTTTACATTTATCTTCAACATTCTAATGCATCAAGGCAGTTCTTTAATGAAACAAGAATTGTTTGAATAGTCAGCGTCACTTGCAGGTCTTGAAATGGAATAATCACAAATTTTTAGGGCAGTGTCACTTATGGGTCAATGTGGGGAGGCCTTGAAAATAAATTATTTCCCTTGTAAAAGTCCTTCTAACAAGGTGTAACTATTACAGTGCTATAAATCAAAACTGAGTCTCTCTGAAGGGTTACTCTAGAGAATTTTATTGTGTAGAGGTTACTACTGGTGGTGCTACAAAAATGATTTGTTTAAGTTTTTAGGAATAACAACCTCCAAATGGGCTACCTTATTTCAGTTTTCTTTTCCCTGGTCAAAAAATACACAAACAATACTAAGTGGCTTTGTTCAATTGATCCAGAATTGAATGGGAACAATTTAAGAAATTATTTCCTTACCTTTCCAATAAAGGACAGTTTAGAGACCTGTTGGTCACACATATGACCTCACTTACATTAGCTCACCACTGCAATCGATTGAGTTACTCTGGATTTATGGGAGTAAAAAGGGGATCATATTTAGCAGAAATAGGCACAGTTTCCTGGGTTCTGGAAGCCAGAACCATGTCTTTAAATGCCTGTTCCTGCAGCCCTGAAGAAAACATCTTCACTGGCTCAAGATTTAATTTCTTTTCTGTTCTGTTTGTCTTTCCTTTTCCTTCAAAATAAGGAAGTAAGTATCTCAAATGGGTGAGTATTAAAACCTCATTTAATCAAACTACAAGGTTAGTGGAAGTAAACTGCCTTAATGCTTCCATAACTTTTTGACCCTGCACATTTTTTGGACACACTCCAGTTCCCATCTTATGCTGCATGTGTGTGTAAAATCCAAGCCAGCAGTTTTGCAGAGCTGGATGTGATGCAGCTTTGGATGGGTCACCCCACTGAACCCAGTCTTAACAGAGACTACTGATCAAGAGAAAGCTTGACTTAAACCTTTCCTCCTAGAAAAAGTGGCTGCTTGTCACTTGGATGAGAGGATTTTTTTGAAGGGTAAACACCTGGATGGGTGGCCAGGCCTGGGGAGCTGTGGTGAATGGAGTTAAATCCAGAGAGTTTTGGTGAATGGAGTTAAATCCAGAGAGTTTTGGTGAATGGAGTTAAATCCATCTGGCATCTGGTTGCTCGTGGCTCAGTCACGTTTTAACATCTTTACTGATGATGTGGACATGGGGATTGAGTAAACCTCAGTGAATTTGGAGATGACACCAGGTTGGGTGGGAGTGTTGGTCTGCTTGAGGGCAGGAAGGCTCTGCAGAGAGCCCTGGACAGACTGGATCAGCAGCCCAAGGACAACTGCCTGAGGTTTACTGAGGCAAAGGCTCAGGTCCTGCTCTCTGGTAGCAGCCACTCCATGCAGGCTGGGGAGGACTGGCTTAAGACCTGCTCAGCAGAAAGGGACCTGCTTGGGGGTGCTGCCAGCAGTGTGCCCAGTGTGCCCAGTGGCACCTTGGCCTGTATCAAAAGTAGTGTGGCCAGCAGGAGCAGGGAATGATCATTCCCTGTACTCAGCACTGGTGAGGCCACACCTTGAGTACTGTGTCCCCTCCTGGGCCCCTCGCTTGAGAAAGGACATTGAGGGGCTGAAGCACCTCCAGCAAAGGGCAACAGGGCTTGTGAGAGGCTGAGAAAACCTGTCCTGTGTGGAGCAGCTGAGAGAGCTGGGTTTGTTCAGGCTCAAGAACAGGAGGCTCTGGGGGCACCTCATCGCTCTCTACGACTGAAAGGAGGCTGTGGTGAGGTGGGGTCTGGTCCCTTCTCCTGTGCCTGCATGAGACAGGACAGGAGGAAATGGCCTTAAAATGAGACAGGAGACATTCACAGTAGATATTAGAAAAACAAATGTCACTATCAGGGTGGTCAGGCATTGGAACAGGTTGCCCAGGGAGGTGATGGAGTCACCATCCCTGGAGGTGTGGCTGGATCTGGCACTGAGTGATGTGGTTTAGTGGTTTAGGGTTTACAGTGATAGTGTGGGTTGATGGTTGGACTGGATGATCTTAAAGGTCTCTTCCAACCCTGATGATTCTATGGTTCCTGATGCACAATGCTTTTGGGTATTTTGGGGGGGTTTTGGTTGGTTGGTTGTTTTTTTTCTTTTGTTTTTTTCTTGTTTAGGTTTTTTTGGTTTTGTTTCTTTTATTTTCTGTTTGTTTTTCTTTGCTCAGGTCTTGGTAGCTGTAATAAGACCAAAAGCTGAGATCTTCTACCTTGTGTTTAATCAAGACTTCAGTTATCTGAGGAAATTTGCAAGGCAGTTAACAGACATGGGATAACGAGACATTCAGTATTTAGGAGATGATATTTTATTTGCTAAACTATCATAGAACCCATAAGCCAAGGCAGCAATCCAAAATGTAGCTATGACTGTTTAATTAAAACAGTCTTTCCCTCTTAAGAAATTATCCTGGGTCAACATGGAACAAATATCCAATGCTCCCAAGACAGATGTTCTGACTTGCTGGAACTTGTTTACTTCTGAATGTCAGAATAGAAGGTTGCTGGGTAGCACTTTCATGTCCTTTTTAACTTTGAGTGCTTCTTTGTAAAAACCTGGTGCACTGCCCATAGATTTAGTTGCACTATCAGATCACAGACTGGAATGACAACAAGATACACACACTCAAAATAAAGGAGTTTTTCTCCTGCTGGAGGAGGTGATTTTTCTGTGGATGAATGCTTCAGCAGGTTTCCCAGCAGCGTCTCCTCAGGCTGCCACCGCCTGCCAGCACTTCTGAACGTGTCAAGAGCTGTTGGGAAGTATCATAGATTTCTTTGTCTTCACCTTGTTCAGACCCCCAACAGGAGAAGAGTCCTCTTCTAGGCTCAGACAATTGCTTGGTATCAAATGTGTCTCCATTTCAATACTAGAAATACTAAATTCTTGTGAATTGCCTTGAAAACTTGGCAGTTAATAAAGAGATGAATGCTAACAAGTATGGCATGGCTGCACCACATATTCCTGTTCTCAGGGAGATAGAAAGTCTGATCTGAGACATCACTGCAGAACTCCCAGAAAATCCTTTTATGTAGCAGCCATGTTAAATGTTTTATGTTGTGGTAGGTTGTGAAGTATTCAGGTTAAGTTTTAGCTGGTTTATGTCACATTAAGAGTTTGATGGAGGAGAAATGAGCAGTCTGTGCTGGTTCCAGCTATCTTTATTCACCAAATATTTTTATGTGCAATATTTAGATACTTTTCTGATCTTTTTGATGTTGGGCACCTGATATGCACACCAAAACTATATAAAAGTACCATAAAATAAATGGGACTTCCTTTGCACTGTATGCACTGAAGTGTCTTTACATCAGGCTCCCTCTGTGCTCGTTTGCAGCAGGAGTGCATTGGGGATGTCCCTGCAGTACATATTTTGGTGCAGTTCCTTCTTCAAGAAATCAAGTCATGTGCTCTGAAATGCCTTCTGAAGAGGAAATTGCATCACAATTAGCTGGAAAACCTGGAAAGACTGCTTCAGAAATTTACTGCTGCCCCAGTTCAACATGGTAATGAAGATGAACCTTTTGCATCGACAAAAGGAGTATTAGGATGGATACTGTGCTGCCTGCATTGTCTGATGATTTGCATTACTGATATCTGGTGTGCAGGATCTATAACCCTTTCAGTGAAAGGTTCAGCAAAACTATCATTTTTGACCCATTTCAGTTTTTAGTGCTGCTTTATTCTGTTAAAGATTGGGTGAATCACATACTCAATGTGTAAAGCAGTAATTCCACTCCCCACAAGAGTTTGTACCAATGTAACATGATTACTTTCTGGCTTGTGGAAACCAAGCCTGAAACAGAATAACGAACACAGTCCCTGAGATTCAACTCTGGAGAAGATGAGCACGTTCTGGAGATGTTCAAGCAGCCCTGGTGTAGTTTGTGGTACCATATCTACCAAGTGGAACTGCTTAAAGTAGTTAGCAGGCTACAGAGCAAAGCTGGAATACCTACTTAAATACATCCAGCATAATGCTAGGGATATGTTACCAAAACGTCTCAGAAGAGCAGCTGGGGGATGCTTGTGGGGAGCATATGTATGAGCTTGAAGAAGCATATGTATGAAGTGAATTTTATTACAGAACAGATGTCAGATATGTTGAACTGTGATACAATGTAGATCATTTTATTGGCTTCCTTGTAAAAGACAGTTTTAAGAGAATACTGACTAATCTCTTCTTCTTTCTTCTACGTTACCAAGGGAGAGAGATAAGTCAGTGACCAACTTCTTGAAGGGATGCAGAACTCCTTCAGGGTGAGGGAGGCCAAGAGAAAAGGGTCACTTTCCTTAAGGCAAGGTAACAGGAGGTGGAGGGGGGGCATCCAGTGGTGTTTGGGGGGGATTATTTTTTTTTAAGCACTTGGCAAAGGGGCCCTTGACATTTCTTTTTTTCCTTTCTGAGGCCCTGGCTCCCAGAGGGGAAAAAAGAGGATGAAAAAGTTCATAGGAAACGTAAGTGATCTTTACTGACCTGTGACTTTTGTGTAACCATGGCCTCTGGCATGTGACTCTATGTGCATTTCTTGTCAAAACAGGTAAGGGAATTGTGCACTGCCCTGAAGGAATGTGTGGTGTGTGTGTGGAGTGCTGAAAGGCAAGAGATTGATGTGAGGGCTGAGGTGAGAAGAGGAAGATACAGGAAAGTGCGAGAAGGAAAAAACACTGTGGAATGAATTACTTTTTGTTTCCTCAGTGTTGGTGCAGGATTACCAGACCTATTGACTTTTTATTCATACCAACTCAGTGTTATTCCTCCTTTTAGCCATCAAAATTTCATGGTTTTTTGGTTCAGGAAGCACATAGGTTTATCTTTTCCTTTTTCTACGTCTGATGAGGTTTCTTAGATTTGATAAATATTTCCATGCAATGTTCCTGTAATTGTATGCAGTAATTATTCTGTATATACAATCTCGTGGGAAAGATCTGGTAGGTGATGTAGGAACAGGCAATGTAAGATAAGCTGTGAAGGAATAATTTTAGCCTTTCCTGCAGTGGTTGAAACAGTTCATACCATTAAGGTAAATGTAGAAAGTATTGTCCATCACGATAATACTGCTTAGAAGGGCAAGACAGGTCTTGTATTCTTTCAAAAGATTAGATCAACAACTAAACCAAGGGGTTAGGATTCCAACCAAACATTCCTCTGGAGAGGTGGAGCCTGAGAAGGGACAGGAAAATCTTTCCCAAAGCATTTGAAGAATCTAAGTTAGCACTGGCTGCATTTCAGGCTCACCACCAGTGGCCCTGTGTTGTGCCAGAAACAGGGATTTTCAGGGAAAGTGCTGAAAATGCCCTGGGGCATCTCTGGGTTCTGCCATCTAACCCACAGTTCCAAAAGGGAGACACAAAGAGCTGGTGTTTAGGACAAGAGATAGAAGCATAGCTTATGGATTTGGATATGCTGTTCCTAAAGCCTTCTATTTTTTAGGAAAACAAAGCAGGTGAGGTGAAACAGGCTTGTACAGAAAGCTACAGTTAAATCTAGAAAATCTGCAAGATATGCAGGTACCTTCCTCCAGTTTTTGGGTCAATAGACATGTCAAGCAATGCATCTTTCTGCTTGGCTGGAGGCCTGATTCTCTTAAGAGTGAGTTTCTAGACAGCAAAAGCAAAATAGACATTGGGCACTTGGTAGAGAAGAAAATGTGGGCCCTCTGCTCCACAGATTGCCAGAAAGCTTCTGTGGAACTGGAATGAATGGGATAGTTTTAATCAGGTGGGAGGCTCTGAAAAATGATGACCTGTCAGCAAATTCTTCATACAGAGCTTCCACAGGCTTGGAATAGCTCAAAATGATTCTTGAAAATCTTGTCTGTGAGAGTCAGAAACTTGAGTAAGGCAGTTCTAGTCAGGATTTGTGGGTAAAATGACAGAATAGATTGAGGCCAATTTTGAGGATATGACCTCAAAACACCTGAGATGAGGAATGATTTATTGGACAAGACTAGAGTGATCTGAGTTTAGAGGAAGCTCTCACAAGAATATAATAGCAGTCAATTGCCATAAAGTCTGCTGGAATTATGTGAAAAGTAGATTGGGCTCTTTGAGTACAGCAAGCCTGAAAGGATTGAGCAAGACAGCTTCATACAGAAATTATATTCTCTTTTATGTTGAGTTTTTTGCTGTGGTTTGGGGTTTTTCTTTGGTAGTCTCAAAAATGTATGAGAATTTGAGGAAAAACCTGTGAAACTGGACTAAGGTCACATGTGGGGCTGAAGCTAAGGCTTCCTGAAATGACTGGATTAGAATTTCACACAGAGCATGTGTGTCTGTGAATTAATTGATGACCAGACTCAAACTAAAGCAAAAAGATAAGATTAAGTCTCACAATATAAGCCCTTTTGTTGTTTGGGGGTTTCTTTGTGTTTTTTTGTGTTTGTTTGGGGTTTTTTTTCCCCAGCACTCACTGCATTATACCCCTCTTCACAAGGCAAACAGTCTTTCCAAATTGTGTAAATGATACCATGCACATGCACTTTTTTTTCTTGTATTTTAAATACCTGAATTATTTTGTGCCTTTTAGCACGGGGAAAGAATGAGAAAAGAGAACATTCAGAGGAGGATTTTAGAAATAGCTTGAAGAAAATGAAGCATGTGAGTAATATTAACACACAAGTGTTGTGTGGACCTTTCAACCTTTTTGAATGAGTCTTCTGTGCACTACTTTCTGAGATTAGTTGATGTATTTACAGACCTTGTCAAAGAGAAAAAGAAAGGATGAAAGTGGTGGGAGGGGAAGACGGTTCTCTGGTCCCTGCTGGAAAAAACATCATCCCATCCCTATGAGGTTACTTTTCTGGTCTCACTTCATAGAAATATTTCACAGAAAAAGACAATTTTTCCCCGTGCTTGAAGCTGACTCCTGATCCCTCACATCAGATTTACCTAACTGTTTCATCCTGGGAGCAGGGAGATCAGACCTGAGAGCTCGTGTCAGCGGCAGCAGTCTCTCTGCCAGATGTGCCTAAGGGGCAAACAACAAAGTGTTTGCAAGCTTGCAGGGGTTTGTTTTGCACAGCTCAAAAACATCCACTCCTGAACAGCTGACAGTAGCAGCCCTGCTAAAATGTCCCACAAAACAATCAATCTAAATTGTAAAATATCACATAAAACAGCTTTACTCCCACCGGTGTTGCCCTCTGCCCTGAGATTCAAACCTAATTTGAGAACGCTCTGAGGAATGAAAATTCAAAGGAGTTTTCAGTGCAAATATATTGAAGATGTATTTATAAATTACAAATGGTTCTGCCTGCCCTGTTTCTGTGCCTCACAAGCATCACCCCACCTTACAGAGTCAGGCACTCTGGCTTCAGTGTCTGCATTTTTTATGAGCACATCCTGTGTGGGGTGACTGAAGATAAGCCATGAGAAGGTAAAGAGCTGAGCAGCAAACCAGGAAAAATAAGTGATAGGAAGTGCTGCAAATAGATGTGATGCCCCACCTTGGGTCTGCAGCCCCTTTCCCTCCAGTTAGGATTTGAATCTGATGGCCATCTCCTGCAGTTTGGTGCCTAAGCCTTGCTATTTATTTCTCACAAAAACATAATGAATACTGAGGGGTGATGCTTCATTTTTCAAAATTAGAAGGGGCTCTTGCCCACCCCACAAGAAAGGTTTTATTCCTGTATTTCAAACTAAGAGCTGGTGGTAGATCTCCCATTTCTCAGGGAAGTCTCCCAGGTACTGGCTTACTGGGAATTCTGTCTCAGAATTTCTCTCCTATTAAAACTGTTTCACTTTGTGTAAACAATTAAATTTTAATTAAGCTGGGGGTGGGCGGGGGGAAGGGGAGAGAGATTGACTCTATAGCCTGGTGGTTAGAGCAATCATGTGGGAAAGTCAAATTCATGTCCTTCTTCATTTAATTATTTATACCAAATGGAATAATGTCAGCTGGAGGGAGTGAAGATTTACCCTGGACTGTGCTATTGCCTAATGATTACAGCAGGCTCTCAGGAGGGTGACAAACTGGACTTAAATCCCTTTGTCAGACAGACTGAAGAGGCAGGGTAATGAACTTGGATCCACAGAAGCCACCTACTCAAACTTCTAACTATTAAGCTACTGGCAGGGGTGGAGAGGGAGCTCTTCTCCTTTTTTCTTTTTTCTTTTTTTTTTTTTTCTTCTGCCTGATGTTTTCAGATTGTTATTGGTTTACCTTGGCAGATGTTCTTACAGCTAAGATTACCAGAGGAATGCTTTGGTTTTGATGTACATGTGTTGTTTGCTGTTGTTTGTTTGCTTTTAATGGTCTGAGAGGGCTCCTCACCATCAGGAATTTACTGATTACGTGGTGGTTTGACCAGTGTATTTTATTTCAGGAACCATGTAAGAGCAGAGCAAACATGTTTGAGGTTAGCTAATGACAGTCTGGCCAGCAGGAAGTTTGCAGAGCAATGCTTTCCACCCCGTGTTGATTTTGTACATTATAGCAGAAGTGTAAACTCTAACAAATGTTACTTAGAAATTTGTGCATTTAAATGCTTCCAGACGAGGAAGAAACAAAAAAAGGCCTATAAAGACCTGTTTTGGTCTTGGTCACT